>OY482672.1:133241843-133841843 GCA_960531455.1 Urophora cardui
AAAAATAAAAATACAAATCAAAAGTGATGAATATAAACCAAAAGATATATGTATATATACTACTCACTGCTAAGTGTTAAATAATTTAATGTTTTATAATTCATTAACTGCAGATTAACTAGCACTTGCGCCGAAACACCGCCTACAAGTTTACCCAAAAAGTTGGCGGCACGTGTGTGCGCCGGTGACTATGGGATAATATTGTTTGTCCACTTTAGCATAGATGTATGTATAGTAGGCCACTTCGGATGCCATATAAAGGCCATAGAAGAACTCAATTGCCTGTAGTGCGGGTATAGATGTGGTCCAAATTAATAGAGCTGACACTAAAGTACCGCAGGCGCCCATTACAATAATCAACGGTTTATACCTGTAAGTGAGAAATTATTTTCTTTATATACATACATATGTTTTTGCATATTAATTTATTTGGCGTCGCAAAAAATACGATATTTGTTGAGCACTTTTAACTTTGTAATGAAGCTTATGCAACAATATCTCCAGTTCTAATGAAGATATCCGAAAAACGGAACGCTATTTTCAAGGAAAAATGATTGTGCTTTCAAACGGTTTAAGCAGTTTTAAACAGGGATTGCAAATAATCGTTATTTTTTAAATTTTGACTAAAGAAATCATACTGAAGGAGAAATGCTAAACGCAAAAAGAAGTACACAGATGTAATCACCGTAACGCAGACTATCTCTAGGTGCATTAACTTTTATTTTTTCGATTTTTATAAAAAAAATTGATTTTTAATCATTATTTTCTGAGTTTTATTTTCTGCTCAGAAAATAAAAGTTATTTCCTTGAGTTTATGTTTCCCTCAGAAAATAAAATTTATTTCTTGAGTTTTATTTTTCCATCACAAAATAAAAGTTATTTTTTGAGGTTTTATTTTTCGATCAGAAAATATAGGTTATTTTTTGAGTTTTATTTTTCGATCAGAAAATAAAAGTTATTTTTTGAGTTTTATTTTTCCCTCAGAAAATAAAAGTTCTTTTTTGAGTTTTATTTTTTCGATCAAAAAATAAAAGTTATTTTTTGAGTTTTATTTTTCGATCAAAAAATAAAAGTTATTTTCTGAGTTTTATCTTTTTGCCTCAGAGAATAAAGGTTTCTTCAGTTTGATTTTAGCTGCAGCTGTCGATTTTGCCACATTAACACGTAGGTAAAGTTTATAAATAAAAAAAATTAAAAATTTATTTATCTACTTTACCTATTTATATGGCAAAATCTACAATTGCGGCCAAAATTAAACTGAAAAACTTTTATTCTCTGAGCAAAAAAATAAAACTCAGAAAATAACTTTTATTTTCTGATCGAAAAATAAAACTCAAAAAATAACTTTTATTTTCTGAGGGAAAAATAAAACTCAAAAAATAACTTTTATTTTCTGATCGAAAAATAAAACTCAAAAAATAACTTTTATTTTTCTGATGGAAAAATAAAACTCAAGAAATAACTTTTATTTTCTGAGGGAAAAATAAAACTCAAGAAATAACTTTTATTTTCTGAGGGGAAAAATAAAACTCAAAAAATAACTTTTATTTTCTGATCGAAAAATAAAACTCAAAAAATAACTTTTATTTTCTGATGGAAAAATAAAACTCAAGAAATAACTTTTATTTTCTGAGGGAAAAAATAAAACTCAAGAAATAACTTTTATTTTCTGATGGAAAAATAAAACTCAAGAAATAACTTTTATTTTGTGAGCAGAAAATAAAATAATGATTAAAAATCAACTTTTTGGATATAACTCATAACCGTTACAGTCCCTGGTTTTAAAATTAAAAAAGAACTAACATAAAAAATATTGATTAGGGAATATAGTAGAAAAAGGCGTTTTTCGTCTCTTTGGACATGAATAACTTATAAAATATATCCAATTTAGAAATTCTGCCTCCAAATTCTTCAATTCAGCGCGCCGAAATGCGTTAGAAAAGTAAAATTTTATTTCTGTTACAAAAATTTTTTAAGATTTTGTCGGCCTGCCTAAAAGCATGCTTCAAAATTTTGTTTTTTTTTTTTGTATGGAGAGAATAGTGCAAAACTAATGAGGCTTAAATTGCAATATTGCAAGTTACAAGAAGGATAACCGAAAAAGCAAAACGTCGTTTTCTAGAGAAATTATTATGCTTTCAATAGCTTTAATCCATTTTTAATGAATGTAATTAATTTCAAATAATATTGAGAAGTGAATATGTATAGCGAAAAACCGCGATTTTGCCTTTTTGGCGCCTTTTCAATATCTCAGAAACTGCACCTGCCTCCGGCTTCAAATTCAGCGCACCAAAATCCTTTAGAATTTTATTTCTGTTACAAAAATTTGTTGAAATTTTGTCGGCTTGTCGTATTTACGGTTTTTGATCTCTACAAATCCATCTAGCTTTAACTCAAGCGGGTTTTCTAAAAGAAAACGCTCATTAAGTTCAAAAATCCAGTCTACACTCAATAAAAAGGCAAAAAGCAATTAAAAATCGGATAAAACAAATTGTGAGGAGTTCGAGAAACATTCAGTCTTATCTGTCCTGTCACATACATACATATTATATATATACTAAATATACGATAAAACTACGATAGGTTATACGCCGATATACTGCTTTACGATGGGTAATATTTGATTTGATATGTATATTTTGCCATTGTAAAATGAAAGGTTTTTATAACTCTTGCTTGGCGGTAAAAGCTTGCATACATATGTATATATGTACATCCAAGGTTGGATAAATTATTTACATAAATATTTGTATACATATGTGCATACTTAATAGCATTAGCAATGTTTAGTCGAACTTATTACCGAACTAGCTTTTCTTAATAAACTGCTGTGCTGACCAGAAGATATTGTTGAACACCAGTACCGACTGTCTTCAGATGAGTCAAAATTGTCTTCGAAATAGAACTGATGCACATTATTGAGGTCAATATGAGTACAAATACTGCAAGTTTCATGAACTTAGCTGGTTAAATGGAGAAGTTTAATAAATCGGTTATAAAGCACCCATATAACGAATTTCAATAAAATATCTCATGCGTTCAAAAAGATGGAATCGAATCTAATCATATCGGTATATACATATTTTAGTGGGTATTACCTCTCCTTCTGGTTCTTACAAACATCGTGTTTCGAACGCAAGTTATAATAGTTACGGTTTCATATTCATGAGAGATATAAGCAGCAATACTAACACTGTCTTTATTTTTGCTAAATAGTTTATCTATTACCAACTCACCTCAGAAAGTCCGTAATGAGAAACATTAGCACGAGTGTTGCCAGATAGGAATATGTCGCCACAGGATAAACTTCTCGACTCAACTAAAAATCAAAAGAAAAACAACATTTGATTTAAGTATTTCAAAGTCAGCTTAGTAACAATAATACTTCGTTACATGCATGCATACCTCATCCTGTGTGATATTATGCCCGTAGCCAATTAAAAATTCGGTAACAAACGGCTCGGAAGGCCTAATTTCGTGTGCAAAGCCACATATGCACAATATGAAAGATATTCGCAACCATTCCCTCATTATTATGACGTTAATTCAAGAGCATTTAAGTACTTATGTATGTAGGTATGTGCGCAAGTCTTTTTGTTGCCGTCGCTGTAGTATCTAAGCCGTAAGATCAGTGGCACTGAAAACAGCCGCCGCCAAATCGATCGATCGTGCTACTAAATACCTGAAAGATGAGTGAGTATTTTTCCGTTTGCGTTTGCTTTTGCGTTTACCGCTCGTCTATTTGTGGCAATGTACGAATATGTATTGTCACACTTTTACTTAAATCTTATATTCATTAATAGATAGGTCTTAATTCGCCCGATAAGTGTGATAAAAATTCCCTTGCATTAGAAAGGATTTTTTTTATTATGGAGTAGCAAGTACATACATACGTTCGTTAGATCTATATGTTTAAAATATATTTCTCATTGAATTTTCATGAGTTTAACCCGATAAATACTCTTTGGGCTTGATTATCAATTTAAAAATTATCTTCAATATATTGAATGTAGACAACCTGTTGGTATTCGATTCTATAATTATGTCAGTCTCCAGCAAAATTTAAACCACATCATTCGAAGTGCATATTTTCCCTTAGTTATGTATTCAAAATAAGCCAATTTTAGATTATAATGATAATAACAAGTCTTAAAAAATTACTTTTGGGTTGCTAGCTTTTCCGACAGGGTAGGAATATGATGTATTGTGGAACGATTTTCCGTCATCCCTTGTCAAATTTGGTTTGGAGACAAACCGATTTCGGTTAATATGCGCCATCTTCAGTGTCTTGTTTCATGTCTTAGAAAAAGTACACTTTCTCTTCTTACTATAGTAACATCATATCGCTAGCTTAGAGTGCAAAGTGGCTAAGTCCACTTTTATAAAAGATTATATATTTTTTTTTATATAGAACTTTAGAAAAAATAAATACGCACCACGCTAAACAGGTTTGTGATACTTGTCATATTTATACTCGTTGTTATTCAGTGATACGCAAATTGGCCAAGTCCAAAAGGCCAAGAAAATTGGCTAAGTGCAAAATATTTACACGCTAAGCTAGCGATATGGTTCTTATTTTTGTTTCGAACTCATTTCTAGTACATTTCCAACAGACTATGAACATTTCATGGCCGCTGTGGTATAATGGGTAGAGTGATAGCTTGCCATACCAGAGGTTTCGGGTTCTAACCCCAGTCCGGACAAACACCAAAAAATTTTTTTCGAATTAATTAAAACCCAATTATTGGGTTTTAGAAGTAGCGGTCACCTCTCGGCAGTGCTGGTGTATTTCTGCTATGAAAAAGCTTCTCACAAAAATGCAATGCCAGCATAAAACTGTAGGTCCACCCAATTTTAGTAGGAAAAGAAAAGTTAAGAAGCACGCCTAGAATTGGGAGAGACACTCGGCCTTAAAATTCGTCAGAGTGATAAACGCGCCAGTGTGGTATTATTATTATTATGAACATTGTATGTATGTAAGTATATGTAACCCTTCTTTATCTTTGATTTTTAAGCATTATTATGCATGTCATATATGTACATTATAGTGCGTTTAAAATTCAAATTAACGATATTTTACTGTATCGCTCCGTCAATCTGTAGTAACATGGTCAAAGATATCACACATAAATTTTGGTCCCGATTGGTGGCGGTTAAGGCGTGGCGCATTGAGGTCAAAGTTCAGAAAACTCTATGAAGGATCAAAAAATCAAAATATTTTTTTTTAATTATCTAATACCCAAAATGAATACTTCTATACCCAATGATAACAAATATAAATTTTGGTCCCGATTGATGGCGGTTTACTGGTGTTTCAAGGGGGTCAAAGTTCAGATTACCATATGCGACACTAAAAATGTAAGTCTTCTATGGCAATCTGAACATTAACCCCCTTAAAACACCACTAAACCGTCATCAATCGGAACCAAAATTTATATTTGTTATCATTGAGTATAGAAGTATTAATTTTGGGTATTAGATAATTAAAAAAAATATTTTGATTTTTTGACCCTTCATAGAATTTTCTGAACTTTGACCTCAATGCGCCACGCCTTAACCGCCACCAATCGGGACCAAAATTTATGTGTGATATCTTTGACCATGTTACTACAGATTGAGGGGGCGATACAGTCTTTTTATGAACTTTTAAATTTTTCATACAAATTAAAAGCACCCTAATGTACATGCACATGTGTTTACATACCCTGCAAAAAATGTGCCATTAATCCCGAAAGAGGTTTGTTCCGGATTGATCGGCCCACAATTAGTCTCCGATTGTTCCCGCACGGGTATAAATGTAGATTAATCGCTTTCATCCCGTTAACAAAAATACCCATTGAAAAATCAATTACTATTATACACTCAATACTGACTATTTAAACAAAAAATTTTAATTTATTGAATAGATTTTTTACAAAAGTAAAACTTATTGTATAATCTTTATTTAAATAGGCACGGACACGTCCCGGATTAATCGCATTTTTGCAGGGTAGTTGCAGAGTATTGTGTTTATAAACCGCTTGCATATTTTACATACATACATATATGATGTGCTTAATTACACCCATGCAAAAAAAAAAAAAAACAATGTAAAATGGTGTTTTTAAAACGCTCCATTTATAATTAATAATTGACGCGAATATAAGTTTACCGAGTTTTAAGAAAAGCAGCTCCACCGAATATCGGTGTGTTACTTATTTTTTCCCAATACAATTTTTGGAAAATTTCCACATTTAGGAGTCCCTGTACCTTTCCGTTTAACAGCTTGCACAAAATCAATGCATTCAAATTTCCACCTGACGCACAGTGGGGGCACCTCCATACAAACGCGGCCAAAAATAGTAATAATTAAGCTAGAATCTTGAAACTCGGAACTTAAGCTTCTTTGGTTGAAATTAGTAAACTGTGAAAATTTGAACAAAATCCACCCACAAATACGCCCACCTCCCATATAACGGTATTTTTGAAATTTCAGCTAAAATGCTCCATTTTGATTAGTTTATACATTTTTGAAATATAAATCGAATGCAGTAATCATTTTGGAAAAGGGGTAAAGCACTTCACCGTTTTTAAATTAAAAATATATGCACTTTTAAGTATGTAATAAGCATTTATCATAAAACTTTCATACAAAAAAATCGCATTTCAAAAAAATTTTATACCAGAAATGAAATTACACTTTTCTAAAGGATTTCAGTGTGCTAAACCTGAATCTGGAGTCAGATTTTCCAAATTGGTTCTAGTTTCTGAGATATTCATGCTCAAATAGGCAAAAAACACGTTTTTTGGCTCTATTCCCTGCTTAATATCTTTTATGTAGTTACTTTCCACTCAAATTCGATTAAACCAGTTGAAAGCACAATAATTACCCTTGAAAACAGCGTTTAGTTTCTTGTTGTTGTTGTTGTAGCCACCAAGACACTCCCCGAAGGTTTTGGGGAGTGTTGCGGATTTGACAGTCCTTTGCCGGATAAATCCGGTACGCTCGAGTACTAGTCCCTTCTGACACTAGCCCGACTGTCGTGCGAGCGATTTTTTTGGCCATAATCAACCTTCTAGGCCGGTGGATTTTAGTCGCCTCTTACGACAGGCATTCCTTACCACGGGTATATTCTAAGCCCCCTAACCCGCTGGGGGATTTCTTCGAATATCTTAATTAGAATTGGAAATATCGATATTTAAGTTTCACCATTTTGACAAATATTCCCCATACAAAAAAATTTCAACTTTTTGAAGCATACTTCTGGCATTTGTATGGGAAAAATGTAAGAAAACTCAAAAAACACCTTCCATAAAAATGTTCATAAAACAAAATGGAGCAAACGAATTTTTACGATTTTTTCTCCTGTTTATAAAAGACATTTAGGATTATGAAATATTAAAAAATTGAGGAGGTCATATTTTTTGTTTTTTTTTTTTAATTTCATTTTAAAGTTTTACAATTTTTACACATTTTTTTTTTTATATTTCAAAAGAAAAAAGCTGTCAAAGATATGAATTAACGCTGATAAAAAAGATTACCTCATAACTTGAAAGTATGCCCCATTTACTGCAAGACGATAAAGAAATATTCGATTATTCGCCTAAATATAAACGTTTTTCATAATGTCAAAACTAACATAATTAATGCGTTTACAAAAACGCAGTTTTAGGCCAATGGGAAAAAAATTATAAAAGCAAATGGAGCAAGTCGATTTTTAAAATGAAAATGTAGTTTGATTAAGAATATATTCTTTCAAAGCATAAAAAAAATTTGAGGAGGTCATATTTTTTGTTTTTTTAATTTTTTTATTCAAAGTCGAGCAAAATTTTTTTCTTATCGACCTTTTTTGTCAATATTTGAAAATTCAGATAAATTCAATAGTGAACGGTATTTACAACTACGTTATAATTTCTGAAAGAGAAAATCATTATCTATGTAATGATGTATCACTCGAGTTCGTATGTTAACAATTAAATGAGATAGAGCATTTTGTATGAGGTGTGTTCATTGAGAAAAAAAGGAACCTATAACCTATAACAAAATAAAATAGGAACGTAAAATCATGCGTATTATTTAATAATAAGAGTTACTTTAAAAAACGCAACCAACAAAGACAATTACATACAAAACATTTGCCTTTACAGTTGGTACTTTTAGGATATTAATAATAAAGCTTGTGATCATTTGATAATTTCCAATACAAATTTTTAGAATTTAATAACGTACTTCGTTTAAGCTTGCCGAAAAATACTGAAAATTAATACAACATTCGGAAAAAAATTTAAAATCGGATGCAGAAATTTTGAGATGAATTCCTTGTATACAACTGCGTATTTTATTTTAGTACGTAATGTGAAATTCTCAAATAAAATTAAACTTTTTCCTGGTTTTTACTAATTTTATTTTTGAATTTTTTTTTGCATTTTTTTCCATTATTTACTTTTCTTGGGAGGAAATTGCAAAAACCTTTGAGAAATAAATGGCCAAAAATCAGGAAATAGAAATTATCAAACGAATTTTACCACAAGAATTCTAACGATTTAAAAAATACCTAACGTACATTTCCTTACAACGCGTATTTCACAACAAAAAAAATTTAACTACACTAGTTTATAGCCAAAAAATATCTAAAAATTCAGGTATGGGGGAGGATAGGTATGGGACTGCTGAGCTCAGAACTATTTTTTTTTTAATGTTTTGTATGGTTAGGTTTTTGAGATAACGGTAATTTGGTGTTTCTTTGGTTATCACTTCATTCAAAAATTATTTTCGGAAATCACAAATGCGATAACCACAATTAAGCAGGCTAATTTTTAAAAGAATAAAACTTTCCTGAATTTTACAACTTCCTACAAAAACTTAATTTTAAAATCAAATTTTTTTTCGAAAATCGCAAGTAGTTAATAACATTTTGATTTGGACCAGCTGTCCCTCAGCGAGGTAATGTCCAATTACTACAAGTTGTACATCGACAATTTTAATTGTCTTTCGAACGAGGTACTGTACTGCTTGTGATTATCGCATTTGTGACTCCCGCGAAAATAATTTTTCAATGAAGTGATAACCAAAAAAACCTAACCATACAAAAAATTAAAAAAAAAAAAAATAGTTCCGAGCTCAGCAGGCCCATATCTATTCTACCCCAAACCTGAATTTCTTGGTATTTTTTTTTAATTATTTGTAGTGTTATTAAATCAAAAATATTAATCCTTACTTTGCTTTTTTTATTCTGGCAAAAATGTCAAACTTATTCTGCATTTTCTTCGGACTGTCAAGTTTTTTTATTCTCTTCCACAAAGATTCCACACATTTTTTAGGGCTGTTTGTTCTATAGACAAAATGTAAAACTGGCCCGACTAAGGGGCAACATTTTCTGTTCTTAGCACAAAAGGGTTGCATTATTTTTGTTTCATTTATCACATGAAAAATGCACCATTTTCATAGGGCACAGGGCACATGTTGATAATGCTGCCATGTAATAATGCAACATTTTCGTTCAGAATAGGAAACGCTATTAGTAAGGTAAGTGTCCATGCTTCTGCGCCGCACATGAGGACTGGAACGATGAGTGTCCTGTAGAGTGTGATTTTGGTTCGTCGAGAGAGGACTTTACTTTTCAATTGCCTACTTAGTCCAAAGTAGGATTTATTGGCAAGAGTGATTCTTCATTGGATTTCAGTGCTGACATTATTTTTGGTGTTAATGCTGGTTCCCAAATAGACGAAGTCCTTAACAGTTTCAAATTTGTAGCTATCAACAGTTACGTGGCTGTCAAGGCGTGCTGTTTCTTTGTGTGATGACAGGAGGTATTTCGTCTTATCCTCGTTGACCGCCAAACCTATTTTCTTAGCCTCTTTATCCAGCTTGGAGAAGGCAGAACATACGTCGCGCGTGTTAGTGCCAACGATGTCGATGTCATCGGCGTACGCCAGCAGTTGCACACTCTTGTGGTATAAGATGTTTCCTGCACGGTGGAGTTCTGCAGCTCGTATTATCTTTTCCAGCATCAAGTTGAAAAAAAAAAATATTAAAACGAAAGTCGCTTACTGCGTTCATCTAAATAAAAAAAAATTTTAGATATGAACTTAAATATATATGTATACTTAGGAATCAAACATTTTAAGTTAAAATTGAATCGCTTATAGCGTCTCAGTCATTAAAAATAGCACAGCACTATTAAACTAATTATAATAATTATTATTTAAATTGAGATCAGTTACTGAAAATGTTCCTCTTTTGTTTATTGGCTGAGGCGATTTAATTTTTTTAATAATTTCTTCCTCTTCATAATCATAAACTTAACATTTTATAAGCCAATTATGCATTTACATATGTAAGTATATAGCTAAAATATTTATAATTATATATATTTTTTTTTTATATTTAAATAATACAACTATTATTCTCCTTGAAATAAATTGCCGAAGTTTATGGCTCTAGAAACGGTCGTAATTTTGAATTAAGTGTAGCACGGAAATAGGCCATAAGAATATATGTAAAATTTACAATTTAATGTAATTCCAAAATCCTTATAAATTATATTTCGTATATAAAAAAAACAAAGGTAAAACATGAAGCTACAAATGTTCCTAATTCCGTACCTAGCACGCAAAATAGTACATACATATAACGGAATTGAGAACATACGTAAAATACTTGATCCTATTTCCGTTCTATGCAACCTTTCTTCAGCAACTATAAAAATTTAAATTTTTTTTTAGAAAAATCCGTAATCGTAACATTTTATAAGCCAATTATGCATTTATATACATAAAATATTTATAAATATACGAATTTTCAAATATTTAAACAATTCAATTTTTGCGTAATATTCCCTAATTTGTAATAAATTGCCAAACTTTATGGCTCTAGAAACGGTCGCAATTTTGCATTAAGTGTAGCACGGAAATAGGCCATAAGAATATATGTAAAATTTACAATTTAATGCAATTTTTAAGTTTTTACGAATTCTATTTCGTATATCAAAAAAAAGATAAAACAGAATGCTCCAAATGTTCCTAATTCTGTACTTAGCACGCAAAAGGGTACACCTCTAAATGATGTTGTACCCATTTCCGTCCTATTTTTAAATTAATATTTTAAACAACTTATCTATTCTTTAGTAGTTTCAACGTATACATTTACACAAAAAAACTTAAAATTTTCAATATGTAAAAATAAAATAGTATATATACTTACCAAATAATTATTAAGCCCTTATAAACTTTTTACCAAGCCCTTAGCAATTTCTCGAACACTATTCACTGACACATGCGTTAACTCCACGTTTGATGATTAACTCATATTTTAATGCAAATTTTGTTTAAATTAGTTTTTCTTGGAGGCTACCAAGTACAATACTTTGCAGCTTGAACAATTTTGATAAAATTCGTAACTTTTTTATTCGAAAATATTACCACATATTCTTATTTTTCCATTTTAAACTTTTTTTCCCCAAAATAGCACGGAAATAGGTACTAGCACGGAAATGGGTACACTTACCTTATACAGATCTGAGACCAATAAAAATTATATAAAATACAATTTTTCATTGCTATAATAGGGGAATACTCTCTTTATTTTATCCCGAAAATCCCGGGATAAAATTCTAGTAATCCCGGGATTTCCGGGGAGTCAAAAAGGGCGGGATCCCGGGATTGGAATCCCTAGTATGCATGTATGTAAAATATGCACAGCGCAGCACATGTGGAAGTACATATGTATGTATGTTGCATTTCGTCGAATTTAGTTCTTATATCACTTCATTTATTTTCCAACATATGTAAGTTCATACATATGCACATAAAATTGCTTATAACCAATATGTGTAATTTAAAGGATAAATTACCACTCAGTCAATAATAGTTTTAAGTATTCTTTTTTAAAACAAATCATTCGGCGACCTAAGAGCATTATGCAAGTTGCTGCTGTTGTTGTTGGATCACTGGTGAAACACAATCGTATTCTTAATTCAGCACTTATTATTAAGAATTTCTCAATGTTAATATACATATGCATGTACATACATACATACGAATCATGCATACATACTATGTAGACATGTATCATTGCATGCCTGCTGTCAACGACGTACTACCGTTATTGCCAATTAAAAATTATTAGATAACAGTACAAATAATATAACCAATTATAATAAGTCGCGTTTTTTTATTTTATCAAGTAAAATTGTTTACTCGGAATGCTTACGTTTGCATGCAAGAAGAAATGGGCGGGAACAGGCGGGAAGGAGGATGACACCTAAATTGATCAGCTGTTTTGCGCCGGCAGCTTTACAGCAACAATAAACTTAAAAGCTTTTATTGATTGCAAAAACAAGTACGACCACGTTCAAGGCTTATCCAAATAGAGGTTATATTACTTCCGTTTTTATGTGTGTGTTTTCTTTAAAAATGTCAACGTGAAAGAGAAGAAAAATGAATGGGTGAGTTTCTAAGAAAAAGCTGCTCCGCAACTGTTGAGCTGAACAGTTGCCAACAGTTGTGTAGCAGTTGAGTTAAACAGCTACGTCTTAGAAACGGTTTGATGAATTTATCAGCTGTTTGGCTTTACACAACATGTTGAGCTCAAGTAGCGAAGAAAATTTGTGATGCAAAAAAATGGCGAAAAGTTGCCAACTGTTGAGCTGAGCGGAATTACTCAACAGTGCGTTTCTAAGACAAACACTCAACAGTTGCACAACAGCTCAGTCTTAGAAACTCACCCAATTTCAATGTACAATTTTTGCCAATTCGTTTTGTCTGACATTCACACTTTTTACTATACATACACAATTCCAATCAGCTTATCTACTACGATATCCTTCTTAGATAATTCTTGACCACGTTCTTTGCATGATTAAATAACAAAAGGTTGTGCTAAGGAAACAGCTGATTATCTTGTCGGATTGTAGCAAACGTCAAATGGATATTTTCTTATTAGATGTTCGCTACGAAAAATTAGACAAGAGCTAATAAAAATATAATATAAAAGGTAATGTCGCAATAATGCAACAGCAGTGAAGACACTTGTCCCCATTATTACTTCAGATTCAAATTATTCCCCGAACTATCACTCTTCAAGAGCTAATAAAAATATAATATAAAAAAGAACAAAAATGTTCCATATTTCAAGGCATTGCATTTGTTTTTTTTTTTTCTGTAGTCTTCTACTTTCTTAAATAGTTTAATAGGGCTATTCTGGCAAAAGTCTTTCCAAAGACAACTATCTTTAGAGAGAAAATTTTTTTTCTTTTCAAAAGATATGTAGTGGTCTTTGGAAAGACAGCTGTCAGAATAGCCTGATGGTACCTCTATAATATTTTAACCACTAGAGATCTCAAAAATGCTATTTTTTTTGGACTCCACGAAATGGGGTTAAAGAATTTCTGCGTCAGGAAGCTAATATGTATGAAATGCGGTTGCCACATTTTTACATTTAAAATAAATTTAAGATTAAATTAAACAAAAAATTAAAATAATGGGTCATATTAATAAAAGCCAAGCATTTGCTTTTGCTTAAAATTTCAGACCTTTTACTCAAATTTTGAAATTTGGTTCATACAAATTATTGTCAAATTTTATAAATCTTGAATAAAAGCATTTGCTTGGGTTTTATTAATACGGCTCAATATTGTCATCAAATGAAAGTTCTTTTTTTAAAACTTTTTAGAGCAGAGTAGCTACTTGTTTTTGACAAATTTTAATCATAAGTGTTAAATTTTTAGAGGGTTTCCAAAAATTTGAGGCGAGTAGAGAAAACGTTTTAAGAAATTTGTTTTTTATAGTGCTTGTTTTATAGTTATAGTTGAGATGTTTTTTATGATTAAACCAAACCAGAGAATTTTCGATTACCTACTTTTAACATTTTTCTTCATCAACAAATCAAATATATAAGAAAAAACTACAGTTTTTGCATTTCATCAAAAAATACAATATTTTATTTACGCATTTTAATCGATTAGTTATTAGATTAGAAAAAAAGGTAATAAAATTAATTAAAAAACACTATTTACAGGCAAAAACAGAAATTAACAGAACAAGATTTCGTTTTTAACACGCTTTTATTAGTTTCAGCTGTATGTTTATATGTAAACGAAACGACTCCTTTTTGCATTGCATACTTTTAGGAGAATAAGCGTGTATTTATACATCGAAAGACAGTTTTTCAGTGTAAGATGTACTTATTTTAAAAGCTAATTAATATCTTTCATGATTACATGTATTTATTTATGATTGTATGTAATTGACTGGTGTATGTTTATGTATGTATTTAAGCGCAGCTTAAAAAAAAATGTAGGTTCAAAACCTTAGACACATGTTTACAATTTTTGGGATTTTTTTATTATTTTGCTAAAACTCGAGTTGTTTAAAAAATGAAATGTTACACACACAATTAGTTGGTTTAATTGTTAATATGGGATTTTTTTTAGTTCTTTGTTCTTGTGCTTTCTATTTAACAAACATTAGATACAGTGGCGACCAAAATATATGTAGTAGCCAAATCTATAAACACAATTCTAAGCAAGTCTTCCCGAATTATATTCATTTTGGTTATTTTTCTAAAATATGTATATCTATAGAATGCTACAATTTAAAAAATAGATATTACAGAATTTTGTTGGTAAATAAAGTATAATTTAATGGTTTACAATTTTATTTGTTTACTAACAATTAGGTATTAACTTTAACTAAGCACATTTTCAACGTATGCATGTATGTACAAATTTAGGTATGTATGTATGTATTCTATTATTTTCAATTATTATTATTATTATTTTTTTTGTTCGACTGTATGTATTTACTATTTAAAAGTTTTGATGATAAAATATTTTAAACAGATTTTGGCCACAACCGAATACACCACACATTTGGCTTTCTTAATTTACGTATTTGATGTATTTAGTCGACGTTTTTTCTATTTGGTTAATAAATTTTGATTTTATTTTGCGCACACATTTAATCAAATTCCTAAATTGCTTATATACATATGTAGTATTTGTACCATTTTACCATTTTTTCTACATTTTAGTAGCTTATTTGCATACATACATTTACATATATAAGTAGGCATGTATAAATATATGTTTCAAGCATTTCATGTTCTGTTATTGTTGCGCAATGGGCGTGGCCGCACTTGCTGTTGTTGTAGTTGTAGTTGTAGCATCACTATTACCAATACCATTCAATTCATCAGCCGATACAAAAACAATTGACGCGGAATTAATGCAATAACGTTTGCGCGTCGGCTTCGGTCCATCCTCGAACACATGACCCATGTGAGCGTTGCAGCGGGCGCAGCGTACCTCTGTGCGTATGCGTTCTGGATGTTTAATTAGTAGTAAAATATTACCCCCTTTTTAGATTTGATTTGTTTTTTGGATTTGTTTTTTTTTTTGCAAAAGTGGTAAACATATACATACATACATATGCGTAGTATAGATATATACATAAGTGGCATAATAACATACAAATAATGATGGGAGATATAGTACAAATTTTGTTTTTTTGGTATAAATTTATATTACATTTAAGGTGATATATGTATGTTTGTAGGCAGGTAGGCATTGGTAGGTTGTAGGCATTTTTTATACAGGTGTTATTTGATTATATTTTTAAATATAATTATTGGTTAATTGGCAAAATTCTCAAATTAGAGGCATTTTTATTATTTTTTTTTTATTTTGCGTTTTTAAGAGTATTAATTTATAGTAATTGCCATATTTTGTTGGATAAAGAATAAAGAGAGGAAAACAAATAATAAAGAAACAAATTAAAAAAAAAAAAAATAAGAAAAATTAAAACAAGAGAAAAAAAATTTTTTTTTTTTATTAAAACAAGAAAACAAATTATAAAAATTAAAACAAGAAAAAAAAGCATAAAGCCACGTAAAAGAAAAAAAGAAAAAAAATTGATAACGTAATTAAAATTGGTAAGAATAAATTAAAATAAAGGTAAAAATTAAAAAATAAAAATAAAAATGAAACCACATAACAGGAAAAATTAAAAAAAAAATTAAAACAAGAAAAAAAAATTTTAATGTTAAAACAATAAAAAAATTGATAAAAATTAGAACAAGAAAAAAAAGCATAAAGCCACGTTAAAAAATTTAAAAAATAAAAATGAAAGCACATAAAAAAGGAAAAAAATAAATAAAAAAGTATTGATAACGTAAACAGAAAATAGGTAGGAATTTGTAAATATTTGTATATTATAAGAACATAATCAATAAAAAAATTATAACAAAAATAGTGAGCGAAACAAGTGAAAATGAGCCAAGTGATCGAAACAAAGTGAAAATATACGAAGCGAAATTTACATCAACAACGAAGAGTAAAAGTGAGAATTTTTACCAAGCATTAAGTGAGCGATTAAATGAGTTAAGGAGAGAGTGAGACGAGTGAGAATAAGAAAAGATAGAAACGAATTAAAAACGAAGCAGTAAGATCAAAATGTGTGAAGCATGAAGAGATAAATGAGCAAATAAAAATGTGAGAGAGAGAATGAAACGAGTGAAAATGGGCGAAATATGAAATTAAATTAAATACGAAGCAATGAGATATTATAAATAGGAAAAGGCGAATAAGCGAAACAATGAAATGTAGAAAAAGTTTTTAAATATGAAGTAAAAAAATTGAGGTTAAAAAATCGTGTTAAATTGAAGAAATTGTGTGATGAAAAATTGAGAGAATATGAGAGCATTTATTTTTTTGTATATAAAAATATTTAGAATAACCAAATATTGAAAGATTTTAAATATGAAATAAAAAAATTTAAAAGTTAAAAAAAATTTTAATTAATTAAAAAATGTTATGAAAAATTGAGAGAATATGAGAGCATTTATTTTTTTGTATATAAAAATGTTTAGAACAGCCAAATTTTGTTTTTTTTTTGTAGAAAAAGATTTTAAATATGAAATAACAAAAAAGAATATAAAAGTTAAACAAATTTTAATTAATTGAAAAATGTTGCGATAAAAAATTGAGAGAATATGAGAGCATTTATTTTTTTGTATATAAAAATGTTTAGAACAGCCAAATATAGTTTTTTTTTTTTGTGGAAAATATATTTAAATATGAAATAAAAAAATTAAAAAAGTTGAAAAAAATTTTAATAAATTTTAATAAATTGAAAAATGTGATGATAAATTGAGAGAATTTATTTGTTTGTATATAAAAATGTTTAGAACAGCCAAATTTTTTTTTTTTTGTTGCATAAAGTGAAAAGTATTTTTTTTTATTTTTTTTTATAAAATCATTTAATTTTTTTTGTTGTACATGAAAGGTTTAAGCGTTTGTTTTTTTTTTTTTTGTTTGCATTATGATGAAATTAACAAAAAGAAAAGTGGCAACAACGATGTGAAGCATGAGAGAGCGCATGATTGATATTAGCAAAAATGTTGAACAAAGTGATTTCGATTAATTTATACAATTCATGTAATTATGTATAGTTAACAACGCGTGAGTAAACAACATTTTCAATGCATATTTTTGAATGTGTGTGTGTTTAAATAAATAATTAAATTTCATTTAATAAGTGTTAAAATACACGATACCCCCCAAAAAAATACAGGCACATTTGTACGTATGTATGTTTGTATAAAAAGCGAAAAGAGGGAGAAATAGAAAAAAATATATAAAAAAAATCATTATTTCAAATTGTCACATGGTTTTTACACTTGTTGTATATGTATGTAGCATATAGTATATACATATATATTATTTATAATTAATTATTTTGCTAAACAAACTGCATTTAGTGCACACAAAACATGCAATTTTGAATAAGAAAAAATAAAAATTAAAATAAAAATGGAAACAAATGTAAGCAAAAAAGAGCTAAAGGCGATTGCTTTTTATTTTTTTTATTTTTAGCAATTTTTTAAGCGCTCAAAATTAGCTACGACAAAATGAGCGCATTTCAGCTGCTTATAATTGTCGTTGGTGGCATGTAATAGATAGTCCTATAAATGTCACTAATATATGTAGTTGACTGTAGAGCTAGTGAAATTATTGAATTAAACTTTTGCGCCAATTCAGACAAAAGAGCAGGGTGATAAAAGCACAGTCTGCGATACAATTTTTTCAAGATTTTTTTTGCTCCTAACATATCGCTGCATTATTATCTATATATAGCAATATAAAAGTGGCTATAAACTATAAAAAAAATATTGAAAATTTAAAAATTTGCCGAGATGGTCAGCCTTGTAGTACACTTTCTCCGTTTTGCAGTGGCGCCCATACAACATGCTGACGGACAAGAAAAATCTTTGTTTTTGTAACGTTAAATCTTATAGAAGTGTCATTGCATTATTAACTACTACACAAATGATCTCTTTAATGGCCTTTAATTCACAGCGAGGGAGGAGCAAATAGAGTCCCAGCAAACATTCGAACTCATAAAAGAGTTAGGACACCTCCTTTGGATGGGTTTAGACTCATTATGAGCTCATTTTGAAGTCCGAAATGAACCTATGTATTTCTGTTCTTAAGATGTTCTTAATTTCATACATCATATTCATAAGCTGGAATAAGAGTCATAAAATACTCCTATTGGACTCATATTTCCCTATTATATGACTCTTATTGGATTCCATCATCTATGAGTATTTTTTCCTCCTTTTATGTACCCTTTGTAGTACAATGACTACAGCTTTAAAAAAAAATCAAAAAATAAAATATAACCCGGATTGGATTTGTAAAGCTTTTATACTTCAAAATTCTGAGGCTCATATCGACGCTTCCAAAAAATACTGTACTAAGTCGACTTAGTACATTTTCCCGTTTTTGGCGTTTTCAAGTAGAGCGTGTCTTAATTTAGATGCTGTCTAATTTTGGTATCAATCGGACAATCCAATCAAAAGTTATAAGCAAAAGTGTACATATAATACAACTCGAGATTTTTACAGAATAAAAACTTTGAGAGCTTGCCAAGAAAAACCACGTAGCAAATTTTTATTTTTTCCTACGATTTTATAAAAAAGCATACCCTGAATTTGATATTGTCGAGTTTTGGTGTTGATCGTTCAATCCAAACAAAAGTTACAAGTGAAAATTTACTTAGCATACAACCGAAGTTTCATATCGAGTTTCAACTTTGAGAGCTTCTCCTGCAAAACACAGTTTTCAGACTTAGTACAGTTTTGTTTGGAAGCGTCGATATTTCAAACTAATATTGCATTTCAAAAGTTTAAAGCTCATATTATAAGCACATTTCGGACTCATATCGGACTCTAAAATTATGAGGCATCCGAGAAGGTTTGCTGGGATACCATACATGTGGGTAAATAATGGAAAGCGTTCTGGAGTGATTTTATCCGTTGATACCCTTATTTAGTAGACTAATCAATGACCATAATCAGCTCAAAATTTTACTTGAACAAAATCATCTACAGAAATCGGAGTTATTTGAAAATAACATTTGCATAAAAATGGAAACACGACATTTTGATTCTTCATACACACAAAACAAATACCACACCTGCTACGACAACAAGTAAACACCTTAATAACCAGATGCATGTAAGTACATATTTATGTGGGTATGAACATTTAATGGTCAAGCAAATTATTATTATGGAGACACAACTCATGGACCTATGTAGGTATGTATTTATGTATGTATGTAGGTATGTACATATGTATATAGGGTATGTTCAGAAACGCAGCATGAAACGCAGCAGCGGCAGTAATTATTTATTGATGATTGTGATGAGCGACGGTTCATGCAAAATTTACGTTTATGAACGCTCTGCTTGTACTACAAAAGCAGGTTGCGCTTCAAACTGAGTTTCTGAACAAAGCCATACTAGGTAATTATGTAATTAATTGATGTTTTAATGAATTTATATGTATGTATGCATGTAATATATGGCAAAACATATTAAAAGAAAACTAAATGGAATTAGAAATGGTTTAATAATTGTTTAAAAAATATAATAAGTATAATCGAAAGAAAGTTTAAGTTAATATTTTACTGTTTGAAATGGTGATTTGTAATCAAAATCGTCGCTAAATCAAATTGTGTGCAAATTGTTAACTAGGTCAAGTTTAAACCAAAGCTATTAAATTACGATTACGATTGTTAATCAATTGAATTGTTTTGTTTTTTTTTTAGTTGATAATTATTTTAATTTTTTTGCAGAAACAAATTTTTTTAATTAATTACTATTAAAAACAATCAAAAATATAAAACAAAAAATAAATAAATGAAAAATAATCATAAATAAAAAAAAAATGTTTGATTATTTTTGATTATTTTTGATTTTTTTATTTTTTTTAATAATCGTAAATAATTATGATTGTTTTTGATTTTTATTATTTTTAATAATTGTAAATAATTATGATTGCTTTTGATTTTTTTTATTATTTTTAATAATCGTAAATAATTATGATTATGTTTTGATTGTTCATAATAGTAATTAGAAAATAATCAATAAAATTGGAAAACAATTGCTAATCAATCATTAAATGATAATTGAAAAAATAACCAATCAAGTAATCATTACGATTAATGATAATTATTTAACAGGTCTGGTTTAAACTAAGTTTGCACGAACTCGATGTATATTTAAACTCAAGTTGAAATAGCTGAGCTGAGTTTTCAGTAATAAAAAAGAAATTGCTAAACAGCAGACGAGCTGAATAAAGTCTAATGTTGCCAAATTGGCGGCTTAAACTCAATTTAAACTAAGCTAAGTTCAATGTTGAAGCAAACTGTAAAACTTTAAACTGATAAACTGTATGGAAATTGAGCTTAAAACTGTGGCATTACTCAAAACTAATAAATTAACGAAATTAACTAAAAAGGAGATTTTTAATGATAAATATAAAAAAAAATTGCAAATAAATTGCAAAACATAAAATAGTTACTTTTTAAATTTTGGTTATGAAATTATTTAACATTTTTTTTTAATATCAATTTGAACGAATGCAATTCACCTGCTACATAAATAAGAAACCCTTTTTTGAGCGTGCGCCTTACGGCATAAAAAAAACAAACAATATAAGCTCATTTAAAGGAATTCATTAACTTCATATACATATCCGTACCATAAGTATGTATTAACAGATATTTGAATATGAAATTTATTTAGAACATATATATACATATATGTATCTACATACATATGTATTTAGCATATTATATGTATAAAACATAATTAATTATTTCTTTTTCGTGTGTCCTTTAGACATTGAACTAGTTGTTGGAGCTGAGGAACTCGTTGAGGCATTGTTGCTGTTGGCTTTCAATGGTGCAAAATCAATAGACGCTGAATTAATGCAGTAACGCAGATGCTTTGGTGGCGGGCCGTCATCGAAAACGTGTCCCATATGCGCTGAACATTTGGAGCAGCGCACCTCCGTACGTACCATTCCTAACATTTTTGAAATAACTACTAAAGTTTTTTTATGATTAACGCAATTATTATACTTGTGTGTAGGTCATGTGTTTGGGTGTGTGGGAATGTTTTATATTGTTTTTTTTTTTTTTTTTTCAAAAAAAGGTGTGTGCATTTCGGCAACAATAGCAAAGGTGGTATATAATAATGGCACGGGTAAGTATGTATTGGAATAGGATTTATTTTTACGATTTTTTTTTGAAGAAATTTAAAAATAAAACACGTGGAGTTTTTGGTTATTGAGTAAAATTAATTATTAATTTAAATTTTATGTATTTTTCATTAATTTTTTTTTTGTTTTATATAATTTATAATTGTTTAAGTTTGAGTAATTTAATAATAGAGTTGATATAGTTCAAAACAATAACACAAAGAGTATATATGGAGAGTTAGAATTAAGGAATTGCGGCACGTTTAAAAAAGATGAAAGGAAAAGGAAAAAAAAACAATTTCAGTTAGCAGCATACTTTGATAGTCAAATTTTTATTAAAAACACGAACAGACTATTTACGTGGTTACAAATGTACACAAACGAAATAAGCAAATCGGCATTAACCACTAAATTGACTAGTTTTAGTTTTTAGTTTATGCATGTAATTTGGTTAAACATTCCGTTTTCTTTTTTTTTGGCATTCAATTTGAAAAAAATAACAATAAACAATTAATTACAATTATGTATATACATATGTATACACACGCACAATAGACATTTTAAATAAAAAAATTTAATTTTAATTTTTGTTTAACGCGTTTTAAAAGAGTTTTGGCTATTTGTAATTGTATGTATATTCATTATATATATATAAATATATATATGTATGTATGTATATCTAAGTGTGGAAGACACTGAAAGCTAGCATATTTGTGTTTAATTACTCAATAAAGTGTAGCGGCAATAAAGCAAAAAGAAAAACCAACAACAAACAAACAGCATCTCCGCAGGAAGTTTGTATATTCATATATTCTTCTTTCGAAAATCCACAGCGAAAACAATAATACATATTATATAAGCAAAAGCACTTTTGCTCGAAGTGTTCTAAATCCAAATTTTTTTCAATAAAAACGCAATAAAATGTTGGAAGTGTTAAAAGAGTTCCAAAGGGCGCTTCTATACTTCCAACAGATTTACATTACTCATTTGGTTTTTCTACAGCCAAGTGTAGTCAAAAAGCAATGGAGGATTTGTATAGTATTTTGCACATCTCAATTCACACAATCTAAATTCGCACAATTAAACAAATTAGGGGCAATAGGGCAATAGGCATTATAAAGCATTAGCCTTGGCTAACAATTCGAAGAATATTGAAAAACAAATCTCATTTTCCATTGCCACCTTCGATAACACTGTGCACGCTCAAAAAATCAACAGTGAGGAAACATATGTATCTAGTAAAGATAATTCGGGTACGCTGAGCACGATGGTCTAGCATAGCTCTTGTTTATGAAATATTGGCCTTTAAATGTATTTTACTAAATATAAATATTCACTGTTTAATATGTTTTACATAATTAATTTCTATTCAAACTGATTATAACGTTTGAAAGCACAATCATTTCCCTTGAAAATTGCATTTTGCTTTTTTCGGATATCATCATTAGAACTTGGAATATTGGCCCTTATACTTAAAAACTAAGCTCTTTCTCAAGAGACTCAACTCAAACTTAATCTAGAGAAATAACCAAATAATTAAAATTTATTGGATGGGGTTTTATAATTTTTTAATTTTTCTATGAGATAAACCTAATTTGTTTGGTAAAATCAACCAATTTTAATAATTTTTATGCATACAAAATCCACATTTTACGAAAAAACTGAGTAGGAGCTATATCTCAATTTTTATGCATTAGGCCCATTGTTACGTATTTAACTTAATAATTTGGTAATATTTTCTTCATACATATAATTAAAATTTTTGAAGCATACATTTAGGCAGTTCATTATATTATGCTTCTACGTAAATAAGTGGCTTGATCAGACTATGCATGTAACTCATCGGTGGTAACATTTTGATGAAATACCTTCTGTGAAGTGTAATCTTCACAAAATGTTTCATTTTTTATATATTTACTACGATATCACATCGAATATTGTCAGTTATATGAACCCTTCATAAACTGAAATCAGCCATTTAATAACCCCCACCGGGTTAGGGGCTTAGAATATACGCGTGGTAAAGAAGGCCTGTCGTAAGAGGCGACTAAACTCCACTGGCCTAGAAAGTTGATAATGGTAAAAAAATAAAGTTCGCACGACAGTCGGGCTAGTGTCAGAAGGGACTAGTACGCGAGCGTATCGGATTTATTCGTCAAAGGACTATTACTTCCCCTACACTCCCCATAACCTTCGGGGAGTGTCTTGGTGGCTACAATAACAACAACAACCACAACAACAACCACAGCAACAACATTTAATAAGGTACCTTTAAAGGCCAATATCTCCCAAACCAGAGCTTACAATTAAATAGTACCACCGTGCTCAGTGTACCCAAACAAAGTTTTGCTAGCTATCTAGACTAAAATTTAATTCGAGAAACTATATATTCATTTTGGATATCCAAGATCATTTTCGAGGGTTCTTGCAATTCGTGACAAACACACACACGCACACACACAAAGCGAAGCATAGCAGCTTTTAATAAATTGTAATGCAAAACAGAATAACAATGCTGCGCTAAAATATGCCTTCAAACTTAAATTCATTAACAAATGTTTAGCAACATTGCAACTAAAAGTGCATTAAGCTCTAAAATAGTCAAAATCGGCTACTATGAAAATGAAAAAAAGTAACTACTTCATTATTGAGCTCTCAAGACCATTTTTTTTTATGTACATATTTACGAGCGAAAAATTATGAAATCAAACCTCTAAGTATATTATTATCACAATCCAATAAAATTGCTAATTTCCAAGCTTTAAATTAAAAAAAAAGGCATTTCTACAAATGCATTAATTGCCATTAAATTATGCGTACATATCTGCCAGCGTTGCGTGCACATTGAAAATGCATACCTCTTCGTGCACTATCACAACTCATGATGCTGCACGAGAGCCTACAGCGCATCTACTATAGCCTAGTAACAACAGCAACAGTAGCAAACAAATATGTTCATACATAATTTTAGTGTAACAAAATATGAACTGAACTCTATATACCGTACCTGGAATACTAGCGTCACGATGCAATGTTATCTTGCCTTTATCCAGCACATCATTGAATGCGGGCCAACCACAGCCAGAATCGTATTTGGTATCAGAACTGAATAAATCCTGTTGGCATACTATACAACGGTATATGCCTTTTTCATAGTGTTTATTGTAGCAACCTGAAAAAAAAACAAAAAAAAAAAAACAAAAAAAAACAAAAAAAAACAAGAAATCAAGACTTTACGCAATTTGAAATAAAGTACGTCATAATTTTTGTGCACGCACCTGTAAATGGTCGTTCTGTAGCAGCCTCCTGTGTCACTTGATACTGTAATGGTGTTAAACGTTTTTTCAGCTCTTCTTTATTAACATTAACTTTTTCGGTTTTGTTTTCCATTTCTTTTTGTTTGTTTGCGGTTTCCTCACACTGTTGTGGCTGCTTATCTGTAATTGAAAGCAAAAATATATGTACAGATGTAAGTACCTACATATTAGTAAGTAATTGAATAAATATACAGATATCTGTGGTCACAAGCAATAACCAACCATCAACGGGTTAGGGGGCTTAGAATATGCCCGTGGCAAGGAATGCCTGTCGTAAGAGGCGACTAAAATTCACCGGCCTAGAAGGTTGATAATGGCAAAAAAAATCGTTCACTCGACAGTCGGACTAGTGTCAGAAGGGACTAGTACCCGAGCGTACCGGATTTATCCGGCAAAGGACTGTCACTTGCCCTACACTCCCCAAAAGCTTCGGAGTGTGTCTTGGTGGCAACAACAACAACAACTTAAGAAAGAATTGAGTTATATATACCACGTCCCCTTTGGTCCGCTGCAATAACTGCTTAAGTCGACTTAGGAAGATTTTGTGTTATATATGTATGTATGTATGTATACCAAATCTATATTATTATAGTTTTAAAACTCTATATTTCTGTAGAAACCCCACGCTTATAACTTAATTCAATGAAAAAACCTTAATATAAGCACTAATACCTCTTTTTAATATTAATGAGCTTTATACAGATGCCTTTATGTGTTGCTTTTTTAATATCAATTCAGAGATTTTTGACAAAAAAAAAGTTGTTAAAAGTGTCTATATACAAGTGTTAAACAAAAAAATGTGGCACTTAAGTATCTTATCTAGAAAGATGTTAATCTTGTTAAAATAAGCGACATATATACATATGTAGTTGTGTGTAATCTTCAATTTTTGTACAAACCAAGAAATAATACTTGTACCTAAATATGTATGGATTTTATTGCTACTTAATTGGGCTTGTTAAGAGAATCTAATATGCACAATTTTACGGTGTATCTCATGGCCAGCCAAAACAATAATAAAAACAAGAGATATATAAAGAACAGAAATATAAACAAAATCAACAACAACCGAAATAACAACAAAATTTTCCATTCTATTTGTAGCAATGTAGTGCAAATGCTGTTGTTGTTCCTGTAGCCATCAAACCACTCCCGAAGGTTTTGGGGAGTGTAGCGAAAGTATCAATCCTTTTCCGGATAAATCCGGTAGGCTCGGATATTTTTTTTTTTTTTTTTTTTTTTTTTGTTTTTAGGTTACTCCCGTTCCCAAGATTGGTAGGAGAGAATTATTTGGCCCATTCTGTGAATTAAAGCGCCATTCTTAGGGCGCCGACAGTCATCAACGAGTCGACCGAACGAATCGAGTACCCGTAAACATAACGAGTTGAACGAATTTCATGCCCGCATGACAACACAAAAATCAGCTGTTTTCTATTTTGAACAGCCGTGTGAGTGTTTCCGTATTTGAAATAATGGGAAGACACAAAAATTTCGCATGAAATACCCAAACTTAGTACCGATATTTATTCTCGATTTAAATTTTTAAATATATTGTTTTCTTTCAGAAAAAAAGACGTAGGCGAAAATTTTAAATAAAAATATGCTCGATTTTGTATTCAAAGTTTTGGTAATTATCTAGTTTAGGTGACATGGTGAAAATTGGTAAATTTTCAAGAACTGGGGTGTCAATCGACGCGTTTTGATCACATGAACACGAATTCGAAGCGGAACTTAATTTTTTAACGCAATAAAAAATTGTTAACAAAAGACGGCGGGGTAAAAACAGTTTTTTTGAGTGGCGTGGTCCTGTCCCTCCTCAGGAGTCAGAGTTGCATTTCTGATGCATTTTGTAATTTTCTTGTTGAACAGTGAAAAATAAGTAAAAGAAAGTACACTTTTTTGGCAATAAATAAAGGAATAACCATAAGCATTTTTTATTTCGTGCTTACACAAACAATTTTCTAAAAGCTGCCTTTGTCGCAATTTTGTTTGCCTGTGTGGATTTTATGACGGAAAATATCAGTTGTCCACTACCCGCTGGCCCGCTATCCGTTGATCCGTCCAAAAATGGTAAAAGGGATAATTTTGAAATAAAAATTACTTTTATTTATCGTAAATTACTGTTTTCTTTTCATTGCCTAATTTCTCATTTATTTGAAAAATACGCTATCCATTTCCTATGTAGCAGGGATATGAAATAACTATTATTTCATTCAAACATGTACATTTTTCAAATATAACATAATTTATGCAACTTTTTTATTTCATCCTGTGCGAAAAGTTATGCTCCGAAAAACAAAAGTTATAACTGGATAATATCGATTTTAAGTTTATTTGAAACTAAAATAATGGCATTAAAAATGGTTACATGTGAATTAATAACATATACAGAAATAATAATTATTTTAAATAAATGAGCTAAACAATTATCTAATAACTCATATTTCGCTTAAGTAAACTTAAGCGGTTTTTCCTATGAACAAAGATATATTCTATTACATTTTACACTCGCATTGATTTCGTTTAATAATACAATGAAAAATACCGTTCAAATGTTTTAGTGGCTAAAATAGTCCGTTCGGCAACACCGCGTTGAGCAAAAGCAATCAGCTGACACGTTGTTATGGGAAAAATCAAAACTCGTTTGATTTCTTCTTCGGGCGGCTATGGGCGTTTATGTCAGCGTCGGTGAGATTTCGTTTACATGCAACTCCCATAAGATAGATCGTGTCAGCTGACACGGGTATGTGCGGCCGTTAATGACTGTTGGAACCATTATTATTTCTGTATATGTTATTAATTCACATGTAACCATTTTTAATGCGTTTATTTTAGTTTCAAATAAATTTAAAATCGATATTATCCAGTTATAACTTTTATGTTTTTCGGAGCATAACTTCGCACATGATGAAATAAAAAAGTTGCATAAATGATGTTATATTTGAAAAATGTACATGTTTGAATGAAATAATAGTTATTTCATATCCCTGCTACATAGGAAATGGATAGCGTATTTTTCAAATAAATGAGAAATTAGGCAATGAAAAGAAAAGAGTAATTTACGATAAATAAAAGTAATTTTTATTTCAAAATTATCCCTTTTTACCATTTTTGAACGGATCAACGGATAGCGGGCCAACGGGTAGTGAACAACTGATATTACAAAATGCATCAGAAATGCAACTCTGACTCCAGAGGAGGGACAGGACCACACCACTCAAAAAACTGTTTTTACCCCGCCGTCTTTTGTTAACAATTTTTTATTGTGTTAAAAAATTAAGTTCCGCTTCGAATTCGTGTTCATGTGACCAAAACGCGTCGATTGACACCCCAGTTCTTGAAAATTTACCAATTTTCAGCGTGTCACCTAAACTAGATAATTACCAAAACTTGGAATACAAAATCGCGCATATTTTTATTAAAAATTTTCGCCTACGGCTCTTTTTTTTCTGAAAGAAAACAATATATTTAAAAATTTAAATCGAGAATAAATATCGGTACTTCATGCGAAATTTTTGTGTCTTCCCATTATTTCAAATACGGCAACACTCACACGGCTGTTCAAAATAGAAAACAGCTGATTTTTGTGTTGTCATGCGGGCATGAAATTCGTTCAACTCGTTATGTTATTCTGCTATTCATAGCGTTTGTTGATTATTTAATATTTATTAGATGTATGTACATATCTATTGATTGATTTGTCGTTTTTCTTTCTTCATAGACTTGTCTGTATGTATGTTGATTTTGGAATGTGTAAAGCTGATTCCACATAAAACTTTTTTCGCTTTGCGTTACGCCGCTTTCTATGTCAAACAACGCAAAACTGAAAAACTATGCCACAATGAACGCTGCAACATCACTCAAAAAATATTTGTTTTCTGAAAAATCTTTCATTCTCCGTTTTATTTACAAAAAAGTAAATAAGAAAATAAAAATCTATTAAATTATTTTTCAATTGTGTGAAATTTAAATTTGTTTATTTATATTTGAATTAAAGTGAAACTGAAAAAAATTTCAACGCCCCCAAAAGTTGAAATTTGGGCAACTTTGTGCTTTACGTAACTTCGGCGTTGCGTTACTTTTTGTTATGTGAGAAACCTCATATAGATACATGTATTTTAATCTCAGCTGTCACGCAGAAAGTGTCACGTAGCGCAACACAAAGTTCTATGTGGAATCAGCTTAATTGTTGTTTGCTTTGACATATGTGTAGATGTTGCCATATTGTCAGGTCTTACTTTGAGGCATTACTGATGCCGAGATGTGATTGTGTTATTTTCCATTGAATGTTAGATGGTATAATTTTCGAAAAAATTTATTTTTAATTAGATTTTAATTTTAGTTTGAGATATGAATTTTGCTATTGTTTTGAATGCTGTTATTCCTTCTTGGTTGATCATTTGTTGTAAGTTAGAGTATTTAGTTAGTGTTTGGTAATTTGCTCTTATTGTGTCCCATTTTGGACATATAAATAAAATATGTGGTATGTCTTCTGTGCAAGAACAAGAATCACATTTGTCATCTGTGATAATGTTTAGTTTTTTCATTGTGGTTTTTCCGAATGTGTGTCCTGATATAATACGATTTATGAGTTTGATTTGATTGTTATCTAGTTTTAAAGTATTTTTGTGAAACCAAGGTTTTGATAGGAGTTTTGGAAATATGTTGAAGTAAGTGGTTCCTTTTTCTCTACTGCTGTTTTCGTACTGTTCTTGCCATTTCAGATTGAGTCTTCTTTGTACTTCTTTGATGGCATCTGCTATGGTCCAGCCAATTGTTTCGTCTGTACCTGTATATATTGCATTTTTTGCCGTGTAATCAACTATTTCATTTTGGTGAATGTTTGCATGTCCGGGGATATAATGTATTTCGATATGGTCTATATTGCTTGTATTGATTGTTGTTATTATGTTTTGAACTATGTAATTATTTGAGTCTGCATTATTGATGGCTAGTGCTCCTGATTTGCTGTCTGTTAGTATGGCAATATTTCTGTAGTTGTGGGTAATTGCAAATTCAATTGCTTTCTTAAAAGCCCAGAGTTCTGCTGACATAGATGACATATTTTTTTGTGTGTGGAAAGCTTTGGTTGTGTGTGATCTTTCGTAGTAGTAAGCTGCTTTTGTATGGTTTTCTGTGACTGATCCATCTGTGAAAATTATTTCCATGTTTCTTTTCTCAAAATCATCTATTTTATGTCTAAATATTTGCTGTATTATTTCCTTGTTTGCGTCTGTTTTCTTTTTTGCGGTACCTTTAAAAAAGTCTGTGTATATGTTGATCTTTTTCCAATGGTAGGAAAAACAAAAGGGGCACACCTCGAATTGGGAGAGAAGCTCGGCTATAAAACTCGTCAGAGTTATAATAGCGCAAACACAATTCTTCCGTTCGTTGAAAAGAGACATACTCCCTCAAAAACAATTTGATTGACTTTAAACTTCAAACTAAATGAAAATAACTATTTCAAAAATTATTTTTTTGGAAATTTGAATTTAAATTACTGAAATAAATTATGAAAATCAAATGGCGGGATAGCTATGTATTCCATGTTATAAGGAGAAGCCAGTGCGCAGTATAATTTTTCTTGCGGACTTCTTCTTTCCCCTTATGGCCAAAGCAGAAGCTTACAAGAGGCAAATGTGAAATTTGTATTTCCATATATTTTTTATTTTAAATATAATTTGTTTTATAGTTGTCAAATTGTAAATTTTTTCAGAAAAGCTGCCGAATGTCAAAAAAAATTAAAGCGTGAATAACGAGTATTCATGAACATGGATGTGTAAACAGTTTCGAAATCGGATATTTATTCCCTTTTCCTTATTCCTTTTTTCATGGTTTTCTATGGATTAAAATGCGACTATCGTTTTTGTAATTTTTTGTTGTCATTGTGACTGCTACTATTTTGTTGTTTTTGTTTGTTTTGGTTTTTAGTTTTGAAATTTTCATTTTTTATTTTCTTTTGTTTTGTATTACTCAGAAACATGCAAGATCATCAGAGTCCACGTTTGACCCATATCTGGAGACCCGGCCTAGGAATCATAAAATGAATAGAGCTCTATGTGAAAGCCCTGCTCAACACCTTTTATTTGATACCAATATTGCTCAGAAACATTCAAGGATCATGCGGTCCTCATTCTGGCCCATATCTCGGGACCCGACCTAGACATCATAAAGAATAGACATCCATGTAGTATCCCTGCTCAACACCTTTCATTTGATACCAATATTGCTCAGAAACATTCAAGGATCATCCAAGTCCTCGTATTAACCCATATCTCGGGACCCGACATAGGAATCATAAGTAGTAGCTCCGTGTAGAAGATCTGCTCAAAACCTTTCATTTGATACCAATATTGCTCAGAAAAATTCCAGGATCATCGTTTCGACCCATATCTCGGGACCCGACATAGGAATCATAAAATGTAGAGCTCCGTATGGAATCTCTGCTCAGAACCTTTCATTTGATACCAATTTTGCTCAGAAACATTCCAGGATCATCCGGGTCCTCGTTTTGACCCATATCTGGAGAACCGGCCTAGGAGTCACAATGAAAAGAGCTTCATATCGAAGTCCTGCTCAAAACCTTTCTTTTGATACCAATATTGCTCAGAAAATTAGAGAGGTAGATGTAGGTATGCATATCCATACATTTGCATACATGTTCAAACAGGTTGGCCGTTTTTATTTTGCCTATTTGTCGCATTGTTGCAGAAAACAACAACAACAACAACTTCGCTTCGCTTCATTGCTGTTGTTGCTGATATTTGCATTTGCACGACTTTGCATGCAAGCATTTGTAAATACATGCCTAGCTACCACTGACAATGCCAAGGTAATTTACGGTTTACGCATTTACATGTTTACTCGTTTACGCATTTACGTGTTACGCGTAAACTTTACCTGTTTTTCGAAATTACTCGTAGCTACAGCAAAGATGTTTACACATCAAAAACCTACCGAAATACAAGCTGGCTCGTTGGTTTTTAACCGCCTAGATGGTATTTCATTTGGTTTTTTCAATATAGCTTGCTCGCTTGCACCAACGCAAAACGATTGTGATGAATATTCAACAAAGAATGATCAATGATCATTTAGCAGTAAAACAAATTTACTGCAGGGTATATATATATATATATATATATATATATATGTATACATACACAAATGTCTCTTTTCGGTTCTGCCAAATCAAAAAAGCACTTGCTGCCAATCAGCACGGAAAAAATGAATCGAACAGGGCGGATCAGAAATTGAACCAGCAATTTATCTGGTTTAATCGAGCTGAAATCTTTGTTGTTGCATTTACATGCAAAAATTTTTATCTGGGTTAGGATCACCGTATGTGAAACACGGCTTTTATGTGTTTGTGTGTGTCTGGGCTGCTCCGTGCGTTTTCATTATCTTAACGAACAGCCCAAATTTCAAAGTATTCAAGGGTAGTGTTGGCAAACAAATTAAATAAAAAACCTTTCGAAACGGAGAGTTGCCAATGCAAAGTAAAATAGTAACAAAGAAGTTTTTTCAAAAAAAAAAAAAAAAAAAAACTTGTTTGTTCTTATATTTAAGAAAAAACTAAAAATTATTTAATAATTATAGTTTTCAAAGTAAAAAAGGACCAAAAGTGGCCCGAATTTTTAAAAAGGTTCAAATATTGCATATTTTCAAAAAGTTGGGTTCAGGTGGCCTGGCTTTAAAAAAGGTTCGGTAATTATCTAGTTTACGGTGCATCGACTAAAACTGCTCCAATTTTTACAAATGGGGTACCAATCGACGCGTTTCGATCTCAGGAACACAAATCCGAAGGCGGAGCTTAACTTTTTTATTTTAATAAAAAATTATTAACAAAAAACTATCTAACTTTTTGCTTGCTCATTACACACACACCAACAAATAAATTCAACTGATTTATTTACCATAGTATCACACATACCTTATTTTTACTAAATGACACACAAAAAGTTGCAATATTTTACAATTAAATACTATATTTTAATAAAATCGAAGTAAACAATTTCCCTTTTTCTGCTTTTTTCGACCGATTATTGAAGTGTCAAAATGAGTAGCGTTGCCACTCAATTAGGTGTAATTTACAGCGCATTCACACTTAAGCATTTAAAGTTGCAAAAAATATGCCTTTGCGCAGAACACTTTTCTGCGTTGGCGGCCTTCGGCCGCGCTTATTTAAAATAACCCTGGGCTACGCCACCAAAGTCCGGATATACAACCTAAGAGCCTATACACACTTGCGACTCAATCGATTTAGTCGAATGTTGATTTGCATGGGAATGTATGGAAGCATTCACACTACATTCAATTAGTTGTACAACTGAAACAGTTGGATTTGCAGCCCAATTTCATTCCAACTGAAACAGTTGTACAACTGCTTGATCAGCAAGGCGCCCTTCTACGTATTCACACTTGAGACAATTTAGTCGAACGACTACAACAACAACAGTGATATTCGTAGTGGAAAGAGTTGCCATGCTGACAGCACTACTTTTATTTCACTTTTGGTAAATTGTAGAGATTGAATATTTCAATTAATATTTTCAAAATGTTTAAAAACAAAAGGTTCGTTTCTTATTAACTACACCATTTCCAGATGGATTTTAGAAAGCGTTAACTGGATTTTAGAAAGGGGAAATTGGATTTTAGAAATGTCAATTGGATTTTAGAAAGGGGAAATTGGATTTTAGAAATGTCAATTGAATTTTAGAAAGCGTTAAAATGATTTTAGAAAACAAAATTGGATTTTTGAAAGCGTGAATTGGATTTCAGAATGTGCGTTTAAAATAAATTTTACACAGAATTTTTCGAATAGAAATTCTTTATTGCGTATGAAAGTAAAAATTAATAATTATATAAATTTTCGAAAGTCCAATTTACAGTTTCTAAAGTCCAATTTCCCTTTTCTAAAATCAAATCGACATTTCTAAAATCCAATTTTCCCTTTCTAAAATCCATTTGGCTATTTTAAAATCTAATTTCCCCTTTCTAAAATCCAATTGACATTTCTAAAATCTAATTTCCCCTTTCTAAAATCCAATTGACATTTCTAAGATCCAATTTCCCCTTTCTAAAATCCAGTTGACGCTTTCTAAGATCCAATTTCCCCTTTCTAAAATCCAGTTGACGCTTTCTAAAATCCATCTGGAAATGATGTAGTTATAGACAAGAATTATCTAATTTCATATGTTTCTTGATATTGTTGTTCTCTTCAAATGTCATTAATCGCATTTTAAAATAGAAATAATGAAAATGAAATTTCATGAAAATTATTAATGGCTGATTTTTACTATTTTTCCGTTTCTTGTACTTCTGTTCGTTTCGCCTTTATGAGCGTAATTCCTTCCGTTTTTCTCTTTTCATTTACTTGACAGCTAGTTGCTAGTTTAATAAGAAACAAAGCCAAACAATGTATGCACTTTTTGTTTATTTTATTGTTTTTTATTTATTAATCAAGTTGACAGCTGACAAGAAGGTGCTTTCATGTAAGAATGCAGATAAACTTTAACAATTTAATACTTCATCACTTTATATGAAGACCACTAATGTAAAATTTGCTGAGTAAAATGTGAACATTGGCAACACTATGTCATTGTCAATCGCACGACTATTTAGTCTCAAGTGTGAATAGCTGCCACCGATTCGACTAAATAGTTGGAGTAGTGTGAATACAACAGTCCAATTCGACCAAATCGATTGAGTCGCAAGTGTGTATAGGCTCTAACCGTGGCTACCGCCACGGTGATGTCCTTCTGCGTAGTACACCCTTCAGCGATTAGATATTGCGATATATCGGAAACACCACTTTTCACCATTCATATAAAAAGAGCTTAGTGTGAATGCAGGTTAATATAGATTAGTAGTAAGAGCCTATACACACTTGCGACTCAATCGATTTGGTCGAATTGGACTGTTGTATTCACACTACTCCAACTATTTAGTCGAATCGGTGGCAGCTATTCACACTTGAGACTAAATAGTCGTGCGATTGACAATGACATAGTGTTGCCAATGTTCACATTTTGCTCAGCAAATTTTACATTAGTGGTCTTCATATAAAGTGATGAAGTATTAAATTGTTAAAGTTTATCTGCATTCTTACATGAAAGCACCTTCTTGTCAGCTGTCAACTTGATTAATAAATAAAAAACAATAAAATAAACAAAAAGTGCATACATTGTTTGGCTTTGTTTCTTATTAAACTAGCAACTAGCTGTCAAGTAAATGAAAAGAGAAAACCGGAAGGAATTACGCTCATAAAGGCGAAACGAACAGAAGTACAAGAAACGGAAAAATAGTAAAAATCAGCCATTAATAATTTTCATGAAATTTCATTTTCATTATTTCTATTTTAAAATGCGATTAATGACATTTGAAGAGAACAACAATATCAAGAAACATATGAAAACGGAAGTAAATATCCTTAGTTAGATAATTCTTGTCTATAACTACACCATTTCCAGATGGATTTTAGAAAGCGTCAACTGGATTTTAGAAAGGGGAAATTGGATCTTAGAAATGTCAATTGGATTTTAGAAAGGGGAAATTGGATTTTAGAAATGTCAATTGGATTTTAGAAAGGGGAAATTAGATTTTAGAAATGTCAATTGGATTTTAGAAAGGGGAAATTAGATTTTAGAATAGCCAAATGGATTTTAGAAAGGGAAAATTGGATTTTAGAAATGTCGATTTGATTTTAGAAAAGGGAAATTGGACTTTAGAAACTGTAAATTGGATTTTCGAAAATTTATATAATTATTAATTTATACTTTCATACGCAATAAAGAATTTCTATTCGAAAAATTCTGTGTAAAATTTATTTTAAACGCACATTCTGAAATCCAATTCAAGCTTTCAAAAATCCAATTTTGTTTTCTAAAATCCTTTTAACGCTTTCTAAAATCCAATTGACATTTCTAAAATCCAATTTCCCCTTTCTAAGATCCAATTGACATTTCTAAAATCCAATTTCCCCTTTCTAAAATCCAGTTAACGCTTTCTAAAATCCATCTGGAAATGGTGTAGTTAAGAAGAAACGAACCTTTTGTTTTTAAACATTTTGAAAATATTAATTGAAATATTCAATCTCTACAATTTACCAAAAGTGAAATAAAAGTAGTGCTGTCAGCATGGCAACTCTTTCCACTACGAATATCACTGTTGTTGTTGTAGTCGTTCGACTAAATTGTCTCAAGTGTGAATACGTAGAAGGGCGCCTTGCTGATCAAGCAGTTGTACAACTGTTTCAGTTGGAATGAAATTGGGCTGCAAATCCAACTGTTTCAGTTGTACAACTAATTGAATGTAGTGTGAATGCTTCCATACATTCCCATGCAAATCAACATTCGACTAAATCGATTGAGTCGCAAGTGTGTATAGGCTCTAAATATTGGTGGCCACACTACGCGCCACAGTCCTAAAATTAGCGACTTTTGTTTACTTTGGTTTTTATTAAAATATAGTATTTAATTGTAAAATATTGCAACTTTTTGTGTGTTATTTAGTAAATATAAGGTATGTGTTATCCCGCGATAAATATATAAGTTGAATTTATGTGTTCGTGTGTGTATACTAAGCGAGCAAGAAAGTTGCATTGTACAAACAGTTTTTTGTTAATAATTTGTTATTGAAATAAAAAAGTTAAGCTCCGCCTTCGGATTTGTATTCCTGAGATCGAAACGCGTCGATTGGTACTCCATTTCTTAAAATTGGAGCAGTTTTAGTCGATGCACCGTAAACTAGATAATTACCAAAGGTTCAAATTGCCACTTTAGTGGCCCAAACGGCAATGCTGTGTATATATGTATGTACATATGTATATATGTATCTAATTTTGAAAAACAAATTGTTCCAGCATTCCATTTGATTTCGCAATACACAAACTGTTACAGTGTAAAGTATTTTTTATTTTCTGTACCAATTGCCTAAATCATAAATAAACAAACAAATTGGTTTAAAACATGTGGAGAAGCAATACTGTGGAACATACATACATGTGAACATACAGCACAGCATGAATGTGCATGTCAAATGTAAACAGGTAACGGCTACATAAGCGTGAAAATTTTTGAAAACTTTCACTGCGTTCACGAAATTTACGACCAAACGATGTTTATCTGCATAAATTAACTTTAAAGTTTAGTTAATTAATTTATTATAAAGACTCACGTACATATTTATGCAGTATGAAGTGAGTTTAACAAAACTTCAAACGCAAAACGTAAAGCAAATATTCAAAGTTGCGTAAATAAATTTGTATAGTTATGCAGCAAAAAGCCGGAAGCAGACGCATTGGTTAAAGCGTATGATGATGCAAAAACTTAGGATTCGACATTTTTAAAATAATATCAAAGAGTTAAATGCAGACAGTTGATGTTCTATAGTTAGTTTGCTGCCCAAGGAATGAATAATATTACATACATAGTTTAAAAGAACTAAAAAAAACCGCTTTAATGATACGAGTCTATTGCATATTTTTGGGCTTAACTTTGAAACGCTTTTGTTGCATATTTTTAGGCTAAACTTTGGAACGCGTCTAGTATATTTTAGGCTAGACATTAGTTTACATACATACATACAGGGGAAACTAGTAAAAGCATGTTAATTAGTACCCATTATTACTTGTTTATCACTTGTGCGATTCCACGCACTCCTCAAAACTTATAAAGTGACTTTAGACACCTTAAAGAGGAAAACTTAATGCCAGCTAAGAAGGGTAGTGTTGAAAATATGAAATCTGTGGTGTATGTATGTATGTACATGATTGATTATTGTATAACAAAAACAATTTATTTTGCTCCAGATACAGGTAGAATAAACACACATATGTATGCATACATGCGTACATATGTATGCATGCTTCTTCATTGTACATATACTTATATAAAGAGACAGACGGTGGTCAGCTATAAAGCACAGATGTGGCTATGCGTGTCGCCCAACCCAACCACCACCAATAAGCTTTAATGAGAAAATAAAAAACCTAAAACACAAACAAACAAGCAAACAACTTAGCAACGTCATCACTCACCCGAGAAGCTTCTTTGATTTATGTGTGCAGCAGATGCCCCAACAATTGAAATACTTGTTTTTGTTGTTACCGAAAAGTGTTTAATACCATTAAAGAGACATTGATGATTATGATAATAATGAAGGTGACAGCGGGTCCTATACAAGGCGGCTAATGCCGCAGCCAATTGAATATTACGTTGAGTAATATTACGACGAACAAATGGAAACATTTCTCTTTAATTTGCACCACTTTTTGCACCTTTCCAATGATTACTTAATCAACCAATCAATTACACAAATATATATGTATGTTGCAAAGTAGAAATGCAAAATGCAAATTCTAGTGCAGGTGGAGACAGATGAAAGAAAGCTTCCACATTTTCATTTTTGTTATGGAAACTACGCAACCCTTTTTGAAATGTCAGCGCAAAGCAAAATCATGGATGCACCACATTTGCACATATTTACTTACATATGTAGATACATATGTATATAAATAGCACATTTAATTTATAAAAATAAACTACACATAAATTTTGCCATTCTTTTATACACACCCATTCGTTCATTTGCTACGAAACATCTGTCCTTGAGCCATGGCCGCCATGCTAATGCCATGGCGCAGGGATCTACTATTATATTATATTATTAAACAAATTCACTCACCTGTTTTCCAATGTATATTTACTTTTTTTCTATAGCTATTTTCCACTTCTAGTTAACTATCAATAGATCCTCTAATGTTCTAAATTTGTACCCAATATCCCCAATGCAAATACTGCTCCGCTTCGTCGTATCTTTTTTTCCAATTTGCTCGCCACTCGATGCCACACTCGATAGAAAACTGCCATACACGAACGTCGAACGTCTTTAAATTGCCAAGTACCAAGCGAAAGCTATGGGAACGGTGGGAGGGAGGCAAGCAGCAAAAATTCGTGAAACGTCATAAGCGGGCGCACTGCTTTTGTTTGTTGGCTAGTTGGTTGTTGGTTTGGGAAGGGGGGAAAGTGATTTTCCATGCAGGCCTGTATTTGGATTGAGAAGTCAAATAAAATTCGTCGCCGGAAAATGTAAACAAAAGAAAAGTCAAAAAGTTGTCATAATCAGCTGCTAAAATCGTGGATGGTATGTGTGGTTGGATAAAAATATCGATAAGTAATGGCAGTTGTTATTGTGAATGGGTCTGTAGACACGAGGTCAATTTCGTTCATTTTTATTGGTGTTTGTTGATGAGAGAGGAAGTTAAGTGAGCTAAATTTTCTTAAACAGTTGTGCCAGATTCATGGCCAAGAAGGTGCAAAGCAGAATGTCAAACAAGACGAATTGGAAAAAATGTTTTGTTGTAATTCTATGTGATTAATGACATATTCATGACCAAATAATTCTATATGGTCGTATCAGCCAAAAGAGAATAGGCGATTACCGTTGAACGGCCGTAGATAAGAATGTCAAAAACAGAAAAAACGCCAGCGAACACACAAGCTATTTTCCGCGAATAACACGTGCAAGAGGGAAGAATCAAAACAAAAGACGATAATTTGACAGCTTACTAGGCATTGTAAAGAAGCATAATTTCCTATGTATACGACCATATAGAATTATTTGGCCATGGACATATTTGAAGAAGACAACAATAGCAAGAAACACATGAAAACGGAAGTAATATAACCTGTAAGTTGGTTAAATCATGGCACAAAGGTAAATCTGCTGCAGCGCACGAACACATGCGCAATTACGAAAATTTCCGGTTCGCGGCGCTCTTTTCCACGATGCGCTATTTGGTTGTCATATAGGTACGCTTCGCGTAATTAACATTATACTAAAAATAGGAAAGGAAGAACAGAAACCAGTGAAAATATGCATATACATATGTTATGGTTTCTCCTGAGGAAACGTTCAGTTAAAAAATGTTACACTTCCATGAGCGAATTCACAATTTTCATTCCGCCGTCGATGACTGAGCGAAATTCACACATACACTCTAACGGCCTATTTGTACATATATTTTTCTCTCTACCAATTTGTACCAATTCAAATAATAAGGTTGTTCTCTGTGTCTAATCTTTTTGCCGAGATATCATGATATCTTGAGAAATTTGCCACACAGAGAGAGCGCACCTTTAAGAAAATAAAATTCTAACTGACTTCATTGTGAAGTAGCATGTTAGTCATATTCTTTCCACTCTTTATACGACTGTTGTCGCTTTGCTTTGCTTGCTTCAATTTCGAATTAATTAATTTTTTATCTGAATAAAATAAAATACTTAAAAAAAAGAACTAAAAACATAAATTCAAACTCACTTCTCATAGAAGACTATTGTGAATGTAATAACATGGTTGCATTTCCCGTGATATTTTTCTCATGATATCAAATATCACGGGTTGGGGTATGAGAAATTTGCCGAACCTCCAAATTTGACAAGACGTGTATTTTGTTGTTGTGCTCGGCAAATTTATCACACTTATGTCATCTCGGCAAATTTGCCAGGCCAAAATCACACAGAGAGAACAACCTTAATATTCATTAACCCTTCTGTTACATTCAAAAAAAACTTACGCATGTGACATTAAGGTCACGGAATGACCTTACCTGTGTTTTTCATATATATCGATATGGAAGTATAATTTCAATGGAAATTTTCAAAATGTATTAGTTCAATTGATTATTTATCGGTTTATACACTTATTTCAATGCATATACTTAATATATTTTTAATTTTTATGTTCAAGACCAAAGATTGTGGAAACGGTAACTCTGTACGATTTTGTCCATACATTGGTTTGTCTTTTGTATGCATATGTTTCAACAAGTTGGTCAGTTGTATGCACTTCTGATTTTGTAGAATTATAGAAGCTGCTTCGGTAAATTATATTTTCTATTGTGGTCCTACCACTATTCTGCCTAATCGGCTACGTTGACCACTCAATATTTCTATCTGTGGAATAATACACGGGAGTGGGTACTACCTTCATTTTCCAATACAAGGTCAATTAATTCGTCGTTATCACTTCCTGCATATTCGTAAGAAGAACCATCGGGCTCAAACTAATCGACTATATTGTCTTCGCCCTCAACTTCACTACACTCATCAACATCCACATGATTATCAATGATATACTCTATTTGGCTTTGTGTCAGGCGATTTGGCTCCAAACCATACATATATTAATCTGCAAATATATCACAAATAATAAAATATTGGAGTTAAAATTCTTACCAAAGCTTTCACTCTTTCATTTTTATACGAATTTAATAAAAATCAGCTTTTACGCACAAAATAACACTGACGGTCACTGGATGACCTGAAGGGGCGCACACGTAACTCTTGATGTTACCACTTGTTTGATAATGCAAAATCCTTCTTTTTATGCTTTTGCGAAAGGATTTTCCTCAATACAGAAATACATTGAGGGAAATTCCAAAATTTTGTTCATATTAGCATTTATGAGAAAATTAAGCAAAAAAAGGTCATCAAATGACCTAAATGTAACAGAAGGGTTAAGCAAGGTTCGCATCACCCCATCAAACATGCGTATATTGTGAACGATCATTGTAGAGATGAGAGAAACTGCGATTTTTCGATATCTGTGATTTCGGTGATTGCTATTTTTAAATCACTGCGATTTTAAACTGCTATTGCGATTGCATGGACTGCTATAAAATCATCAGTTACCGGTAGAGATTAATTTTGCGTTTTCTAAGCGATATAACCTGTCTTCATTTTATGTTAATAAAATGATAGCAATAAAAACGTATTCCGCAGTAATTTCGCTGTTTGTAAACATTTTTCAAAGATAAATTGTAAATTTAATAATTATTTTTTTTTTATATTTCTATATACGTATGTGGTCTGCTCAAAAGTATAAACAAAAAGAAATTTATAATGCTTTTGCGATTGCGATTCACATAGGTGAACTGCTTACTTGGTACATCGATAGCAGGTCCCAATAAGTGGAACTGCTATTTTGAAAAAGTGATCGCAATTGCGATTTGCGATTTTTTATTCACAGTGAAAAAATCACCGTTTGCGATATATCGCTCATCACTAGATCATTGTGGAAGGTGGTCCAAAAGAATCAGCTGATGAGTTGCACGTTCTGCTGATTAGCGAAGCAAAATAAAAAATAAATATTTCCAATTCGATGGACCCAAATTTACGCAATGTGAGGGAAATTAATATATTAAAATTGCATTTATTTATTCTAATTTTAATTTTTCATACAATAACGTTATCGTACATTAACATAGCTTAAAGACTTCCTGACCTTGTACAACAAAGTCACGGAATTATGCTTCTCCAGATGCGTTGAAACGCTTTACGAACGGAATTTAACCGAAAGCGAGGTAAGTAATGTTTATATTTTGATGTAATTGCTTTTTAAATATATAATTGTATTATTAGAATACCTGCATAGATCGCTGTGTAATGAAATTTGCGCGTTTCAATCAAAAAATGATGAATGTTTACGTCGAAGTGCAATCGGAGCTCAATCAAAAACGAATGCAGGAAATCGAAGCGAATCAAAAGCAACAGGAACAGGCGCAGAGCTCTGCTGCGGGGGCAGCGGGCCTTATCTCGCTGTCAACAACCAAAACTTCGACGGAGGTCAAATCATCAGCGTTTTTGTAGAAAAAAATGAACTAAGTTTAAGGATAGTCACAAAGTGATAAAATACTAGTAATACACAACAATAAATACATACATGTATGTATATTGAAGCATAACTACAAATGTGCAAGCCACGCATATGTCTTCTAGCTTTGATTGGTTTGCCTGCGACAGGTAAAACCACATTCAGCAAATGGATTTTGACACTGCCACAAAAATCCTTCAACGTCATACATCTATGCTTTGATGAATATTTGCCACAGATAACAGGAGACACATACACAACAGACAGCGACTTTGAATATAAAAATCAACGGAAGAAACTCATTGAGAACATTGAAACTCTTATTGAAGCATTAAGCAATAACGCCGAGCTAACTTCAAATCAACGGAGTAGTGTGTTGCTAAAAGCATCATCACTCCATTATCACTATGATAAGCGCGACTTCCTTGTGATATGCGATGACAATAATTATTATCGTAGTATGCGTTATAAATTATACCAAATATGCAGGAAATATGATTGTGCCTATGCCCAGTTATATTTTGATGTACCATTGCAATTAGCTATACAGCACAATAGCTTACGACCTGCTGCACAACGTATACCTGTAGAGATAATGCATCGAATGGCGCAACGCTTAGAGATACCAGAACCTGCGCTGCAGCATTGGGAATCAATTACTTTTAAATTTACTGCATTGCCCAAGGAAGACTACAAAAGCGGCGGTTTGTGTGCGACACTTTTGGAATTTCTTATGAAATCTTTTGATGCCAAGCCAAAACCATTACCAATTGAAGCGAGTACGCAAGCTGCACAATCTTTGCTGCATCAACTGGACTTATTGTTGCGTAAAAGAATTGGTGATTTATTACGGCAAGCAACAACAGGTGTTAATGCAGCAGCGGAGCGAACAAATTTAGCTAAAATATTAAATGACAAGCGCAAAGTCATACTACAAGATGTAAAGGCAGAAGTCAGCGATGGGAAGCGTGTGTTGTTGAGTGTTGATGAGTTGAATGCATTTGTAAATTTGTTGCAATAGTCTCAGGCATATGTATGTATGTAATTGCAAACTTGTTACATATAAATATTATTTCCATTTAAATAATAAACTTCATTTTCATTTACTGAATGGCTAACTTCTATATTTCATTTAAATATGTTGAATTAAGTTTTGTAAAGAGTACATGAATAATGGAATATACATACATATGTACTAAATTGTATTTGTATCTATAGCTACATATGGATGTGTATTGTTTGTTTGATTTATTAGTTTATGGAATATGTGTGTAAGATTTTCATATTAATTATTTGTGTATAACAGTTTTAATATATCGCTAGCTTAGAGTGCAAACTGTGTAAGTCCATTTTTATGAAAAAGTGTTTTTAAGTGTAGAAAGCTAGAAAAATCAAATACGCACCACGCTAAACAAGTCTGTGATACTTGTCATATTTCCACTCGTTGTTATTCAGTGATGCGCAAATTGTGTAAGTCCAAAAAGCGAAGAAAATTGTGTATGTCCAAAATTTTTATATGAACGGAAATTTTTTTTTCATTTTGAAATTTTTTTATTTTTTGTTTTTTGTCTCTCCTACAAAGTTTGAAAAACGGACTTACACAATTTGCACTCTAAGCTAGCGATATTTCTTTTTTTTTTTTTGCTAAAATACATGCTTATTAATCTCATTCTTTGTCCTACTAATATTGATTTTTCTATTTAAAATACTTTTAAGGAAATTGCACAATTTTTCGAGTGAGTTAGTTGTGTATGTTTTTTTTTTTTTTTGGTGAGAACAGGATTGAAATATGATGAACTTGAATAATAAAAGCCACAACTCCGAAAAGCGAAAGTGAAGTTGGTTTTATGGAAAATGAGTGAAGTTGGTTTGATGGAAAATGTGAAGACTGTGGTATAAAAAATTCGGTCTACTTGGCTAATAAGTTCAGAGATTCTGGTGATTTTTTTTATGTTGAGTTGAAAATGTGGTACATATGTATATACTTATTAGTTTAAAAAAAAAGCTATGGACTTAAATCTACAATCAATTACAGTTTGGAATTTAAAAAAATAAATGATGCATCATTGAGCGGCTGGGACTTTGGCTTCCTTATAAACGTAAATATATATAATTTTTTATAATTTATATAATAATTAGATGTACACATGTAAGTATGTATATCATGCATACATATATGTACATACATACGTATATACATTTTATAAATTTTTAAGTCTTTGATAGCTTTTTTAGTAAAAGATGAGTTCGTTACAATTTTTTTTATTTTCAAAACTTTTTATTAATTAAAAAAAATCATTTTTGTGTAAATACTACTTCCATTTTTTTATACCATTAACACGCTTGTTTTCAAATAAAATCCTTGTTTTAATTTAAAACGAAATTTAAAAATGTTAAAAAAATTAAAAAAAAAAATTGTTGAGGTTTTTTAAAATTTTTTCGTTTCAAGTTTTTTTTTAATTAAAAATGCATTTTTGCATGGAAGTATGTAATACCCTTTTATACTTTTTAACGCGTTTTTTTTTCAATTAAAACCCTTTTTTTAATTTAAGAAGAAATTATAAAATATTAAAAGCTTTAAAGAAATTTTTTGAGTAAAAAGTGACTATTACATTTTTTGTTTTTCAAAACTTTTTTGAGTAAAGTGATTATTACAATTTTTGCTTTTCAAAACTTTTTTTTTTAATAAAAATGTATTTTATAAAAAAATGAATACTTCCATTTTTTTATACATACTTTTACGACTTTTTTTTTCAAATAAAATCCTACTTCTAATTTAAAAATGAGTTATAAAATATTGTTAAACAAGCTAAGAAAAATTAAAAAAATTAGTTCATTAAAATTTGTTTTCTTCTCAAAACTTCTTTTTTAAATGCAATTTTGTGTAAAAAAAAATAGATTACTTCCATTTGTTGAACCTTTTAAGGCTTCTTTTTCCAAAAAAAATTCTGTTTTTATTTAAACATTGTTAAAAAAACAAAAAAAAATTTTCAGTTATTTTTATATTCACATTTTTTTTAATTAAGAATTAATTTTTAAATAAAAATTATTTTTTGATCTCCATTTTTTTATACTTTTTAACGCCTTTTTTTCTATTAAATCCTTGTTTTAATTTAAAAAGAAATTATAAAAAACTGTTAAAAAAAAAAAAAAACTAATCGAAATTGATTTTAAAATGGCAATCTTCTAGCGTTTACAACATTTCGCATTTGTATTTGTGTATTAAGCAGTTGTAAAATAAATACTTAAAAATAATATTGCAATTCTTAAAAAAAAAATTTTGAAAAATTTAAGTTTTTAAAGAAAACTGCTATAAAATTGTGCTGCATTGAGGAAAATAGGTTAATAGAAATCAAATTATGTACTACGTTTATTTAACTTGTAAATTATAAACATAAAAATATAGGAAGAACAGTTTATTTTATCAAAAAATTAACAGTTTTTAAATACTGTGGCAAAATGTGTTTTTAGCAGTCTTCCAATATTTTCTCTTGGCAGCATTAAAAGTACCGTAACGGTACGCTGATGGTTGAAAACATCATGACAAACTCTTTATCAACTTTATGCTTTGGTTTTATTATTTATGCTCAGCATTTTAGCTGTATTAAATATTTGTTTTTTTTTTATTAATTGCGGAAGAAAATGAAAATGTTTGAAATGCTCTTTTAACGAGTATTTTTTAGCTTCACATGTATGTAAGCATTGCATACTTTTAGGCGAAAGCTGAATGGGAGTTATTCGGTGAGATGCGCTTATTTTGGATTCGATAGTGTCAATTCGTATTTCTTTGGGTAGAAGTAAATTTGGGCGTTATTCAATAAAAAATTAAAAAAATATTAAAATTTTGTATAAACTTACAAAAGCATTATAATTTCATTGGTTATTTCAGTACATATAATTATTTTATCTCTTGTGTGAAAATGTCTAAAATAACTATAATATGCATAAAAATGTAAGACCATTGTTATATCAACGCACCGTTAAAAATACGTATCTATGTATATATGTATGTATGCTCACTTTATGAAACATACTCACGCTGACCAACGCGATTTTTGCAAATCAATCTGTCCCTCCAGAGTTTTGGCTAAATATATAATGAACAATTGTATAAGTGCCACGCCCAATGCTATACCAGCTATAGTATAGAGATTTCGTTCAGCCCAAACGCGCACAATTTCAATACAGCCGCTCGTCCAAATGCGTTTGCTTGCTGCAGCTACCGAATGCTCTTGTACACCATAACCGCACATAATATTCACCAAACCCGAACTGATGTCGGTGGCATTGATGCAACAACTATATGGCACACCGCAGCGTTCCACCGATGGCGATGAACAATTAAAATATTCATTTTTGCCTGTAAGAAAAAAAAACATGTATATTAGTATAAAATTCATTAGATATATAAACTAATTGCAACCTTGAAGTATTTTCATCCACCCATTTTTAATTACATTTATAATATACATACATATAATTATTTCATAATTGTCATCACACACACTTACTCCAATCTTGGTAACCTGAATTGCTCAGTCCACAGCATTTAAATTCAAGTTGTGCAAAATCGATAAGATTTTGCAAATCTGGGTCATCACGATATGAATGTATTATTTTATCTGTAAATTTATCCTCCAAAAATGTATTCATATTGTGTGGAAATACAAATCCCATGATGGCTACAGCCAGCTCCAGCAAGAAGAACAACAGCAAACACATCGTATAAAATTTTAGTAAACAAGTATTTTCACGCAGAGCACCCAAACAACCAGCGAAACTGACCATTGATATCATTACACCGGTCAGCATCAATACCAACGAGATATTGAGTATAACATCGTAAAATGTTTCCAAACGCACCCAGCCGGTAGCCTCCCATTTGTCCATGAAGGCATACAGGCCGATACCGAGTAGTAGGCCGCCGGATAGCCAAAATACGAAATTTAGCATGAAAATTAAATATTTCACACATGAGCTGACGTATGTGAAATTTTGTGAAATCCTTGGATGCATATTCCGTATTTCGATGCCACTATAACCATGGCCGCCGCCGTGTCCTCCTCCACCTCCATGATGTCGATAATTACTCATTGATAGGTGGGCCACAATGTACTGAAACTAACTGAAGGCGGTTTATTGAAGTTGTATATTTTTTTTTTTATTTTTAATTAGAACACAATTAGGTATTTAGCGTTTGGTTTGCCTTTTTCTTTGTTCTATAAATCAACTTTAGCTTTTTTCTCCTGACGTAGTCACACTGCAACTTTTCATATTTCTATTAAATTTTTATTTATTTATGTTATTATGTTTTTGTATTATACAAAAGCAATATTTGTGCAATATTTTTGTCTAGTTTATTTCAATTTCTCTTTATTTATTAATATTTTAGCACCAAAAACTGCCGCTTTTCGTTGAAAATTTTTTTGGCAACAAAATTTTGCATTTGTGTGTGTTTGTACACGAAATCGTCATACACAGGGTGACTTGAATACAAGATTTCGTGATTTTCGTTTAGGAATGTACACAGCTATTCTACAATTCCTCGGAACTCCGATCGCGGCGACGCCGGCTGCTACGACAAAACGACGCACACTGGGTGATAGCGGCCAAAAATAAAATCGAAATTAAAGTATTAGCAAATCAAATTTTTTTGAAAGTGATTGACAGATATAACAATTTGTAAAAAAAAAAGCTTATATAAAATTTTTTGAGTCTCGTTTTGTTTAGCCGTACATGGTGTTAAAAACTGAGCAAAAAATAGGTCCTTTTATTTCTCAACAATTACACCTTATACAAAATGCTGTAACTCATTCAATTATTAACGTATGTAATCGAGTGATACATCATTACATAGATATTGATTTGGCCTTTTAGAAACAATAAGCCTTTTGTAACCAGCGGTAACTCTTAGATTTATATGAACTTTCAAATATTGACAAAAAAAGTCGTAAAAAAAAATTTTGCTCAATTTTAAACAAAAAAATAAAAAATATGACCTCCCCAATTTTTTCATATGTTTTGAAATGATATATTTTTAATCAAACTGCATTTTAATTCTTGAAATCCACCTGCGCTTTTCGCTTAAATAATCTTTTTCCCATTTGACTAAAAGTGCCTTTTTCAAAACGCAATAATTAGGCTACTTTTGACATTATGAAAAATCTTATTCTTAGGCGACTAATCGAATAGTTTGTTCACCGTGTTGTAGGCAATGGTTCACACTTTCAAATTATGAAAGAATTTTTTTATCAGCGTTATCATTATTTTTTTGCAGCCTTTTTCTTTTCGAACAGAAAAAAAAATTGTGTAAAAATTGGAAAATTTCAACATGAAATAAAAAAAAAATACAAAATATGACCTCTCCAAATTTTTAATATTTGGTGCTAGTGAACGTGCTTTATAAACAGGTGAAGAAATCTTAAAAATTCGTTTGCGCTTTTTTGTTTTATGAACTTTTTTATGGAGTGAGTTTTTCTAAGTTTTCATACATTTTTCCCATACAAAATCCCCAAAAGTATGCTTCAAAAAGTATTAATAATTTTGTATGGGGAAAATTTGCCAAGTTAATGAAACTTAAACAACAATTTCTCCAATTCTAATAAAGATATCTGAAAAATTTAAACGCCATATTCAGGGGGATGGTTTATGCTTTCTAACGGTGTATTTGATTTTGAATAAAAAATATTACATACAAGATATTAAGCAGGGAATATAGTCAAAAACGTGTTTTTTTGCCTAATTGGACATGAATATCTCAAAAACTAGAACCAATTTGAAAATTCTGACTTCAGATTCAGATTCAGCACACTGAAATCCTTTAGAAAAGTATAGTTTCTTTTGTGGTATAAAAATTTTTTTAAATGTGATTTTTTTGAAGGAAAATTTTATGATGAATGCTTATAAAATGCTCAAAAGTGCATATATTTTTAATTTGAAAACCATGGAATACTTTGCGCTTTTTCCAAAATGATTACTGTATATTATTTATATTTAAAAATGTGTGCTCTTATTAAAATTGAGCATTTTAGCTATAATAGTTAACAAAATATTGAAATTTCAAAAATACCGTTATATGGGAGGAGGTGTATTTGTGGGCCGATTTTGTTCAAATTTTCACAGTTTACTATCTTCAATCAAGAAAGCTTAAGTTCCGAGTTTAAAGTTTCTAGCTCAATTATTACTATTTTTGGCCGCGTTTGTATGGAGGTGCCCCCACTGTGCGACGTTTTGAACATAAGTGTTGTTAAGTGTTAAACTATGTTCGAATCAGTGTTAGGTAGCGTTTATGCGAAATAATATGTATTATTTGACAGCACATTTGTATTTTTGACAGCAAATTTATATTTTCAGTAAGTTTTAGATTAAATTTTCACAAAGAATATATTAAATGGTTAAAAAATGGATTCCATTGCTGCAACAGCTTATTTAGTGAAAAAATAAATGGAAGAACAAAGGAATTTGGACATTAATTTTAATTCAATTTTTTAAAATATTGCTTTCTATTATAAAAAAAAGTGATATCATATATGAAAACGGCATTTATAGAATACTGTCACCAAGTTTCATGCGATAATACCTTGTAATTCGGAAATTAACACCGGCTAAGCTTGGATAGAATGAACCAATTTTATTTATTTACAAACTACTGCGAATTTTTCAGTGAAACTTTCAGGAAATATTCTTTGGATGATAATTCATCTACCTTCAACGCTTTCAACTATTATTAAATTATAATATTAAAGTTCTCCAAAAGGAGAATTCTGCCAGCTGAGGATTTTTTAAAGCGCGCCCAAAGGCCGGTGACACAAAGAAGTCTTCTACACACACATTGCTTTAACAAGGAATATCTCTTGCGCTATAATCGTCCGCGGGAGCGATTTTTTATGATCTGTGATAGGATCGTGGTTCATTATACACAAATTTTCCCTTAACACCAGTGGTACATTATTGCGATTCCCACTTTAACTATTAGTAATTTAAAAATAATGAAAAAAACTGGACTCCATGAACTCAAGGGCAATGAAAATGCCAACTTTAGTGAAAATAACATTTACAGCTTATTCCAACAAAGTTTCATGCGAAAACCTCTTGCAGTTGGTTTGTTTTACACTATGTATTTATAGTAATATGTTATATTGATGCAATCCTTGGATGACGCTCCACACTGGTCGCATATCAACAAGTTTTTATGGGTCGCAAAACATAAAAGCAAATTTGAGATCCAGGTTGTGATCAATCAAGTCATGAATATGTACATATCGTGTAGCAGGAATTTTGTGACTCGCCAGGACGCGTTGAGCATGAACGGATATAGAAAGTGAGCACGTTTCTTCGATTTGTTAGTTTCTCGTGCAAATGTTTGTAAATCATGTTGCAAGGCGATATTTTAAATCTTTAAAAAGACACAGTCAGGCAAAAATGCTTAAAGGAGTACATCTTGGCACAGAAATTATGCCCGACTTGCGCTACCCACTCATATTACATGATCGTAGTAATAATACACAATTAAAATTATTTTCAGAAGCTTTTATTAAACAATAATATATAAATATTGCTAAAAAGGATAATAAATTTTATTATTAAATAAAAGTTCAATACGTTGCAACTCCTTGTACTTATTTCCCTCTATTCAGTCTATTGTACTAAAGCAGATTCCTTTTGTTCACTTATTTTGCAAAGAAAAGGCCAGTAGCATAGCTAAACCAAGCCCGTTTTGTATAATAATGTTGCATAAATTTAAAAATCATAGTTTAATTACATTAAATTGGTAATATTTCCAAAAATAATCAAAATTTCTATTGCCTCCGACACACAAAAGCTGACGGAAAGAATCGCTCCGATAAACTGTCAAAAATCCGATCCATCGTGAACCAGAATGCCGATTTCCGAACTTCGAAAAAATCTGACGTTCATCGGATGTCAAACGAATTGCAGAATGCCATTTGATCCGATTCACCTCCGATGAAAGTGGATCGTAAACCGGAATAGATGTGGTAATTTTTTAAAACTAAACAAAAGAGCATGGATCATGATTCATGATCCAATTAAAAGGTCATGTCAGTTCGATGGCCGCCATATTTCTTTCGGTTTTAGAAAAAAGTATCAGGTCCTCATACGTCATTTCCTTTTGCAATTGGCACAGCAGTTTGTTTGGTTGTTCGCGGCTTTATTGGTCCTGTGACGTAAGCAGTATTTCACATTTCCGCCTACTGGCATTACCGTCTCAATATATATACCGTGAGCATGGATCATCCCCGAGAAGTGTCAAAGAGTAAAAGCCCGTCTCCACATAACTTGAATCGCCAGCGAAACATCCCGCTAAATAATCTGTCTCCACGTGGCTGATCGTTATTCAGTTTAACATTTCTCTTGTTCTTCTTAAATGTTTGTATGTTTGCTTATTTTCGCGTTTTTGTTTTGGAAGGCATGTTTAGAGAAGGCATCGATATCATCGTGTTTGGCAAAAGGATTCTTCACTCGCTCTCAGAAATTTGAGTTTCGGCTCTGGTTTCTGTGTCGAACCAAGACTGAGAGAGCGAATGCAGAAAAAAAAAGAGCGAAACACATTATGTGGAGACATGGTATAACATAAATTCAAACATGTATTTGCCGAGCTCAGCCACAAAATACACGCCTTTCAAATTGGAAGCTTCGGCAAATTTCCCAGACCTCAACCCCTGAATAATGAGAAAAATATCAGGGGAATGCTAGAGTTGAATATATTTTTCTAGCCCTTTTTTTAAAGTGATTTATTTTATTCATGCCTATATGACACTACATTTTTTTCTTGGTTTTTTTGGTTTGGAAAACCCACCGAAAGTCAAAATACAAAAACAATTATTCTGTAGGTTGAAAAGAGACAAATACTCCCTCAAAAACCATTTTATTGACATTAAACTTCAAACTAAATGAAAATAATATTAATTTCAAAAATTAATTTTTTTTGGAAATTTTAATTGAAATTATTGAAATAAAAAATTTATGAAACTCAAATGGCAGGATAGCTGTGTATTCCATGTTATAAAGAGAAGCCAGTGCGCAGTATAATTTTTCTTCTGGACTTCTTCTTTCCCCTTACGGTGAAAGCAGAAGCTTACAAGAAGCAAATTAAAAATTTGTATTTCCATATATTTTTTATTTTAAATATAATTTATTTTCTAGTTGTCAAATTGAAACAATTGTCAGAAAAAACGGCCGAATGCCAAAAAACCTACCGAAATACAAGCTGGCTCGTTGGTTTTTAATCGCCTAGATGGTATTTTGTTTGGTTTTTTTTCAATATAGCTTGCTCGCTTGCACCAATGCAAAACTGTATTTGACCATCTCCTTCACACAAAGAACCTGGTAGAATACCAGAAAAAAAACGTAGTGTCATATGGGCTTCAGATAAAAAATGAATTAATTCGAACTTTGAGATGCGCTCTCTGAGTGTGGGAAATTTCCCAAGATATCATGATACTTCGGAAAAGGCATTATATTGAGAAAATCATGTTATTCATTTCTGTCTTTTGGTGGAAAAATAAATCACACTTGCTGATTTTTATAAGATTTTTATTTCATTAATTGTTCATTTGCTTGCTCATATAAACCGAACAGAAAAAATTTAAAATTAATATTACTATCTGAAAAAAAAAATATTTTTGTTTGTTGATTAAAAATTTTCAGTATGTTTGGATTTGTCTCCAAATGTTTATTATCATGATACAAGAAAGAAGGTAGTGTAAACGTCAAATTTTTGTCGCCATATTAGCCACCTGACAATTATATGGATTATGACATTTCGTGCTGCCATACTCAATGCTAAAAATCCTCCATCTATGTTATTTTTTATTTCCATGGTAACCATGGTATCGATTGTAACAGAACGAATTTTTTCAATTTGAATATTGATAGATGTAGATAAAAATACGTACATTTACGTGTTATATTCTTCATAATATCAGATCACAAATAATTTTATAAAAAATAAGAGTTATTCTTAAAATAAGTTGCGGCAAGTTTGTGGAATATAGTACATACTATAAACGGAAGTTAAATATATAAAATAACATATTTTTGTAGTCTCAATTTGGCTCGCCGTGCTACAAAATAGCTGGTATTATCGCTGTGTTTTAATCAGGGACTTGTAACGCGTTTCGGTTTCGGTTTCTGTTACACAGCTAAGTAACGAAAATGAAACAGAAACAAACCTCCTTTGTAACAAAAGTCGTCACAAAACTCCGAAACGGTTCCAGCAGAAACAAAACCTGTAACGAAACTAAATTAATTTTGTTCCTTGTAACAAAACCTGTAACGTTTCGGAGTTTTGTTACGACTTTTGTTACAAAGGAGTTTTGTTTCTGTTTCTGTTACAAGGAAAAAAATTAATTTAGTTTCGTTACAGGATAGAGATGTACGCTTAGAAATCCATACAAAATTTAAGCGCAGATGTATATGCGCTGAAATAAAAACAGGGCTATTGTATAAAGGACATTTTGATAAAAGTTTTCGACTGTAATAATTGTATAAATCTCTTTTATTTTTTATGAATAACTCATTATCTTATCTTTTTTGAAAAGCTTTTTTCAATAGGTTTGTTTCTTATTAAACTAGCAGCTAGCTGTCAAGTGAGCAAAACGGAAAGAATTGCGCTCATAAAGAGCGAAACGAACAGGAAATCAAGAAACGGAAAAATAGTAAAAATTAGCGATTAATAATTTGAATGCTATTTTTGACTGTTAATGGTTATTTTTTCTAAAAAAACATTTAATTTTCTTTATTTCTATTTCAAAAATTCAGAAAATTTCAAAAGTAATAAAATCAAAAGCATTCGTTTGTTTATTTTTTCAACAGCTGTTTCTTACTTTGGCAGCAAATAATTTCAGCTAGGGAAAATTTTACTAGCTGAAATTTGGAGCTTTCTATGGCTCTCTTCTGCTATTTTTTTGACTCAAGAAACGATTTTCCAGCCGAAACTTGGCTAACTATTCATAACTAGCTAATAATAAACGGACCTATTATATTTAAAATGTTAAAATATACTCATTAAATCCGCTGATTTGTTTTGTTGATTAACATATGTATGTAAAAAACACCAATTCATTTAAAATACCCAATATTTTGTTCAAATATACCCTCAGCCAAAAACTTTTGATTGGGCAACGCTATCCTAAATTTTTGACTTAAAGTAAGACGTCAATAATCCATATTATAATCAAAAATGACAAAATCAAAGTGAAATGGAACTACCTTGTTTGGTTGTATCATGGTTTATTATTTATTGCCTGAAATTTTCGATCTCTGCATTTCAAATGTCGATTTTAAGTTTTTGTAGAAAATGAAATAATCGTAGTAATTTGATTTATCGCTCTATTCTCACTCCTATTTCCACGGCTTTTAAATGTATCCAATTGTTTACATATTAACCCATATTGTGCAAAAATATTACATATTTATAATCTGTAAAACAACAAAATTTGCTCTTATATCAATCAACTTTAGAATAAATGACAGCGGGTGATTCATAGCGAGAGCGCATTTTAAAAGAAGAAAGTAATAGCGTTTTCGATTCTGAACCAAAATGCTGCATTATTACAGGGCAACATTATCAACATGCGCCCTGAGCCCTAAGAAAATGTTGCACTTTTCATGTGATGTATGAAACAAAAATAATGCAACCCCTTGGTCATATTAAGGGCAGAAAATGCTGCCCTGTGGTCGGACAGAGGGCGACATTTTTGTCAATAGAACAAGCAACCCTGAAAAAATGTGTGGAATCTATGTGGAATAGAACAAACAAATTTGACAGCCCGATAAAAATGCAGAATAAGTGCGACATTTTTGCCAGAATCGAAAACGCCATAAGTTTGGCTGGCATTGCTTCCTATTTATTGCATTTCACTGATAAGCCAAATTAAAACAGAACCGCGATAGCGGGAGCATATACTAAATACGTGTGTATGTATATTTAAGTACATATGTGTATACACTTAAATAATGACCAAAAAATCTAATCAATATTTGTTAATTGTATTTTTTTAACAGGTCGAAGGTGTATAATAAACATACATATTATGTACCTAGTATATAAGCATACAGTCGCATAATACTTAAATACATTCTGCACTTTAGCGGCAGTAGCAGTTCAATTAGTTTTCATACGGATTTCAACAAATCATCAACAACATCAAGTCATTACATTTTTTCACTTGAACCGTTTATATACGAAATGAATTTTATATTAAGATTCATTGTATTCCTGCTGGATCCAACAGGTTTGGGGCGCCGCCTAATTGTACGTCCAGCTCTCAAAGCTACCTACAATATTTATGATGAATTGAAAACTAAAACTGATGAAAAAGTTGATACACTCAAAGAGTGGACGCTGCGCGTGGGTGTGATTGCTTTCACTGTAGTATTTATAATATGGATTGCAGTATTTTTGTATGTCGCGTTTTACTATACATATATGCCGGCTATATCCCATACGCGACCAGCACACATGCAGTTTAAGTGAGTATGATAAAGATGTATGGTGGCATACACATGCCCATCGTAGGAAGATGATATGAGTTGCTGAAGTGCAAATTCCATACATAACATATCTACCCTTTTTATTTAGATCTTGTTTAGATTCTAGCACACCTTGTACATTCCCAAGCGCACATATTTCACTCACAAAAAAGCAACAACTACTAATGGTCGGACAGGCGTACCGTGTCATAATCCAAATCGATATGCCGGAATCGCCACAAAATTTGGATTTAGGCATGTTTATGGTTTGTGGTGAGATGCGCGATACGAACGCTTTATTACGTGGAAAGTCTTGTCGTTCGGCAATGATGCGTTATCGTTCACCGCTTATACGCTCGATTACCACATGGGCGCTAAGTCCCCTCTTCGTATTGGGTTTGAAAGAAGAATATCAACGTATACCAGTTGAAATATTTGCAAATTACTTGGAAGAGCGTCAACATCCAATAACCGATGTGTATGTGGAAATTCAATCGCAAAAGATACAATTTTATACCGTATCGCTTCATATTGTTGCTGATTTTACCGGGCTGCGATACATTATGTATAATTGGCCTATACTTTCGGCTGTTGTTGGTAAGTTTTACTCGTTTGATATTTACTTGATTAAAATATTTAATAATTTCATCTGTTCCCTCTACAGCAATCAGCACCAATCTCTTCTTTATTTTGATAATTTTTCTGCTCAGTTGGTATCATTGGTCCGATACAACTTGGTTGCATAATTTACGAAAAAAATATGGAGATTTTACAGAAAACATACATAGCAGAGCAACCAAAGCTCTGGAATCGAAAAGTGGCTTCCGCGATGATGAAGATTTGAGTTATTTGGATGATAAACCAACGATATCGGAAATAGAAGAGATCGGCCAGAGTAGCAGTGGTGAAAGCCGCAGTAGCAGTAAGGAAGAGTTACTGGGTGGAAGCAGTCAACCAAGGATGACAACAGGAGAGGAACAGCAGCAAGGCGTTCGCGTAGAACACAGGAAACATTTTCAACTCCATCTTGATTGATGGATGATTTTTAAATATTTTTTCTAAGAGATAGATGTAAAAAATTTTATTAGGTTGAATAGCTGTTAAAACACAAAGGGGCACTTTCTATTCGCACTTCTTCCAATATTTTTTTTTCTTTATATTAAAAAATTGGTTTTCAAATCGGTCCAGTTTTTGGATTGATGTCGAATCTATTACTAACGGAAAAACTAGCGAATAGTGGCGTTAATGATAATTTGTTCCTGGAAATACTCAGGAATACATATTTACGGGCTTTGTTATAGATCTTCATATAATCCTTAGCTAATAAAAATGGTTTTTGTAAGCGCTTATGCGGTAATACTCTTTAAGCCAAAAGCTATACTAAAAAGTCTGCCAAAAAAACTATGCCATAGGTTAACGCTAAATAATTAAATTTATACAAGCATATAGTATATACATAAATATATATACATATAAATAGGCGCATTTCTGTCGTACCCAAGTATGAAAAGAATACTCGCTTATTCATCAAATTACCTTCAAAGCAACAACACCAACTCTACTATTTTAAAAATAGTCCAGTTGGTGTTGTTGCTTTGAAGGTAATTTGATGAATAAGCGAGTATTCTTTTCATACTTGGGTACGACAGAAATGCGCCTAATATTACGGTAAAATAAGAATAAATGAAATAAATTTAGCTATTTAGTTATTGTGGAAAAGTTCATTTTTCTTATTGCTTTTATATCCGGACATGCCAATTTATACGCTGTGTACTTCTTTTTATACGTAAACGTTATTTTTAACACGTTTTTATTAGCTGCATCTGCATGTTTGCTTATATTAAACTCTCTAACAAACTACACATACTAACAAATTATTGTTTAATACATCTTATTTATTTAAAAAATCTATAATTACTTTTCTTAATTCTTGATTGTCTTTCGAGTCTCTTTCTTGAATTTCTACTTTCTTTCTTTCTATTTCATTTCGCTCCTTTTCAAGCTCTTCAGTACGTTTCATATGGTCAGCTATTTCCGACCACCAACTATCAAATTTCGCTAGTAACTTATCTTGAAACCCGTTTTGTGTTGCTTTTCCAGCCGATGGTGAAGGCGGTGGTTCTGGTGATTGTAGTGGATTTGCTGGTGCAGACGATGCTGGTGGTGTTTTTGGTAGTGGTGCAGTGGACGACGATGATTTTGACGAGTCTGCGAAATGAAACATTTTGGTCAACATTAACTTAATTTTTTATTTACAGCTTTTGAAAAATTATTGCAAAAGCTAACCAAACTTCATCGTGGTTGGAGCAAAATAGAGGGGTGACAGATAGTTTTAGGATAGTTTTGCGAAGTTGTGGTTCGTGTCATGGGGAAATCTCCTAATGCCGGACATACCGGAGACACAACACACTGGGTTCTGCTAAAAATAGACTTACCGCCATCATTGCTTCCAACTTCCTCCTTATATTGATCCGATTTGAATCCTCCGATTATTTGCTGCACTCTGTCAAAATGCATCCAAAATGAAGGCAAACCAGTGGAATCCACTTCATCCTTTTCTTTTCTGAATTTTTTAAATAAGGAAAGCATTTTATTTTAAGTACATCTGTACATACATAGGTATGTATATAAGTATGTGCGCATGCCTCTTCATATGGAACATACTTGTATCGCTGCGAAAAATTTTGTATCTTGACTTGAACGTGTCGCGGCGTGTGGCAGTACCCAAGGCTTAGGAGTTCCTCTGACATCTCCGCATATATGTGGCCAGTTTTTCGTTCCGCACGCAGTTCCTCCACACGCTCGTTCCAAAGCTCGAGCACAGCCAGCTCAGCCCCTTCACTCCATCCCTTCCTCTGCCTCTTTTTCTTCGGTTCTGTAACAAAAAAACCTACTCCTTTCATATTCTTCTCGATTATTTTAAAATTTACTTACTATCAATAACGATGCGGCTATTACCATCAATTTTCGCGGCCGTATTCATATCTTTTTATTATACTATATTCAGACACGCTAATTAATTGAGTCAATTAAATTTGAAAAATGCAACACTGAGTATTTTGTGTATACACATATTCAATAATTAAATGAACACACAATCAATTATAACATCCCAGTCAACCAATTTTGTGGTCCCGCAAACTAGAACGAAAAAAGGTCTGCTAAAGTAGTTCCCCAACAGAATCATCTGAATTCATTTCTGATTTTCATTTCAGTTCTGAGATCTCTCTAGCCCCCTGAAAAGGCTTTTTTATCCGGTCATGTATTTCGTGTGATTTATTTTAATCGGTAAATATTGTACAAATTAAAAATATATAACAAAAAAAATCCTGTGGTTTCTTGGGTTAACTCTACGAAATTCACATTTTCAGCACACACACACATTTGCAATTTCTCAGATATAGCACGGTTGCAAGGTACCGTACATTTTACGAACATTGCGATTTACGAGCTATTCTCGAATCAGAAAACAATAACAAAAGCTTTTTTCTATCATGTCAAAAAAAAAAGAAAACGAAAAATTTCAAACTCAATATTTTAAAAGTATGTATGTTTGTAAAATTTCTACATTTACGATAAAAAAAAAACGGACGTAAAAAGATTCATACCCAGAAGTATTTGAGGTAAGGAGGTGCATATTCAGTAGAATATTAGAATTAGCTTCGCGGGTTTTAATTAAGTATTCTTAGTATTTTTGTAAACAAATTTTAATGAATGAATAAATCAATCAATCAATCAATCAATCAATCAATATTCAGTATGAAAAATAATCTGAAACTAAGTTCAAAATTCATTGCTGAAAAAATAACTGAACACGAAGTGAAGCCATCAGGTGTATTGAAATATATGCTATGGAAGTTCTCCCTGCGTATTCAGGCCTTTTTTCATACAGAAACTCTCCCTTCTCGTTCTGCAGTTTTCAGGTAGTTGATTTTCGACGCCACCTTTATATAAAAACGAAAGAGAAAGTTCAGATTTTAGAACTACATCTCTTCTGAATATTCAGTAAGAAATATGTGCTGTTTTCCAGCTGATAAATACTGCTGGGTATACGAGTGCTTTTTCTATACATTTACGACACTCGTAGGCACTGAACATTTTAAAGCGAAACAGTATTCGTAGGCGAATCGTAAACGGATTTCGTAAACGATATTTTATTAGAGTTTTCTTCGAGAAAATATCAGTTTACAAGCTCGTTTACGATAATTTTGGTGGCTGGGTAATTATATGTTGTCTAAATTTTTGATAGATTTACACTTTTATATTTTTTCCTAAAAAGGTAATACATATATATTTCTTAATGAATTAGACATTTGCTCCTTACATATATATAATACTTTATACATATATGTATATATGGCTCCTTATAAAAATATAATGTTAGGTTGATATACCCAATACAAATAAAGCGATATAGTTGTGGAAACCGAAGCAACGGATACTTTCTTTTCTTACCTGAACACACCCCGTTATCAGATTTGATTTGAGAATCGTACTCAATTTGAAAATTTATTCTTAATGGTCTTTATTTTAATTGAATTTTATCGTAAATTGATCCCAATTCTACTTTTTAGGGGCCCTCGACCCCTTTCGAAAAAAAAAAATAAAAACAAAAATTAAATGAATGTACAAAAACTGATTTTATTGAATTCCAAATATCCTTACACAAATTACAAATTCACCATGGCCCTTATACTTTTGCCAGAATGCATTAGTTCGAATGCTTCATTAATCTCTTCCAATGCCATAGTGTGCGTAATGAATTCATCAATCATTAACTCCTTCTCCAAATAGGCACGCACCAATTTCGGAACATCCCTAACACTCTTCCAACCTCCAAATGCAGTGCCCTTCCATGTACGACCAACAACTAGTTGAAATGGGCGTGTACTGATCTCCTGTCCAGCAGCAGCAACACCAATTATAACCGAAGTACCCCATCCCTTGTGCGTGGACTCCAATGCAGCACGCATTGTATTCACATTACCAATACATTCAAAGCTATAATCAAAACCGCCATCCAACAGGTCAATTATATAATTTTGTATGGGTCCCTTATCTGCTACTTCTTTTGGGTTGATAAAATCGGTAACCCCAAATTTCTTTGCCATCTCAAATTTGTCCGGATTGATGTCGATGCCATAGATTTTTGAGGCGCCTGCCTTACGGCAACCCATAGCAGTGGCTAAACCGACAGCGCCCAAACCCCATATGCCACAAATGCTGCCGGGTTCGACTTTGGCTGTGTTAAGAACAGCCCCATAACCGGTGGGTATGCCACAACCCAAAAGGCCAACTTTCTCGAGTGGAGCCGCATCGTCAATCTAAAGATTAAAGAAATATGTAATGGATTCTTAAGTTAGTAGTCTTTAATATTTCAAGAAATAGTTTTAAAAATGCCTTATTTCAAAATTTTCTTCAATAACGCCTTATTACACAAATTGATTCAAAAACGTCCCATTTCGGAAAAATATGTATGAAATTTTCTCTGAACTGCACTGCGTTTCTGTAACTGAACTCTATCAATCTTTTCGCCTGAGTGACGTCAATCGATAGATTCTCACCTGCTTTTTAGGTGGTGACAAAGTGTGGAACGTATTAATGTGACGTCATTTTGATCGAAAATTTTCGCGATTTTGTTACAGAAACTCACTACTGGGCATTGAAATAGGGCGTTATTAAACAAATTCTGAATTATTGAAGCAAGTTATGAAATAGAACGTTATTGAAGCTAATGCCGTCTTCGCTTCTCCAAAAAATTTTGCCCTGTTTGATTTTCTTAGCCATCTTGAAAGCTTGTGTGGTCATTTCAACGAATATTGACCTCTAACCAAGTTAGAGGACATCATTATCTACAAATCCAGCCATATAAAAGTCAGTAGAAGTCAGGTTACGTAATTTTATAATTGAGATATTAAAGGGCAACATTTTATGCCAGAATCGAAAACGCCATAATTTTGAAATTGGGCGACCTTTAACTCACCCATCCATATAAGTATATGTACATGTAAATTGCAGATAAAAACTGCACACATACCTTACATAGCGAAATATCTGCAGCAACGGTATATTGTGAGAATGTCGATGTGCCCATAAAATGGAACAATTTCTGCCCCTTGCATGTGAAACGTGTTGTGCCATCCGGCAAAAAGCCCAGACCTTGTGTCACACGAATCTTTTGGCATAAATTCGTTTTGCAACTTTTACAAAATTTGCATTCGTTACATTGTGGAATGTAGAGCGGCAACACATGATCGCCAGCTTTGAATGCGGTAACGCCTTCGCCAACGCTTTCTACAATGCCGGCACCTTCATGTCCCAGTATGACGGGGAAGACTGTATTAAAAGAAATGGTTGAAAATTAATGCATTTGTTTTGTGTATTTTTCTTCAGCTATGTACGTATTTCGTTTACTTGCCTCCCTCCGGATCGTAGCCAGCCAAGGTATATGCATCTGTGTGGCACACGCCCGAAGCAATAATCTTAATTCGCACTTCATGCGCTTTTGGTGGCGCTACTTCAACATCTTCGATGACAAGCGGCTTTTCGGCCTCCCATGCGACAGCTGCTTTGCAAGTGATAACCTTTAAATAAAATAATAAAAGGGTCGGCTTTCCATTATTCCAGCACGCCCTGAGAAAAATGACTTATGCAGGGCGGTAGAGGGGCTCTCACAGATCTCAAAACTGAAAACCAAACTTGCCGGAGGCTTATAGTTCCCGAGATATTCCTTCTTAAAGTTGTGAATATACTATGCAGAAGGACATCACCGTGGCGGTAGCCACGGTTGGGGCACACGTCCGGACGGATGGCGTAGCCCAGGGTTATTTTTTATAAGCGCGGCCGAAGGCCGCCAACGCAGAAAAGTTTTTTTTTGCAAAATTTTCGCTAAACTCCATGTGTAGTGAAATTTATATGGGAACTTTAACAGCAAATATCTCGGGAACTATAGGCCTCCGGTAGGTGGGGTCTTCAGTTTTGTGATCTGGGGGCCCACCTCTACCCTCCTAAAAAACAATTTTTTTCTAGCCGTGGGGGACTCGTCTAAAATTTTACCTATCTCGGAAACCATAAACCTCCGGCGAGTTTGGTTTTCAGATTTGGGATCTGTGAGAGCTCCTCTACACCCCTGTATAAGTCATTTTTCTCGGGGCGTGCTGGAATAATGGAAACATTTCCCTAATAAAAAGCTGCTTTAATGTGATGAATAAAGAAAAATTAAATTAATTAATTACTTTGCCTTCGGTGGACGACATTTCGTTATCTCTAGCGAATTAAAAATTTTTACTGCTGCTGCTTCTTTTTTGCTATTCACAATTAAATTTTCCAGTGATCACACAAGCTAATTCTCTTCCAAGTAGCGGCTGCGGTGGTTAACGATATCGACGAATTGTTGTTGTGCGGCTGATAGCGAATGTCATCTCAGCGTTGTCACTAATTAAATTTTTATATACATATGTGTGTATGTATATATAATACCGGTATATTAATATATATATAATATAATATAATAATAATAAAAGATATAATATATCTGCATATAACAGTAGTGTGGTGCAAAATTGTATGAAGAAAATAAAGTGCTACCGAAATCCGCGGAACAACCGGCATTTCATGCAGAAATCTATACCGAATATTTTACCCTTATATATAAAAGTTTAGAGGTAGCGCAAATGCCTCCAAATGTTTCTCTCCTTTTAGGCTAGTCACACATAACGGCAGAAAACCATAAAAACGCGCGTCTTCATGTGTGCACACTGCCCGAAATACAAGGAAATCGAGGGTTTTAGTAAACCAGCGTTTTCTGCCTGCCCAAGTTCTGCCGTCATGTGTGTCTGGTCTTAGTCAGTGATGATACATTATTTTTTGTAAATTCCTTAATGAACAAGAAATGCTTTTTTTATCACTAAAAAAGGGAACATATTGTTTTACGAATAGCCTTGTTCTGCAATGATTTTTTCGGTTTAAATTTTTTTTGGACCACCTTAATAAAGCTGTATTCTTTCGGGCTTTTTTATAGCCATTAGTAACCCAGCAAAAATTAATCGAGTAGTTCTAAAGAAACTGATATAAAAATACTTGTAAAGTGTAATCGATAAACTATGCAATCGATCTACGTTGACAATAAAGCAGATATTAAAATGAGAGGATGAGGAGTGAATATCGAAGTGGATATTCAGCTTGGAAAGATTTCCTTTATTATTATTTTTATTCAATAAGAATGAACCATTATACTGCAAGCATACTATAGTCACATTTGTAATTAAATAATTAATTTTATTTATTATTTTTGGGTAGCAAATTACAAAATACAAAACTAAAATTGTAACTGTAAATATGTTTGCAATTTAGACAAGGAAAATAAATTTTTCTTTACACAAATTCTTGCATACACTTTCATCTAAGCAAAAATGTACAAGCACAAAATCTTTTAATTCAACACACAAAATGCAGGACATAATAAGAGATTATTAAAAAAAAAAGAAATTATTAAATAAAAAAGAAATTATAAAAAAAAGATATTAAAAAAAAAAAAGAAATTATGTATTAAAAAAAAGGAAATATTAAAAAAAAAATACATATATATATAGAATTACGATTGTATGTATGTAATCAAGTATAATAAATCTGTATGCATGTATAAAATAACTTAATGCAAATCCCTTTTAGAAGAGCTGTAATCAAATACCACGCCCATTATGGTGTATACAGCTTAAGATGGTGGCATTGCTGGTGGAGCACCAATTGGCGGAATGTTTGGTGGTACATTTGTCGATTGCATATTTGTGCTTGCTGCTAAGGGAACGCCGCCCACCACAGGTGGATTAAGTGGTGGCAAAATGGTTTGGCTAGTGACTGTAGCGCCATCTGCCGGCAGAGGAACGTGTGAGGAGCTTGGTGTTGGTGCTGGTGTAGTATCTGCAAATATATAAAAAACGATTAAAATAAAACTATTCAGTTGCTCTTTTTCTCTTCAAACCGACCCATGGGTGTTGGTGGTGGTTGCTGCTGCTGTGCAGGTGATGGTACGGATGGTAAGCCCATCGGTGGTGGTGCGGTTGCTATTGTTGTTGCTTGCTGTTGTGCATTGCCACCTACTACTGCAGCATTTTGTGCTGTGGTTGCGCCTTGATTGGTTGCAATCGCACCCTGTGGCCCTACAACTCCGGCTGCCATTGCTGGCGAAGGTGCACCGCCGCCCCCAGCTGCTAAAACACCACCGCCAATCGCTTGGCCCGTTGCCGGTGCTACATTATTGTTGATGCCACCACCAAGATTATTGGCGTTGGAATTGCCTGTTGGTGGGACACCAACACCTGGTGCGTTCACGGCGCCGCCAACGCCACCAGCGCTTGCTCCTTGCCATTGCTGTTCTTGCTGCAAGCGATGATGTGCTTGCTGACGTGCACGAAACTCTGCTGCCTTCAATTGCTCCAAATGGAATTGTTGTCGTTCGGTAATTAGTTGTTGGCGTTGATATTCTAAACCTTCACGTTCACGCTCCATTGTTGTTTCGAGTTCTTCGAAGTGACGCAGTTTTATTTCCAATTTTTTCATTTGTGTTTCGACCAACAATGCAACCAATGATTTGATTTTGCGTTCCTCTAAAGCAGCCAAATGTTTGGCTTTAACGGCAGCAGAGGCCAAAGCTGCTGCGGCAGCGGTTTGTACATTTGACTCGTTGAATACTTGTTGTTTGTTTGAAGCATCGGTAGCATCTTTGGAATTGGTATCGGTATCGTTAGTGTCCTCACTTTTGATTTCGGTGCCATCTTTAAAGAATGAGCAGAAAACAAGAAAATTTATTAATTTCAAGCACACAGATAAATACATGTAAATATAAATTGAAGAAAAGCTAAATGCAGTTTATACTTTTAGAATCTTTCTCTGCTTTCTTTTTATTTTCACTCTCATTTTCTTTATCTTTCTCCGTAGTTTTCTTCTCGGTCTTATTGGCATCGTTTGACTTCGATTTTTTGTCATCTGCGTTTGTTTATTGTTTTATTTGGTTGTTGTTGGCATGGATTGGTGATGTTGAAGGACATTCATATGGAACATGCAGGGATGGATGCACATATGTATACACGCATGTGTATATATGTACGTACATATAAGAAGCGAGGAAGTTTAAAAATCGAGTGGGCGGTGTTGGTGGTGATGAGCACATAAAACACAAAAAAGCCGAAAGTGGAAATTATAAATAATTTTGTTTTAAGCGTGTAAAAATGCGGGAGTTAGTAAAAATAATTTTGGTAAAATTATAAGGCAATTAGTTAGTAGCAAAAACAAAAGGCATAAAAAGCGAAATAAACATAAAATCTACTTAAAAAGACGTGTAACCTTTTTTAGTTATTTAAACACTTCAACTAACGCACCTGTAGCTCCCGCAGCTGCTCCAGCTCCAGCGCCTGCTGCATGCGCTTCTTCCTCTTCCTTATCAACGCCAGTACCCGCTATGCCGCTGTTGGCTAAACCAAAGGTCGGATTAAATTTGCCACCAGCTGAAGCTTTTTCAACATTTTTCATGTGATTGTCCATTATTGTGGCAGGAACTTCGTCCTAAAATGAGTACTAACATTGAGCAACAAAAATAATAAATTATATAAGCAATTAAGACCACCAACCTTTATAGCGGCAAATTCTTCCATGGCAGCCTTTGCGGCTGCTGCAGCTACGCGCGGATCAACCACCGATGCCAAAAATGCAACTGTCGACATAATCGGATTGCCAGATTTACTAAATGGTATTGGCTGACAACCCAGCGGTCCCAAAAATCCGCCATCATCCTCCAGATAAGGATCTTCAATGGGCAAACGCAGAAAGTGTAGTATACACTCATCCTGTGTACGTGTACCAACATGTTCGCACACCTTATTCCAATCGTCCTTATGCATCTCCAAACCTTCCAATAGCAACAAGGTTTCTTGATCTGTCCATTCTCGTGTCATATTTGCTGCCGTACGATTCTTCATTGCTGCAGGTTTCTTTGCATACTGATCTAGCTTCAGACCAAATTGTTGGCCGGCGATGTTTGTGCCGTTTTCCACTGTTTCGGTTTTTATACTGATGCCACCAGGTAAGCTTGCTGCCGCTGCTGCTGCTGATGGTTTATCACCTTCAACAGAACTCTCTTTGCCCTCCTTGATCGCTTTGGGTTTGTCCAAATCGAGTAAAGCTTTAGCGGCGGAGGGTTGTGGTGTTTTTTGTGGGTTCAACGATTGCAAACCGGATGGTGTATCGGATAGTATGTGGAAATGCGAAGTGGGTGGTGGTCCCATTGGTGTTGGGCGTAGTTCGGCGTCGATTTGATAGTTTATTAGACCCCATTGTTCGAGGAATGCGTGTACACGCATAATAGCGCAAACATCGCCAGCAAGATTGCGGCGGCAAGCAGTGCTAGTTAAGTACTCGGTCGGGTTTAATCTGAATGAGGGATTAATAAGTAAGATACAGGAATTAAGAATATCCGCAGTTTTATTACCTGTAAGTGTCAATCATAAAATTACGATATGCCATGTAGATTTCTGGAGTTTTAGACTTATTTTTGCCATTGAAAAACTCAGACATTGCACGTTTTTCAATAACGTGTATGGAGTTATAATCGAACCATGCCGAATATGAGGGTACAATTATGTGATGGGTCTGTTCGGTAACATTATCTTCCATATCCTCTTTGGCGGAGGAGGAGAACTCTTGAGTATTGCTGTTGTCACTTGTTTTGCCAGTTTGTGAATTTTCACCATCGCCAGTGGAAAGTGCTTGCACTGCACTGCCGCCTGTCATTTCATCATCCAAATCGGTCATAGTGCCACCTGAGAAAATGTAAAATAAGATAAATCGTCATATATGTATACATAATTAAAAAAATATTATTTGATTTGATATATCATGTATTTTATTTTTATTTTTACATCAACTTACCTTTAATTGGCATCATATCATTATCAGCACGCGATTTGCTACCCGGTGCTGGACTAGCTGTCGATTGTAGCGACGATGACTTGACCACCTCTTGTATATTTGGTTCTGTTGGTGGATCATCCATGTCGCGTGTCAAGTCTTCGTCGTCCTCGTCGTTACGCAATTTCTTGGGTATTACCGCTGGTGAGCGCTTACGTTTGCCAGGCTTAGAAGTATTTGGTGATGGTGAACGACGGCGCTTTTGTTTAGCACTTGAACCACTTGCACTTGCACGTTTCTTATCATCCGCACCAAAGGACATCATGTCATCGACGGACATACGATGTTTGTGTGTCTTCTTTTTACCCATCTCATCTACTTCATAATCCTCTTCAACCATCCATTCATTATATTGCTCCAAATCTAGCACCCAAGATGCTGACACAAGCCAGCGGTCTGCCGAAGTCTCAGGATTTTCGGGCACATTATCTGGCAAATCGAATGTATTTGCTGCCCACGTGTCATAGGATTCCGGAAAATAATACCAATGTAACATAACATGATTGTTACGCTTGAACACGGGTCGGGCGTACTCATCCGGGTGAGGATCAACTACTGGGTAAATTATATGGGTTGCTTCATCCTCGTCGAATACAATCTCTACACGTCTAGTAATCAATATATCCCTCAAACGTTGCGCCAAGTCTTTGCTAACATCGGGTCTTATATAAATGTAGTGTATACGATAGAGATTTGCCTCAACAAGCGCTTGTTCGATATCAACCAACAATTGTATATTTGGATCTTTGCGTGGTGGATTTTTACCAACAGAAAAATCAAATTTCTTGCCTCTTTGTTCGGCACGAAAGCGAAACATTGTACTAAAAATGATGCACAGACCACCGCCTGGCTTAAAATCCATGAATAGACGCATCTGAAAAAATTAGATAGCATTAAATTTCCTCGTAATCACCCTGTGCTGCTTTAGCCACTTACCGGGATGCGAGTGGCCGGTGGCTCTTGTGCATTTTTACCCAATTTGGCTTCCACATATTGCAAAAATTGTATTAATAATTGTGCCAATGATTCCTTTGTGATCGGTTCTGTATTATTAGCCAAATACTAACGAGAAAATAAAGTGAAAACCAATTGATAAAACAAACATTTCTTATTTACTGCCAGTGAAGCGCCATTTTTGATAGCCGTTGACGTCGGCTGCATCTGCCACCGCATTTTGTTGTACTTACTTTTTTACAATTCTTTTGTAGCCATTGACGAATTGTTTCGAATCCTTGCAGCGATTCTGGAGATTGAAAAAATTCAACATTTGGACCACCGTCCTTCTTCGGTCCCAAAATATTCATTTTTTTTACACAAATAACTTGATAAAAGGCTTTTAAATAGATTAAATATTTAATTTTTCACACACTACAGAAACGCAAGCACAAGCAGAAAAATGTATGCTGCAAACGCCAGTGAAACGAATGACAGCGAAAACGTCAAACGTTCAAGGTTGCATTTGGAGGTATTTTCCTGAAGCTGTGTTTATACCATGGAGGAACTATAAAGGAGAATGCATAACGACATACCTTCATACATAGTGGGGCCAGAAATGTCATGCAAAGAGGAATGTAGAAGAATTTGATAGATGTGGCCCCTATGGAAATGCTAGGGTGCGTGTGTGTGTGGAATATGTCAACAAAAAAAATGCTTGTGTTCGTGTGTGTTTATGAAGATTGAAGAAGAAGTCAGCTGATCTTATGCATTCTCCTTTATTGTTCCTCCATGGTTTATACACGGAAACTTTCAATAAGTTAAAAATAAAAAGTGATAACTTTGATGTAAAAGGTATTCCTAAAACAAAGAAAAGTTCGAACTTATAACTGTAATGCGTTTTCCTTCAGTTTTTGCTGTTTTTTTTTCAAACGCATCACCTACTACACCATTACTTTTGCATCCACTGTACTTGCGTTCTCAGCAACACTGGTTTTGACAATTGGCTTCTGAAATGGGACGCAGCGCGATGCGGCCCTGCGCTGCAATAAATCGCCCATCCAATCAAGAAACGCTGACAGTATAAATTTGACCGCTGAGCGAGATGGCTTTCCCAGGAAAAATCGAAAAATCGGAAAAGTTAAGTGAAAAAGTGGAAGTGTTTAGTGAAAAGCCAAATGTTAAATTAAAGCGTTTAAAATAGGACAGTGCATAATGATTATGTGTTTGCGGAGGTAATAATAAATACCATTGGAAGTAGGCAGCTGCATTGAAATGTCTTGTTTGGCTGCAGCAACGTTGAAAAAAGTACATACATTCATGCAAAGAACAGGCGTAGATGCCACGAATTTGTGAAAAGTCGAATGTGACTTCGTTTTGCGACAAAAATCGAGACAGCGACGCAAGCAGAACTGGATGTAGGATATAGGAAAGAAGCATAGTGCGGTAAGTTGATTGGAAGGTGCAAATTTCATTGTACATACATATGTAGATCATGCTTGTTTGAAAAAGAACAACTCTACAATATATTCTCATTTTTCTTTAAAATTATGGTAATTATGTACAAAATTAAAATGCAATGAATTCATAAATAGTAATAAGCAAAGCAAATAAAGAGGAAGTTGTCGAAAAAACGGTGAATAAATTGGAAGGCCTCTGTCGATGGTGACGACGACAGCGCTGTAATAAAAAAAGCTGCAGACGCAGCCGAAGCTGGCCGAAGTTTGCGCGTGAGAACAGAGCAGCAGTTATCGACGTCGCAGCAGCGTATATAACTGCAGCAATATATATATGTACATACAGTATGTATATAGTGAGAAACGAACAATTCTAGCGTCGACAATGCCGGCCAAATAATTAACCCATATTTCTTTGTAATTTAAAATAAGTGAATATTTAAAAAATATAAAAACACGCTTAGAATTTTTTAATTCCCACTACTATAAACATTAATATTAACTAATAGGCGAGTTCCCGTGGCAGTGATCCAGATCCGGATAAGAAGTTTGCATGCAAATGCAACAAAAATTCTGTGATCCTCCAGTGATCGGGGAAACTTTCCAATAATGTCACACGCCCCCAAAAAAACGACTTCTACCGGGTGGTAGGGGAAGGGAAGGGTGTTCTGAATCCGTAAATTTTAGGCGCCGGACGTACCTCGTTTTCGAGGAATTTATGGTTATAGTTTAGTAACTCCATATAAATTCGATAGATAAAGAAAAAACTTTTGCGCAGAACACTTTTCTGCGTTGGCGGCCTTCGGCCGCGCTTATAAAAAATAACCCTGGGCTACGCCATCCGTCCGGACGTGTGCCCTAACCGTGGCTACCGCCACGGTGATGTCCTTCTGCGTAGTACACCCTGTGAAGTCACTATTGCCAACATTTTTAATAAAAGTGATTTTAACGCAATATTGTAAAATTTATTAAATATATTAGTAATATACGTGTTGTGACTAAAATAAAGAGTGAAATTTGTTTTGTAAATGAGGAAATGGGGTTGATATTGGTAAAAATTTAACAACTTTAACAAATTCCGGGAAAACTAGGTACGTCCGGCGCCTAAATTTAACTGATTCAGAACCTACTCCACCTCCCCTACATCCCAGTAAAAGTCGTTTTTCTCGGGGCGTGTGACATTATTGGAAAGCCAACCCCAGTGATCCTCTGTGATCCAGTCACCTCGGACCTCTGCTATTTTCAATTTTCATCAACGACATACAGAACGAGCTAAAGTTATGTAATTTCTTAATGTATGCTGATGACATAAAGTTTTTTCAGAAAATTAAAGAGCCTAGTGACCTCGTTAACATGCAATTCGATATTGCTTCGCTGGTGCTTGGTGTGACCGAAACAGCCTAAAACTGAACTTTGACAAGTGTAACATTATCTCTTTCTCGCGGAGCAACCCTGTTATTCATCACAACTACTTGTTCAACGATCTAGACGCGTTCAACCGCCAAACTATTGTAAAGGATTTAGGAGTTTACTTAGATTACAAACTCAAGTTTGATTTTCATAGAGAATATGTGATATCCTCGGCAAACTCTAAATTAGGCTTCATCAAACGCAACTCTAGGGACTTTCGTGACCCTCTCACTCTAAAAAGTATCTTCACCTGCCTAGTAAGATCCATAGTTGAGTATGCCGGCGTCATATGGAACCCCAATACCGAAATCCATTCCCACAGAGTAGAGAGCGTTCAGCGACGTTTCACAAAATTTGCCCTCAGGCGACTTTACTCAGTCGACGATATGCCAACCTATGAGCTGAGGTGTAGGATTCTCAATTTATCTAATCTCGCAAGCAGAAGGAAAATGCATAGTATCCTCTTTATTAAGGATATCTATGACGGAAAAATAAACTCTCCAGAGCTTCTTGCTCTTTTACCGTTTCATGTACCGGGAACATCTTTAAGAGAGCACTATATCTTCTATTGTAAGACGCATAGGACGAAATATGGTGAGAAAGAACCTATACATAAGTTTACATCGCTTTGCAATTCCATCTGCAGCATTTCAGACCTTGACTTGAGTAGGCCATGTTTGAAAAATAAGTTAATCGAATTGATCTGCAATAATGTATTATGATTATTTTATTGTTGTATCAAACTATTTTCTTTTTTGTTTTGTTTTCATGCTCTCGAAGCAGTAATAACACTACTCGACAAATTTTAATCAACTTTAACCACCAGAAATGAAATAATACTTTTCTAAAGCGAAATTTTACGCTGATTCCGAATATCAACTCCATTTTTTAGTGGCAGACCCAGTTTTTGAGATATTGGTAAAAATGTGGAAAAGGCCATATATGCAAGACATTGCATCACATAAGTGCATCAAAAAGTTTTATTAGACATCGTGGCGATTTGACATCTGGGAAGTGCTGGTAGAGGGTGCTCCAACTAACATTTTTTGCCTTCACACTCCAAAATTGGTCAAGCAGTTTGGTCACAATGGCAAAAATAATGTAAAAAATTTGAAAAAAGAAATCGAATTTTTTTAAAGAAATTTCAGATTCGACTGTCCTAAAATCAGAAAAATTGTATGGGGGACACAAAGTTAGCCCCCCTATCCTATAGAGAATTTAATTGTGAACATTTTAAGACTAATTGTATAATAATCGGATGTACCGTTATTTATATTTAGCTATTTTTATTGAAAGTCCTTAACAAAAAATTTTCCGGAAGAGTAAAATTTCAACAACAAAATTGGGTTTATTCGTAAAACTTTATTAAGGAGTAATACTTAAGATTATTTCATTCCATTTACTACTGCCGTTTTCTTTTCTCGAAAAAATGTTGCCCTGTTTGATTTTCTTAGCCATTTTGTAAGCTTGTGTGGTGATTTCAACGAATGTTGTCCTCTGACTAAGTAAGAGGGCATCATTAACTACAAATTCAGCCATTTTATAGAAAGTCATGTTACGTAATTCGATAATTGAGATATTAAAGGGCAACATTTTTTGTCAGAAAAGAAAACGCCATACGTGTTTTGAAGTGCACAATATCTCTCAAAACAGCGATTAATAGGAAAGAAAATAATTGAATAAAAAAACATCTGCATTTCGCCATTTTAGAGAAAGGATAAATAATGAACGATGTGAGTAGGTACCTTTGACTACTATTTTATGATTTTCTGCATTTGTTACACGTATGATTGTCCAAAAAATAGTCTCCCATCATATCCTCGTACCAAGACCCTTGATATCGCCATTCAAAAACTATTAAGTCCTGATGAAATCTCTCATCCTGTACATCACTTTCAGCACCTAAGTTTGTAGGGAATTATGAAGATGTGAAGGAATTTTAGGCGACATATTACAATCTTTTGCAATAAAGTAACTTTTTGTTACCTAGAAATCCACAAACAGTTTGTTAAAAACTGCTGCAAGCAGTAACAAAAAGCACACGACCTATCGTGAAATAGTTGGAACTTTTGTTCTGTTTGTGGATTTCTAGTTAACAAAAAGCTGTTTTATTGCAAAACTATATAGCAAGGAAAGTAATATACCGCCTAAAATTCATTTCTAGCATTAACATATTGACAATTTCCCTACAAGCTTAGGTGCTGAAAGTGATGAACAGGGTGAGAGATTTCAACAGGACTTAATAGTTTTTGAATGGCGATATCAAGGGTCTTGGTACGAGGATATGATGGGAGGCAATTTTTTGGACAATCATACGTGTAACAAATGCAGAAAATCACAAAAGAGTAGTCAAAAGTACTTACTCACATCGCTCATTATTTATCCTCTCTTTAAAATGGCGAAATGCAGATATTTTTTTATCCAATTAATTTTTTTTTCCTATTAATCGCTGTTTTGAGAGATATTGTGCACTTAAAAACACGTAATAAATGGAATGAAATAATCTTGAGTATTACTCCTTAATAAAGTTTTACGAATAAACCCAATTTTGTCGTTGAAATTTTACTCTTCCGGAAAATTGTTGGTTAAGGACTTTCAATAAAAATAGATAAATATAAATGACGGTACATCCGATTATTACACAATTAGTCTTAAAATGTTCACAATTAAATTCTCTTTAGGATAGGGGGGCTAACATTTTGTCGCCCATAAAATTTTTCTGATTTTAGGACAGTCAACTCTGAAATTCCTTAAAAAAAATTCGATTTTTTTTCAAATTTTTTTCATTATTTTTGCTATTGTGACCAAACTGCTTGACCAATTTTGGAGTGTGAAGGCAAAAAATGTTAGTTGGAACTCCCTCTACCAGCACTTCCCAGATGTCAAATCGCCACTATGTCTAATAAAACTTTTTGATGCACTTATGTGATGCAATGTCTTGCATATATGGCCTTTTCCACATTTTTACCAATATCTCAAAAACTGGGTCTGCCACTAAAAAATGGAGTTGTTATTCGGAATCAGCGTAAAATTTCGCTTTAGAAAAGTATTATTTTATTCTTGGTGATTTTTGGTGTCGAGTAGTGTAATTGATTCTTGTATTCTGTGAATATCTATGTACATATATATCAATGTAAGAGCACTGTATTTTGTTATGATGAATCTGTGAGGGCTGAGCCTGGTAGATTGCTGAATAAATAAATAAATAAATAAAAATTTATCCATACAAAGGTTATCTCTAGCGGCTTGCTGGAGTGGTTGACTAAAAGTCGGGCCGAAGCCATCCAGTTTTGAAAATCAAACAATCGCTCATACATACTAAATATCTACATAAAAACTTACAAATGACTATTTCTTTTATGAGTCAGATAAAACCGTAAATTAAATAAAGAAAAAGTCTCATATTTACACGTGTGTTTATGTACATACATACATATGTTCATATGGCACCATAAATTATAAAATGACGCAACTCAAAATTTTTTGAAATATCTCATCTCTAACGATTGACAAGAAAAAGCCTTTCAATAAGTGCCTCTTTTGACCGAATAATAACCATTATACGTGGCCTTTTGCCATACGATTTCTTGTAAAGAAAAAAAAGGTTTTTTTGCTCTCCTGAAAGTTTTGAATTTTGAGTTGTGTCGCTTTATGATTTAGGGCGCGATATGTTGACAAACATCTGTGTATGAACAGGGCAACGAAGTCAATTGAATAGAATTTTTAAAAATATCTAAGCTTTGGCGACAATTTTTTCTTTCTCCATAGGTTCTTAATTTGATATAAGAATATACATACATACATATCTATATGTATGTATTTGGTTATACTCAGGTTACAGTGAACAACAGTACATAAATCGAAAAACGACAACAATAGAGGTTTCACCGAACCAAAGGCTATTATCATATATATTATTTCTAATTGGTGTTTTATAAATATCCCTTTTTCTGCTCACATAATTTACCAAAATTAATAAGTGAGGCATCGTTTTAAAGGTATTAATTAGCTATGCATGCGAAACGGTGTTTTATTGGGCGTGGTACTTTTTTAAACGGTTTTATTTAGCTCACCCCGTTTGTTTTATTTCTAATAGTATTTTGTAAAAATAAAATGATATGTATAATAAAAGATTTGCGCCTAAAACTATGCCTTCAGAATTATTTTATTCTAACAAGAGTGCAGAGTTAAATACAAATTTCAAATGTAGATGTCGCTCCAGTTGAATAGTCGTGTATATTTTAAAACACTTTTATAAGCTTCAGCTGTATGTTTGTATGTAAACATCACATTATTTTAGGCGAACACGTGTGTATTCATACTTACGCTGAATGCGGGTTTTTCAGCATGGGATGTGCTTATTTATACACAGCTGTTCGTAGTACAATATATGTATATGTATTTATAGTTTTGATAAAATAACGGTTGTACGTAAGACCATAAAATATTGAGATAGATATGGACTTACATAAATCAAAACGATCACGATGAAAAAAAAAATTGATTGAACGGCCGGTCGTACATAATCTAACTGCCGCAAAAATAGAAATATTTGAATGAAATTTGGTACACAGATTCTAATGGGAACAGAGAAGGTTGGGGTTGAACATAAGGCATATGTATGTATTTCGAAAAACACGTAAAACATGATAATTAAGTCACTAATAAAGCCCGAGTGATGGAATTTCGTCCATGCAATGACCTTATGCCGTTATAAGGAAATATGCTGAAATTTAAAAAAATGGGCCAAGAGGGGCAAATTTTCAAAGATCTATAAGTCAAAAATCAGGAACTGTAGCAGATAAATCGATTAAGCTTCTGCCACTGATTTGCTTGCCAAGGCAAACGTGTGGAAAAAAAATTACCCAAGTCGGCAGGGACCACATACATATGTATATATAAAATTATAGTTTTTTTAAAATGGGCGTGACAGCACAAATCATACCGACTGGCACCACGTATGTTTTGTTGACTTTTGCGCAAGATGCGCACGGGTCCAGCTAGTTTTAGTATAACGATGATTACGTCGCTGGAATAATGAAACAACGTACATGTATGTATAATGTATCACTCCTCTCTACATTATAAGTACCTACATACGTTGATTCATTATTCAAGCGACAATTAGTCAAATTTCTTTTGGCATATTTGAGCTTGATAATTAATATCAATAATAGTGGTTTAAAATTACGTTTTAAATGATTTTTAATTTTATTTGATTAATACTGTTCATCGTATCGCCAGTTTTATGCAATAGGGATTTAACTCGAAATTTTCGATTTCTGGGATTTTGCCATATATTTCAATAACTGGGTAGTGCCTTTGAGTCTAGTCTTATAAAATACTCAAAAAGATAAAAATGGCGGAAATAAAGGTGATTTTGTAGTTAGCCGTAGAAGGAAACTATTTGAAATTATAAAACTTTATTTGCGTTTTCCCAAAAAAAATTTTTTTTGAGTTAAATTCCTATTGCATAAAACGTGCGGTATGTTGTTTGCTACATATTTAAATTAACAAAGCAAATATGTACATGTGTATGTAATATTCAATATGTATTGCTTATCCTTGTTTTTTGTTCTTAATTAAGTAATTAATTTACTCAATATTTTCTTTGCAGGTTAAAAAATATAATAACGACAGCAAGTAAACGGGGACAAAACCATAAAAAAGTATTTTAATTTCTTCAAATATCGTTTATAAGTGAATAATTAAGTAAATAGAATACCATAGCAATGGAAATTTAAAAGTCTGGATAAAAAAACCAAAGAACGTTTCGTTGGAGACAGAGCACTTAGGAACAGAGCAGAGCTGTGCGGGACATACATACATATGCTAAACTGAAAAAAATACTAATAAAAAAAAATAAAAAACCATACATACGTACATATGTATGTATGTACACGTTAATACGGAAAATATAAAAAAAAAAAACAAATATAAAGGATTCAAACTAGAAGGGGAGAAACTACATGCATATATAAAAACTAAACACTTTTCAACCAGCGACAGCTTTTGTGGAATTAGAACGCAGTTATACAAGCGTACAATGACTTCTCGGTGAGTGTAAGAAAAAAAACAACAAAAAAACTTAATATAAATTTCGGGTATTAGTGACTTATGTTTTTTTAATGCTTAAGTAGATGTTATTTAGCTGTTCTACAAACAAACTTCGACACAATTGTTTAAATATTTATGTATAAACTTTCTGCGGTTAAACTTTAGAGAAAATATGAACTTAGCCTGCAAAAAAATGTGCGATTAATACCGAAAGATATTTGTCCCGGATTGATCTCTTTCGAGAACAATCGGTCCACAATTAGTCCCCGATTGTTCCCGTACGGGTATAAATCGCTTTCATCCCGAACGGGTATAAATGTAGATTAATCGCTTTCATTCCGAACGGGTACAAATCTAGATTCCTTAAATGTAGAAATTTTACAAAAATATGTAATGTATTTAAAAAATTGTAGAACAACCGGTAAAACGAATTGAACACTCTTTCGTTTAATAACACTGATGAATAATAGTTTTAACAAAATGTTGCCTAAAATATTCTATGAAAAAATCCCTTACATTACTTACGCTCATATAATGCATACTCAAAACTTACAATTTTTTTATTTATTTATTGGGATTTTTTTTTCAAAAGTAACACATTATATAATCTTTATTTATATATGCATGAACATTTACAATTTTTTAAAGATTGTTATTAAAAATTGCCTTGGCGAACAACTTGAAAAATCTACATTTGTACCCGTTCGTGCTGGAAGCGATTGATCTATATTTGTACCCGTTGGGGATGAAAACGATTAATCTACATTTGTACCCGTTCGGGATGTAAGCGATTGATCTACATTTGTACCCGTTGGGGATGAAAGCGATTAATCTACATTTGTACCCGTTCGGGATGTAAGCGATTGATCTACATTTGTACCCGTTGGGGATGAAAGCGATAAATCTACATTTGTACCCGTTCGGGATGTAAGCGATTGATCTACATTTGTACCCGTTGGGGATGAAAGCGATTAATCTACATTTGTACCCCTTCGGGATGTAAGCGATTGATCTACATTTGTACCCGTTGGGGATGAAAGCGATTAATCTACATTTGTACCCGTTCGGGATGTAAGCGATTGATCTACATTTGTACCCGTTCGGGATGAAAGCGATTGATCTACATTTGTACCCGTTCGGGTATACAAGTTGAACAATTAGTCTTCATAGGACATGCGCGAAGAAATGCGATCAATTCACTCCATATAAAGGGATGTAAAATTGTATTAGTCGCATGCTCCCTTGCGATTGATCCCGGACACGTCCCGGATTAATCGCATTTTTTGCAGGGTACCTATGTATGTATGTGTATGTATGTACCCGAACGGGTACCAATGTAGATTAATCACTAACATAGAGAACGGGTACAAATGTAGATTAATCGCTTTCATCCCGAACGGGTACAAATGTAGATTAATCGCTTTAATCCCCAACGGGTACAAATGTATATCAATCGCTTTCATCCCGAACGGGTACAAATGTAGATTAATCGCTGTCATCCCGAACGGGTATAAATGTAGATCAATCGCTTTCATCCCGAACGGGTATAAATGTAGATCAATGGCGTTCATCCCGAACGGGTACAAATGTAGATTAATCGCTGTCATCCCCAACGGGTACAAATGTATATCAATCGCTTTCATCCCGAACGGGTACAAATGTAGATTAATCGCTGTCATCCCGAACGGGTATAAATGTAGATCAATCGCTTTCATCCCGAACGGGTATAAATGTAGATCAATCGCTTTCATCCCGAACGGGTACAAATGTAGATTAATCGCTTTCATCCCCAACGGGTACAAATGTAGATCAATCGCTTTCATCCCGAACGGGTACAAATGTAGATTAATCGCTTTCATCCCCAACGGGTACAAATGTAGATCAATCGCTTTCATCCCGAACGGGTACAAATGTAGATTAATCGCTTTCATCGCCAACGGGTACAAATGTTGATTTTTCCAAGTTGTTCGCCAAGGCAATTTTTAATAACAATCTTTAAAAAATTGTAAATGTTCATGCATATATAAATAGAGATTATACAAAGTTTTACTTTTGAAAAAAAAATCTCAATAAATAAATTAAAAAAATTTTAAGTTTTGAGTATGCATTATATGAGGATTTTTTAGGAAACATTTTGTTAAAATTATTATTCATCATTGTTATTAAAAGAAAGGGTGTTCAATTCGTTTTACCGGTTGTTCTACAATTTTTTAAATACATTGCACATTTTTCTAAAATTTCTACATTTAAGGAATCTAGATTTGTACCCGTTCGGGATGAAAGCGATTAATCTACATTTATACCCGTTCGGGATGAAGGCGATTAATCTACATTTATACCCGTTAGGGAACAATTGGTCTACAATTAGTCTACATTTATACCCGTTCGGGAACAATTGGTCTACAATTAGTCTACATTTATACCCGTACGGGAACAATCGGGGACTAATTGTGGACCGATTGTTCTCGAAAGAGATCAATCCGGGACAAATATCTTTCGGTATTAATCGCACATTTTTTTACAGGGAATAAATAAAAAAAATTGTAAGTTTTGAGTATGCGTTATATGAGCGTAATGTAAAGGATTTTTTCATAGGATATTTTAGGCAACATTTAGTTAAAATTATTATTCATCATTGTTATTAAAAGAAAGGGTGTTCAATTCGTGTTACCGGTTGTTCTACAATTTTTTAAATACATTGCATATTTTTGTAACATTTCTACATTTAAGGAATCTAGATTTGTACCCGTTCGGAATGAAAGCGATTAACCTACATTTATACTCATTCGGGATGAAAGCGATTAATCTACATTTATATCCGTTCGGTAGCAATTGGTCTACAATTAGTCTAAAAGCTCGTCTCCACATAAGGGTGCGAACAGAGTGGGCGCTGGTGCCGAGCGGAGCCGAGCCGAGCTTTTTGACGCTTATTTTCATGCGAGAAGAAAATTTGTCTATAACACAGTGAATGCGAGAATCAGCGCTGAAATTCTGTTTATTCCATGTGTTTTGCCTTTATGCGATTTAGTCTTATTTTTCATTTGTGTTTATAAAAGCCCGTCTCCACATAACTTGTTTCACCAACAAAACATTTAGCTAAACATCTCGCTAAATAACCCGTCTCCACGTGGCTGATCGTGATTCAGTTTAACATTTCTCTTTCTTGCTCTTCTTAAATGTTTGTATGTTTGCTTATATTTTGCGTTTTTGTTTTGGCCTGTGTGAGATTTCGATAGATTTTCGATACAAAATTAGAGAAGACATCGATATCATCGAGGTTGGCAAGATGATTCAGAATGAAACAGTGTTTCAATCTTCACTCGCTCTCAGAAATTTGTATGGAAATTGGCGAGTTTCGGCACTGGTTTCCGTGTCGAAACAAGATTGAGAGGGAAAATGCAGAAAAAAAGAGCGAAACACGTTATGTGGAGACATGGTATAAAATTGCTGTACACGGTAATGGGTTCATCTGATGAAGAATATTTTGCTTCTCCTAGTGTGGTTAATGCAATTATTATCACAAAAGAATTTGGAAAACATCCAATTACACTAAAAATATATCAATTTGGTGAATTTCATCATTTATATAATGATTTAAGAAAATATCCAGCTAAATTTCTTTAAAAAAACCATTAAAAAACACGATTTCACGCTAAAAAGTAAACATCAACAATGCAAACAAGCGCGCAAAACGCTTTGAAACTGTTTTTCTCGCACTCATCGGCTTTGCTCTCTGCTCTTGTCGGCGTTCACTGTGTTATGCACAAGCTTATTTGTATTGACTTGTATGTAACCAGTTTTATCGCACTGACAATCTTTATCGCATTGACAATCTCGGCTCGGCTTTCAGCGCCCACTCTGTTCGCAGCCTAACTTGATTCGCCAGCGAAACATATAGGGAAACATTTCGCTAAATGACCTGTCTCCACGTGGCTGATCGTGATTCAGTTTAACATTTCTCTTTCTTGTTCTTCTTAAATGTTTGTATGTTTGCTTATTTTTGCGTTTTTGTTTTGGGCTGTGTGAGATTTCGATAGATTTTCGATACAAAATTAGAGAAGGCATCGATATCATCGCGTTTGGCAGGAGGATTGAGAACGAAATAAGTGTTTCAGTTTTCACTCGCTCTCAGAAATTTGTATGGAAATTGGCGAGATTCGGCACTCGTTTTGAGGTGGAAACAAGATTGAGAGAGCGAGTGCAGAAAAAAAGAGCGAAAGACGTTATGTGGAGACATGGTATAATTTTATACCCGCACGGGAACAATCGGGAACTAATTGTGGACCGATCGTTCTCGAAAGAGATCAATCTGGGACAAATCTCTTTCGGGATTAATCGCACATTTTTTTGCAGGGTATTTGCTATATTTCAACTAAATACATACATATGTATGTACCTATCTACAACCAAATTTTGTATAAACAATTTCATTTAAATGAGGGTAAATTTTTTAGATCCCCTATACCTATGTAAACACTTACCTATGTATGTATACTTATTTGTTTGCATGGCATTGTTTTTTGGCCACGCATGTGCCTTGTTTTTTATACGTATATTGCAATATTACGAAAAAAACAACAGAATTTCTGCGTGGCAACATAATTTACTTTACTGGTAAAATGAAGCAACTGGAACTTTGATAATTTTTTTTTCATAATCTGTCAGCTGAATAAATAATAGCTTAAAAAACTAAAAAACACGCTTTAATCTTAAAAATCGTACAAAAATTGAGAAATAATTTAATTAGAAACAAAATGATGAACGAAAATATAAGTATTTAAGGAAAAGCGTGGGGTGCTCAGTATGTCAAAAAATATTTAAAATCGGTGTTTTTTTACTAATAATTTTATTTTGACTTTTTTGAGATTTTATATATCGTACTCTTTAATTTCGCAACTAGGTATATTTTTGTACTAGTTGTACGAATCGAATATTTTCATGTTCAAATATTATTGAGCAGCCCCACGCTTTTCCTTAAATACTTATATTTTCGTTCATCATTTTGTTTCTAATTAAATTATTTCTCAATTTTTAGTACGATTTTTAAGATTAAAGCGTGTTTTTTAGTTTTTTAAGCTATTATTTATTTTTGAATTTTTAGTGAAATTTTTCATTAAAGGACGTTTTATGCGGACGCAAGAATAAAAGTAAAAAGAAGTCTGATGGGATGTGGTGTTCTCCGAAATAGATCTACATATGTACATATGTATGTATTTATAACTTCTACCAAAAGTCCCAATATGCAGTGAAGTAAACTAGCTTATTATGCAATATTTTCCAAACCCTTTTATTCAAGGTTTTCCAAACCAGTTTGGAAATACAAAATTTCCCAAACGTTTTGTTATATTTCACAATCAGAAAGTGAAGAGAAGTTGAGGTGAAGCATTTGAAAAGAACAAAAAAAAAAAAAGAAACCTGATTGAATAAATTCGAATTTAGACCACAAAGTTCCGAATACGTTTGTAGCGTAATGGTGAGGTATGCTGCCTACGAACGAAGGAGCTCAGGTTCGAGTCCCGAGTGGCGCATTTTTTTTTTTTTTTTATTTTTATTTTTTTTTTTTATTTTTCTTTTTTAGAGAAATTTTTTTCACCTCACGTTTACAACACATTGTATAAAAATGTAATTAGGGTTCCTTTTCGTTAATTCAGAACTTACTATTAAATGAATTACAAACAAAACCAGTTCTTGCTTTGCATACATATGTATGTACATGAGATTGTTTTTATTGCAAACACAACAATGACAAAACAGAATGTTGTTACCAGTGTTGCCAGAATATTTTGAAGCTTATAGCTAAATTAAAAAAAAAAAATTGCTAAAAATAGCTAAATAATTTTTTTCATAGCTAAAATAAATAGCCAAAAATTTTTTTTTTCAAAAATAGCCAAATAATCATTTATTTAAAAAGACGTGACATAAAACAACTTCACATATGTGAATATTTATATATACATATATTATATATTGTAGCCACATACATATCGCTAGCTTAGAGTGCAAACTGTGTAAGTCCATTTTTATGAAAAAGTGTTTTTAAGTGTAGAAAGCTAAAAAAATCAAATACGCACCACGCTAAACAAGTCTGTGATACTTGTCATATTTCTACTCGTTGTTATTCAGTGATACGCAAATTGTGTAAGTCCAAAAAGCGAAGAAAATTGTGTAAGTCCAAAATTTTTATATGAACAGAAAATTTTTTTTCATTTTGAAATTTTTTTATTTTTTGTTTTTTGTCTCTCCTACAAAGTTTGAAAAAAGGACTTACACAATTTGCACTCTAAGCTAGCGATATATTTGTTTGTATGTACTTATATATGTACGCCGCATAATAAGATTATTACAATAAAAAAAATCAATTCATTACATATGTATGTATGTATGTATGTACTTCAATTGCAGTATTAAAATAAATTATAATAGCGACTAGTTAATATTTAAACTTTAGTTAAAAATTTTATTCAATCACATTTCAAAAATCATATCTTCTTCATTTAATTCACAGGTTGAATCATATAGATTAATTTAAGTCATTGCTTTAATAAGATCGCTAGGAATTTCAAAGTTATTACAACATTTTTCAAGCCTTTTTAGACCATACCTAACACTCAATAGAGAGTTTAACATAAATAATTGCATTCTATTTCTTTGCTTTGTTTTTATTGCGTTCATAACAGAAAAGCTACGTTCCATTTCTGCATTACTAAGCGGTAGGATTAGAAAATTAAACACAAAAGATTGTAGTTCTTCAAACGGATTTTCGTTAAGAGCATTTCTAAGCTTTCTTACTTCTACCCAAAACTTTATTGTAGAGGTAGTTTCCTTCCATGGGTATGCGTGTAGTTTTTTCCATTGCATTTCTAAAATAGTGATTTCCTCCGTGTTAAAGTGGCCCTTTTCATCCTTGAAAGTGTCAAATATTTTTGGCTTTACAGCATTTAAAGCATTATTTACAGAAAACAAATTCAATATTTTTTAAAGATTAAATATTCTGCGGTAAGCGTTGGCGGAGTTGCTCAATTAACTTGATAATAAAGTTCTAACAAATTTTACGAATATACCGTGAAAAGGACCGAAGTAAAAAAGCTAGAAAAATATCGCAGTATTCATATTGAACGTACAGCACTAGCTTGCGATTCATCAATACCGATTCAAATATCGCGATTCATATTGACAGTGTAGCGTATGCCAATGGTCATTTGCGAACTCAGCAAAATGGGCAACAACAAAAATTTATGGCAGAGTTGCTTTTGCGCATTGCGAAAACCTTATTGATCAACCTTGCATATGAATGCACCAATAATCGATAAAATAAGGAAGGCATGCCATACTATCAACTTTTGTATAGTTTGATAATCATAAGGATCAGTATACACTTTCAAGTTCTCATAAGCTCACAGATGACTCATTAGCTTAAAATGATAAACTGATGTGCAAAATAAAGAGATTAAGAAAAATAGCTAAAAATAGCTCAGCTATTAAAAAAAAAGCTAACAAAAATAGCTAATAGCTAAACGCAAATATCTGTAGCTAAACGCCAAAAGTTATAGCTAAATCTAGCTACAAAATAGCTAAAGTGGCAACACTGGTTGTTACACAAAACACAAAACCAGTTCTTGCTCTGCATACGTATGTATGTATGTACATTGTACATGCGGCTGATTTCATTGCAAATACAACAAACCCAAAACAGAAAGCTACAAGCTTCATTTTTTTTTTAGTGAATTTATGCATTGAGTTTATGAGCGATCGCTGGCTGTTTTGCGTTAGTTCGCTCGCTATTTGAGTGGTTATACGTTTTTCTTTGAAAATTTGTTTGTGATTTGAGAAAAATGTATTTTTGAGCGTTCGTGAGTGAGTTTTTCCGTACCCTGCAAGCTTGTTACTTATTGGCTTATATACGGGAGTGAATTGAAATTCATTGAGGCTATTTTGAAGAAAGGTAACATAAAAGCCGCAATGAAGCATAAAATGTAATGTTGAATGTCCTACTATATGATGCCGTTGGGCTGTTGATGTCATGTTTCGAATCCGGAGGAGAATAGAAATAATAAAAACACAAAAAAGTGAATGTTTGAAAGATATAATAATTTATAGCGTTTTCTTTTCTACACAAAAATGTCGCACTCATGTAGTGCCTTTAGTAGTGTAGTGTTCTTTTGTTAAATGAGTGCAATCATCGCAGTCCACATCGCTATCTTTTCTCAAAGGGCAATCCTAAAAAAATTCGAAAGGGCAAGATTTCTTGCCCTCTGTGCTATCGACGGGGCATACAATGACCCTGTTAAACAGCTGATCAATAACAATAACGAATAAAAAGTATACCTTTTATGTCTCTTTCTAGCACACATAATATGTATTATATAGATTGCGTCATACCAGAACAGCTAAAGTATACACAATTGTGACATTTAGAGTGTATTCTATTGTACATACATATGTGAAGGGCTGCACTGAATATGAAGAGGACGGCAATTCGACAGGGTGTAGTGCAAATCTGAGCTATTATTGCGCTTCGCCATGACAACCCTTTTGTGTAGAAAAGAAAACGCTATTAGTTAATTTAGTTAAATGTTTACAACTTTTAGGATGGGATGAAGTTACATACATACATACATACATACATACATACATACATACATACATACATACAGGTGAAACTAATAAAAGCGTGTTAAAAATTAAGTTACCACCTCAATATTTGGTAACACTGTTAACATTTTCGGCCCGATTCTAGTACGTTTGTATGGAATTACTTTGACAGCGTTGCCATTTATTGCCGAATACCGAGAAGATAACAATTTTAAGTAAAGTAAATTACCAGTAATGTAATTTTGCGGTAACCCTCAGTATCGGGCTGTAAATGTAGAACTAGAAGTTACATTTGGGGGGAGGGGTAGAGTTGCGAAGCTGAGTGGAAGAAGAAATGTAGAGAGGCAGAGTCCTCCGCGACCATATTTACGACATGGACGAAGGAGGTAGGACTGGAGTTAGGCCTACGGATAGGGAATATACCCATCCCTATCGTAAATATTATTAAGAAGTTTATTTCATCTTAATTTTGCATATGAGACGAAGCACTGTGCGGCATACCCTCCGAGAGTATTTCTGCCATGAAAAAGCTTCTCACAAAAAATGCATTCGCGGTTCCGAGCCAGCATAAAACTGTAGGAGCACACCTCGAATTGGGAGAGAAGCTTGGCCGTAAAACTCGTCAGAGTTATAATAGCGCCATTGTGTTATTATTATTATTATGTGCTAGAGTGAGATAGGTATTTTGTAAGTTTAAGCGGGTTGTGTAAAGCGATCACGAAGCGAAGCCTTCACATCAGCGCATCTACTTCGAGCTGCTGAGGAAAACCCTGACTGCCTTCGCCCACAAAGAGGACATTTGGGTGCTCTCCAACAGATATAAGCCTTAAATCCTAAGCCCCTTTGGCATTCCCTGAGTTTAAGATTTCTACCCGGTTATTGACTGCCACATTAGCTGCACTCCTCAGAGTTTCTCGGGTTGTTTATGAATTACAAAAAAGATCAAAATTCTGTCCTAGAAGTTCGATGTTTTATATTCTCTTTACAAGGGCAACACAAAATATATCTCACATTACTTTATGGCCTGGTTTCACCAACCATACTTAAGTTTAGCTTTAATCACGACTTAAGTTAGTCGAGATTCCGTGCTAAACTAACTTTTCGGTCAACTAGTCTAACTAAATAATTTTGCACACAGCAACCCTGTCAGCTATTTTGCCAAATACTATTTTTGTGGTTGTTGTATTGGCTCATTTTTTTGTCGTATTTGCTCTTATGGTTGTTGAATTTGCTTAAGTGACTAAAATTCTTAGTTTAGTTTTATTCAAGACAAAAAAGTTGACTAACTTGCGACTAAGCTGAGAACGAGTGGTGAAACCGAATACAACAAAATTGCGACTAAACTAAGCTAAGTATGGTTGGTGAAACTGGGCCTATATGTACCTTTAAAACTTACTTAATTTACCGTTTTTTCACACTTTCAGCTTAGATCGGCTTTTCATTTTACTCGAGTCCGGCTCATCGGCGGTGACACGTCGCGCCGCGGCCAAACAAATTGGCGAAGTACAAAAATTGTATCCGCACGAATTGCATGCGCTACTCAATCGTTTAATCGGTTATTTGCATAGCACTTCATGGGACACACGCATTGCGGCCGCGCAAGCCGTTGAGGCGATATTGCAAAATGTACCCGCTTGGACGCCAGAATTTTATGCGGCCATAAAACGTGAGGAAAAAGAGAAGCATACGAAGAAAAATGATGATGCTGCCGCTGCCGGTGGTGGTGAAGATGACAGTTGTCAATCGGTTGCCACAACTTCCAGTGAACATAGTTGCAGCCGAGATATGCAGTTGCAGCGCCAACAACAACAGCAACATGAGCGTTTATTATCGTTTGCGGAATTCGATTTAGAGCAAATCTTGCACAAGGGCGCACGTCTTATCGGCTCTGAGGGCATTGAATTCGACATGAATGAAATAGATTTGACAACGGCATCGCCGAGTGAAGTTAGCGGTGCTGCTGGCGCAACCAACGCCACAACTCCCCAACGTCTGAGCCGACAGCGTGCATTGCTCAATGAGAAATTAGGACTGACGCAAGCTTCCAAATTGGGCGTAAATTTAACCGATATGATAACCGATGAGGATGTAATGATGCCATGCACCGGCAGCTCGTACAATGCAAATGAGGAGAAGGTAAGAGGAAATTATTGATGTGGTTCTTTATGTTATTTTTAAGAATATATGTATGTATATATATGTACATAAATATGTACATTTAAAATATTTTTACATGAAGATAAGCACGTATGGTAGAATGACATCATTAAAAAAAATTTACGTAGACCACAACTTACTCATATGTACGTATGGATCTAAAATGGCTTGAGAAATTGCGCAGAACGTTGCATTTTACGATAATCTACGGGTGCATGATATCAGACGTAGAGTAGTAATGGGTGACTAACGTTGTAAAATTGTAAAGGGAGATGAGGATAGAGAACAGGAGGACATTGTGAAAGAGGAGGGAAGAGAGACAGACCGAGAAAGGGATAAAGGGGAGAGAGGGATATAGATGGACAGAGCGGAAGAGCCACAAAAAGGAGAAAAGAGAAAGCAAGAGAGAGAGAGAGAGAAAAACAACAAGAGAGCTGAATATAGAGAGTGAGAGTGATGGAAAGGGGGAGTGAGAGAGAGTGGTAAGAGAGATATATAGAGGGGGGGAGGTAATGAGTGAGTGAGAGAGAGAAAAGAGTGGGAGGAGTAAAGCTCAGTTTACGCCAAGATCAAAATGACCATGGTCAAATTTCTACTATTGCTTTTCCATTAAAGCAAAAAATGAGAGAGAGCGGGAGAGTACACTCACACTCTCAATTTTGACCGTGAATGGGCACTGACACCGAATCAACGTGCAACCAATCTCTCACAGAGAATAAAAATCCGCAAATGAGAGAAAACGTGTATTTGACTCTTTCTCCCACTCCTTTTTGTCTCTCTCACTCACTCATTACCTCCCCCCACTATATATGTATCTCTATATCCTCTCCCTCTCACTCTCTCTTTCCCTCACTCTAGCTCAGTAAGAAATTGCGATAATAAGAAAAAAAAAAAAAAGAAATAGAGAGAGGGAAAGGGAAAGAGAAAGAGTTACTCAAAGAGAAAGATAGAGGAAAAGAGGGAAAAAGAGAAAAGTAGTGATAGGGGTAGCAAGTGATGAAGTGAAGTCTTATTTAATGTTTATCCCAGAAGGCGATGAGGCTTAAAAAATAATGCCTAATAATTTTAAGGGGCATAAACTGTATAGACAATAGAAGGCTGCACGAATGGATTCGAAACGGCCAACAAAATATTCGCGGCCGTCCAATTACAGTACCTACTTGTTTCTGTCGTTTTAGAATAAACGCAAGTAGAGCACAACCATAAACAGAACCAATACAATTACTTATTCGTAGCGACAATTACATGACCTTAAAAAGGTTCTGCAAATAGTGTACACTACTTGCGAATACTTCGAATATAATCGAAATATATAACGCTGCTAATGTGAGTGTGTGTATGTGCATATGCATACACACTAGGGCGGGTCGATTGGTAGGGGCCAAAAAAAAATTAACGGACACATCGCAATTATAAAAATTTGGGTAATTTCAAGCTTTTTTGCCCAAGAAGCCATATGTCTAAAATAAATTTCGAACCAGAGCTTTTTACGATCTACATATTTCCAACTGTTCTATATATTTTAAAATAACTCGGTAACCAATACTTCGATTCTTTTGATTTTTTCGGCATTAGTTAGGAAACTTATTGGCATAATAACAAGCATGGGCACCACTACAAGCGAACAAGCAGAGTGCGTGAGCATGTAGTAGTGTGCTTAAAATTGAACAGTGAGGCAAAATTCAAAAATTTTTCGTAACTTCGTGTGTTGATGAAAATTTAATTATATTAGATTTTATAGCATGAAAATAGAGGTTATATTAAATGTATGTTGGTAGATACAAATCTAATAAAAAATAAATGTTGATTTATTTCGATTTACATTCGAATTAATTGCAATTTCAATATAAAAGCATAAAAAATTAACCCATTTTCAATTTTAAAGAGTTGAAAATGGCATAAAAAATAATACTTTATTTGATTTCAAATGGCTCCATTTAACACTATTGAGAATATTTAAAATAAAAAAATAATCAATTTCCCAACCAATCTTAAACATTTTAAAAAAAATTTCATAAATCAGTCGCCCACTGTAAGAGTGTCAAGTTAGCGAGGCACCCCTGGCAGATCGGATCCGGAGGGGGTGCATAATTAGTCCCTAATTAATCCCTAATTAATCCCGCAAAAATTAATTTTTTCCCTCAACTGCTTCCCGGAATTTTGGGGTGCCTCGCTAACTTGATATCAAGTTAGCGAGGCACCCTGTAAAAACTGACTAAGACATGAGATATCGGAATCGGGTTTGTGGCTTAATTAGTCCCTAATTAATCCCTAATTAATCCCGCAAAAATTATCCCTCAAATATTTATGGATTTTTTGTACCCAGGTATATCCATGTCACCTTACCGAAACACCCTAATGAAATTTTGTGATATCGAAATCGGACTTGTGGCATAATTTGTCTCTAATTAATCCCTAATTAATGACACAAAAATTAATTTTTTTCCTCAACTGCTTCTCGGAATTTTGGGGTGCCTCGCTAACTTGACATGTCAACTTAGCGAGGCACCCTATAAAAACGTCTTAGACATGAGATATCGAAATCGGACTTATGGCTAAATTAATCCCTAATAAATCCCTAAACAATGACGCAAAAATTAATTTTTTCCCTGAAATTTTTTGGGTTTTTTTGTACCCAAGTATGTCCGTGTCACCTTAGCGAAACACCCTAATGAAATTTTGTGATATCGAAATCGGACTTGTGGTACAATTAGTCACTAATTAATCCCGCAAAAATTAATTTTTTCCCTCAAATATTTATGGATTTTTTGTACCCAGGTATATCCATGTCACCTTACCGAAACACCCTAATGAAATTTTGTGATATCGAAATCGGACTTGTGGCATAATTTGTCTCTAATTAATCCCTAATTAATGACACAAAAATTAATTTTTTTGCTCAACTGCTTCTCGGAATTTTGGGGTGCCTCGCTAACTTGACATGTCAACTTAGCGAGGCACCCTATAAAAACGTCTTAGACATGAGATAGCCACAAGCCCGATTTCGATATCTCATGTCTAAGACGTTTTTATAGGGTGCCTCGCTAAGTTGACATGTCAAGTTAGCGAGGCACCTCAAAATTCCAAAAAAGCAGTTGAGGAAAAAAATTAATTTTTGTGTCATTAATTAGGGATTAATTAGAGACAAATTATGCCACAAGTCCGATTTCGATATCACAAAATTTCATTAGGGTGTTTCGCTAAGGTGACACGGACATACTTGGGTAGAAAAAAAACCAAAATTTCAGGGAAAAAATTAATTTTTGCGTCATTGTTTAGGGATTAATTAGGGATTAATTTAGCCACAAGCCCGATTTCGATATCTCATGTCTAAGACGTTTTTACAGGGTGCCTCGCTAAGTTGACAGTCAAGTTAGCGAGGCACCCCAAAATTCCGAGAAGCAGTTGAGGAAAAAAATTAATTTTTGTGTCATTAATTAAGGATTAATTAGGGACAAATTATGCCACAAGTCCGATTTCGATATCACAAAATTTCATTAGGGTGCCTCGCTAAGTTGACATGCCGATTTCGATATCATACTTGGGTACAAAAAAAACCAAAAAAATTTCAGGGAAAAAATTAATTTTTGCGTCATTGTTTAGGGATTAATTAGGGATTAATTTAGCCACAAGCTCGATTTCGATATCTCATGTCTAAGACGTTTTTATAGGGTGCCTCGCTATGTTGACATGTCAAGTTAGCGAGGCACCCCAAAATTCCGAGAAGCAGTTGAGGAAAAAAATAAATTTTTGTGTCATTAATTAGGGATTAATTAGGGACAAATTATGCCACAAGTCCGATTTCGATATCACAAAATTTCATTAGGGTGTTTCGCTAAGGTGACACGTACATACTTGGGTACAAAAAAACCAAAAAAATTTCAGGGAAAAAATTAATTTTTGCGTCATTGTTTAGGGATTAATTAGGGATTAATTTAGCCACAAGCCCGATTTCGATATCTCATGTCTAAGACGTTTTTATAGGGTGCCTCGCTAAGTTGACATGTCAAGTTAGCGAGGCACCCCAAAATTCCAAAAAGCAGTTGAGGAAAAAAATTAATTTTTGTGTCATTAATTAGGGATTAATTAGGGACAAATTATGCCACAAGTCCGATTTCGATATCACAAAATTTCATTAGGGTGTTTCGCTAAGGTGACACGTACATACTTGGGTACAAAAAAACCAAAAAAATTTCAGGGAAAAAATTAATTTTTGCGTCCTTGTTTAGGGATTAATTGGGGATTAATTTAGCCACAAGCCCGATTTCGATATCTCATGTCTAAGGCGTTTTTACAGGGTGCCTCGCTAAGTTGACATGTCAAGTTAGCGAGGCACCCCAAAATTCCAAGAAGCAGTTGAGGAAAAAAATTAATTTTTGTGTCATTAATTAGGGATTAATTAGGGACAAATTATGCCACAAGTCCGATTTCGATATCACAAAATTTCATTAGGGTGTTTCGCTAAGGTGACACGGTCATACTTGGGTACAAAAAAACCAAAAAAATTTCAGGGAAAAAATTAATTTTTGCGTCGTTGTTTAGGGATTAATTGGGGATTAATTTAGCCACAAGCCCGATTTCGATATCTCATGTCTAAGGCGTTTTTACAGGGTGCCTCGCTAAGTTGACATGTCAAGTTAGCGAGGCACCCCAAAATTCCAAAAAGCAGTTGAGGAAAAAAATTAATTTTTGTGTCATTAATTAGGGATTAATTAGATACAAATTATGCCACAAGTCCGATTTCGATATCACAAAATTTCATTAGGGTGCTTTGCTAAGGTGACATGGATATACACGGGTACAAAAAATCCATAAATATTTGAGGGACAAAATTAATTTTTGCGGGATTAATTAGGGATTAATTAGTGATTAATTTTGCCACAAGTTCGATTTCGATATCTCAAAATTTTATTAGGGTGACTCGCTAACTTGACACGGACACACTTTGGTAAAAAAGTCAAAAAATATTTGAGGAAAAAAATTAATTTTTGCGGGATTAATTAGGGACTAATTAAGCCACAAACCCGATTCCGATATCTCATGTCTAAGACAGTTTTTACAGGAAAATTCCGGGAAGCAGTTGAGGGAAAAAATTAATTTTTGCGGGATTAAATAGGGACTAATTATGCACCCCCTCCGGATCCGATCTGCCAAGGGTGCCTCGCTAACTTGACACTCATGCCCACTGTTGTTACGGACAAAAAAAGGCATCAACCTGCTTCCATCACTGTTGAAGGCGAACTGAATGGTTTCCCCACTGAAATAATTATGCTCTGCGTTTGTGTACGTATACAACTTTTTTACGCTCTTTGCACAATTTACATTCTCTGCCCATGCTTGCATATTAAGGTGGTTTTATGAAGGAAATAAAGTTCTCCCGAAATTCGCGGAACAACCCGATTTTCATACGAATATAATACGGAAATCTATACCTAAAATTTTTCCTTAATATATTAAAATTTAGAGGTCGTGCAAATGATTCCAAATTTCTTTCTCCTTTTATATCAGTGATGATGCATAATTTTTTTCAAATTTCTTATCATTAAAAAATGGAACATATGTTTGTTGGGCTTTTATTTTTTGGTCCACCTTAATGCCATATGCACATTAAATAAACAAACAAACCAAAGAAACAATAAGGTTTTGCGAATACTTCATGACATGGTTATTATTAGGACCGTTCGCCGGCAGCAAATTGCTGCAAATTGCAGAAAAAACTGTAAAATCGCGTTTTTTGAGGCAAAAACTCAGTCAAAATTTGCAGAAGAGAGCGCAATTTTGACAGTTCATTGACGGAGAAAGCTGCAAAGTTTTACTGAGAAAATTTGTCATTGCAAAGTTCAGTAGACTGAAAAAACATATGATTTGCGATCATATGGTTGCAATTTAAAAAAAAAGTCGAAAGTGATTTCAAGTCAAAAAACTAAGAAAATCGGGAATATATGTGATTCAATAGAAAATGAAGTGAGAAAATTATATTATTTTAATTTATAAAGCTTATTTAAATGATTTAATTTGTTAATAAGGTACCAGCTGAAAGGAAACGTGTTAATGACAGCGCAGTGGGATCATCGTCTGCACTCTCGGGATTCTGCGTTGTTGAATCGCCAATAGGAGGTACCTGTACTACTTAAATGGGGAAATTGTCCATTAATGATGCACGCCCCGAAAAAATTACCTTTTCACAGATTTCAGAACAGAAATAAAAACTTGCCGGAGACTTATAGCTTATGAGATATTTGTTGGTAAAGTTGTAAAATCCACCAAACAAAACACCAAAACTGTGTACTATTTCCGTTGACGGCCTTGGGCCGCACTTTAAAAAGATAACCCTCAGCCGGCAGAATTCCTTTTCTGGATTTATTCCTGGACCAATCCACAGTGCTTTTGTGTAGAACATAGGACACTGCACATTTAGCTTTCCCTTCGATTTCATTTCGTAAAATTTTAATTTTGTTATGCACTTGTGAATAAAGGCAAACAGCTGATTTGCTGCAAATTTTGACAAAGTTCTGTTCGTGGAAATGCCAGTAAATTTGCATAAGTTTCTCTCTTTCGGAGAGCAAGACATATTTTTCTTTGATTGCAAATTGCGGCAATTTGCTGCCGCCGAACGTACCTATTATGTTCTATTCTATCGTGGCGAATAGTGTACACTAATCGCTCCAACAGAGCAAATAGAAATAGTATTTGTATTCCAAATGAAAAGTATGGATTATATTCGTATATGCATTGAAATTGTGCTGTGACTAATTGTACAATGCATAGAGTATTCGAAAATATAGAAGAGGCAAATGGTATTGTGCAGAGGTCTAATAGACAAAGGCTTGTAATAAGGCTGTTTTGCTGTGCTGATGTCATCAGGTCATAAGGACTCCTCTCAGAGGAAACTTTATTCCAAAGGCTTATTTCCATTGAAAATAAAACTTAGATAATACCTTATAATAAGGGTTTATTTGGTGTTTACATACCTTATAATAAGCCTTATTCTCTATAGGAAATATGGTCTAAATCATTTCTTAAAATAAGGCAATATGTGGAGTTTAAATACCTTATAATAAGGCTTTTGTAAGGGATATTAAAATGTGTTTGTTGTTTATTACCAGCTTTTGTATATGGATCTGGATTAGATAAGTCAATAAGCTTAAGTCAATGACATTTTTAAATCCATTTCAGGTTCCCGTCGAAGATATACTCAATATAAAACCAAATTCACATTTAATTCCATCGAATGGACAACAACTAAGCTGCCGCGAAATGAATCGTGCAAAGCGTAAAGCGCGACAAAATACAAATACAACCGGCGCAGCAAGCGCCAGCGTTAACAGTCTGAGTCGCAGTAATAGTGGCAGTTGTAAGAACGGTGCCGCCGGCGGCGATGAACCCGAACGAAAAAAATCAAAAACTGATGCATTGCAACGTCAAGAAATCTTTTATACGCTGAATGGTGAGTCTTCATACAACATTTTTCTATAAAAAAATAAAAATAAAAATTAATCTTTTTCTTTTGCTTAGATCCTGTTCCCGATGCAACCGGCATGTGGATTGATGCCGTCAATTGGCCATTGGCAAACTTTTGTGCACGCCTCTACATTGATCTCTTCAATCCACGTTGGGAGGTGCGTCATGGTGCGGCCACCGCATTGCGCGAACTCATCAATAATCAAGTCAATGGCGCTGGCAAAGCGATCGGTATGACGCGCGACGAAATGCAAAACAATCACAATCTCTGGATGGAGGATGCCGCTTTGCGTCTACTCTGTGTACTATGTCTAGATCGTTTTGGTGATTTCGTTTCGGATCAAGTGGTTGCGCCGGTGCGTGAAACATGCGCTCAAGTACTTGGCACCATTGTTAAAGAGATGAGCGCTGAGCAGGTGCATGAGATTGTTAAGTTGCTGGTGAAATTGTTGAAACAAAAGGAATGGGAGGTGCGACATGGCGGCCTTTTGGGTTTGAAATATGTTTTTGTGGTGCGTGAAGATTTGTTGGCCGTCTATGTGCCACAAACTATAAATGACATTTTGCTATCGCTCTTCGATGCGGTCGATGATGTGGGTGCGGTGGCCGCATCCACTTTAATACCAATTGCCACGTGGCTGCCAAAATTGTTGAATGCGGCGCAAGTGTCGTCGATTGTGAAAATGCTGTGGGATTTGCTGTTGGATCAAGACGAGTTGACTAGCGCATGTAATAGTTATATGGGCTTGTTGGCGGCGATTTTGTCTTTGCCTACTGCCAGCTTTTGGATACAGTGAGTTTTTTTTTCCCTTTTTTTTTGTTAATTTTTTAGTAATTTAATTAATTTGTTTTCGTTTTTTTTTTTCTTTTTTCTTGCAGAATGGAACCAATGTCCACATTGGTGCCACGTCTCTGGCCATTCCTTTCGCATAGCACCAGCTCGGTGCGCAAGTCTACATTACAAATACTACAAACGCTCACTAGCAGTAATTTGAAAAAAGAAAAAGTGGAGAAATTAGAATCTTCTTCTAGTGCAGCAGCTCTAAACGCCAGAAGCAGCAGCAGCGCGCTCATACCAACTACAAATAATGAGAATAGCAGCGGCAGCACAACAACTCTTGCTTCAGCTGATAGAAATGCTGCCAGTTCCGCTGGTGTAGCCATTAATTTTGATTCCAAAAAACTGAATTTAAATTTGGGCGTCATCGATTGGCATTGGAAATTGCTGCAAGACGCCCTTCGCTTTATCTACGAACGTATTCTAGTCGAACCTCAGGCCGATATACAAGAGTTGTCCACCAAAGTGTGGGGTAATCTCTTGCGTAACGCTGATTTGGGCGCGTTGCTGCATGCCGCCTGTCCCGTTGTCTCATCGTGGATTTGTTTAGCCATGCAACCGGCGCGACTCGCTTTCAATTCAGCAACATTAATACATAATTCTGCCATATCACAGCACCACAACGCAAATCCGAACCCGAACACGCACCCCACCGCGAGCAGCTCGGCATTGGAGGGAAATGCCAGCTGCAGCACTGCAACAGCAGTGTCACGTCGTCGAACACAACGTGCTGCCGATGAATTGGGCGCGAGCACATCGACAAGTGCCGCTGCACAACGTTATTTTCTTGGCGGCACAGAATCGACGCCACAGGATGTGCGCGAGCGTAATGTTATGCGTGCGCGTGTCATAGCGGCACGTGTGCTGGGCGCACTCTCTGTGTATTTGGTGCAGCCAGCACCGGGTGTGGAGTATCCAGCAAATATGGAATCACCAATGGATTGCTATACAAAAGTACTTTTGGGTCATTTGAATTCACGCTCGGCGGTGCAGCGCATTGTGTGTGGTAAGTTTTTTCTACATTTATTTATTTATTTATTTATTTATTTATTTATTTATTTATTTATTTATTTATTTATTTATTTATGAAGTCTTATAAGACTACAATTCATAAAGTATATGTAAACTTATAAAATAATATTAGGATTAAATAAGTGCAATTCTACAAGGTTTCGAAAAACACCTTTTGGCATTGATAGATCAATGTCGACTAAACCGGTTATGGAATTCATTTCTTGTAAAGTCCTATTAATAGGGGCATTTTTGCTATACAGCGTTTTAGCCAACGGGATACTAAACATATCTACATGCCGTAATACTCTACTAGGAGCATTAAAAGAAATTCGTAACAGCAACTCAGGACAATCAATTTTGCCGGAAACAATATCAAAGATGAAAGAGATAGACAAAAACATTCTACGATTGTGTAGTGACATTAATTTAATCAATTGACAGCCGGACTGACTCTAATCTGTTTATGTGAGTTTGATAATAAGGTCTCCAAATAAATGCAGCGTATGCTAACCTTGAGCGGACGAAAGCCGCGTAAAGGACTTTGTGAGTGTAGGGATTTGAGAATTCAGAACTATTGCGTCTCACAAAGGCTAGCATAGAAAATGACTTAGCCACCGTGTGATTAATATGCACGACAAATGTGAATTTCGAATCGAAAAATACACCAAGATCTTTAACTTAATTTAATGAGACCAGAGGGGTTGTAGAGTTGTGGTATGTCGGAAGCGGAGAGGTTTGCTTTGAAAATGTTATTTTACTGCATTTTTTGACATTAAGAAACAGACGATTCTTATTACACCATGAGTATAAGCTATTGAGATCAGCCTTAAGTAGTCTGGAGTCATTAATATTCTTAATGACAGAGTAGATCTTCAGGTCATCTGCATACAATAGATATTTCGTTGTAGCAAAACAAGACCCAATGTTGTGTTTTTGGGTTATGGCAAGTGGGCGTAATGATGTATAGAGTCGATGTTGAAAATAAAGTTAAGTTCAATACATATTTATTTGTTTCCCATTTTTCTCCGTTTTTACTTTATTTTAGGCCTAATAATCGCCTTTTGGGCACAACTCGATCCTCATATGCATGTAGATGCACCGAAATTGTCAGTAAAATTGCTTGCTTGCGTCATGGAATATGTTTACTATGACGAAGTGGCTGTTTCATTTACCAGGTAAGCTTACTTGTTGCTTACTTAAAATTTTATCTCAAAAACCAACTTAACCAACCAACTATTCGCGCTTCCTGCTCTGCGTTTAGACTTCTACAAGAGGCTCATGATCTCATTGCTACTTTAAAACAATATAAAATACCCATAAATGATTTCAATAATGCACGCGTACTAACCTTAGATCAAATTGAAGCAATAGCAACAACTTTAACTGAAGGCCTAAATCGTTATCCACTCAAGCCGAAAATAATCGATATGCTCGTAGAGCGCAGACGTGGCTTACAAAATTCGTTTGCACAAACCTCAGCCGAGCAATATGCCTTTAATATAAGCGCGCAAGCGGCATTAGCGGGCGCTATTGTGTGCATGCATTGCCTGCCGGAGAAGTTGAATCCGGTGGTGAAACCGTTGATGGAGTCGATAAAACGTGAGGAGTGCGAGTTGTTGCAACAATTGTCAGCTGAATTTCTGGTGCAATTAATGCATCAGGTGTGTGATAGAAATCCTAGTCCTAATAGTAAAATAATGAACAATTTGTGTACGTTGCTGAAAAGTGATCCCACATTTACGCCGAAAGTTGTAAGTTATTGAAAATTATAAACTGCAAACTTCATTTCTCATCCATAATTTCAACTTAGGTTATTAGTCCATTAACTTTGATGCAGACACCGGTGCCCGATACGGCAACAGTTTTGAATAATTGTGTTTACTATGGCATTCTAACATTGAGTATGCAGCAAAATAATGCACAAATTGGCAATTCTACTAGTCGTTGTAATGCTGGCGCAGCCACCGGCGGCGCTACAGGTGCGAGTGGTTCTTCTGCTCCACGTGGGCCTGGCAGACCACCGGCAGTGATGAGTTCTTTAAATGAAGCGTTGGGAAATGCGGAAAATGGTGTTGCAAATAATGCGGTGGTGAGTTGTATTATTCTTTTTTTTTTTTAATTTTAATTAATGGAATAGGCTTCAGAATAATGCACTAAGCCTTGCAGAAACAGTAGCAGTATAACAGTTTAATAATAAAACAGTGTTAAGTATATCAGAATAATATTAAGGTAGTACATATATGTATTAGTATAGCAGCTTAACAGTATAACAGTTTGACTGTATGAAAATATAAAAGCATAATAGTATTATATAACATTATACCAGTAGAGCTGTATAATAGTATAACAGAGTACAGCAACCGTATAACAGTATAGTAGTATTACTTAATTGGTATAAGAGTATAACAGTATGAGAGTATAACAGTAAAGGTATAACAGTATAAGTGCATAGCAGCTGTATAACAGTATAGTAATATTACTTAATTGGTATAAGTATAACAGTATAAGAGTATACCAGCTGTATAAGAGTATAGCAATATTACCAGATTGGTATACGAGTATAACAGTATAAGGATATTAACATCTTTATAACAGTATAGGTATATTACTAAATTGGTATAAGAGTATTACAGCATAACGGTATAACAGTATGAGTATAGCAGTTGTATAACAGTATAGTAATATTACCAAAATGGCATAAGAGTATAACAGTATAAGAGTATTAACAGCTCTATAACAGTATAGGAATATTACTAAATTGGTATAAGAGTATAACAACATTATAGTATAACGGTATAACAGATTGGTATAACAGTATAAGAGTATTAACAGCTTTATAACAATATGAGTATAACAGCTGTATAACAGTAGAGTAATATTACTAGATTGGTATAAGAGTATAACAGTATAACGATATAACAATATACGAGTATATCAGATGTATAACAGTATAGTTATATTACTAGATTGGTGTAAGAGTATAACAGTATAACGATATAACAGTATAAGAGTATACCAGCTATATAACAGTATACATAGTAATATTATCAAATTGATATAAGAGTTTAACAACTATAACACTATAGGAATATTACTAAATTGTTATGAGTATAACAGAATAAGGGTGTAACAGTACGAGTATAACAGTAGTATAACAGTATAGTAATATTACCAAAATGGTATAAGAGTATAACAGTATAATTGTAAAGCAGTATAAAAGTGTAGCAACTGTATAACAGCAAAATAATATTACTAAATTCGCCTCATTGTGATTTTTTCGATCTGTACTCCATTTTTTTTTTCTTTCTCTCCACTTTGCACTTTAGGAATTGAAATTGAATCGCATACAGCGCATTGGCGCCACTTGTGCCATAACGAAAATTTGCATGAGCTTCAAAGCGGAAATCTTCAATAAAATTCCAGTTTTCGAGCAAATTCTATTTGCTAAAATTGAACAGTTCACCGGCGCTTTTCCCAGTATGGATCTCTTGGATGCAACACCCTTGGATTTGGCGCAAACAAATGAGTTGATGATGTCATTGCAATTAATTGAAATTGCTGCGCCACATTTTCTGCAATTCGCAAGCAAAACTACAACAACAACAACAACAACAATATCGACGATTAATAATACGCAGCAGAGCTGCAGCAGCAACGCCGCAATCGAACGTTTATTTCAGCTATTGCCACATTTTAGTATACTAATTACGCATCCCTTGAAGGCGGTAAGAAAGTGGAATATATTCATATATATTTTTTAACTTATTTAATTAAAAATGTATTTTTTTGTTTTTGTGTTGCTTCTATTTAGGTGCGTCACATGGTTGCACGTTGCATAGCCGCCTTGGCCACAACCGATTTGGTGCGCATTATGCATTTTGTGCTCGACGTATTGCTAGGCATGCTGGTTAAAATTGAGAATGTTATACAGCGGCAAGGTGCCATAGAGGCAATTGAACGTGTTGTCGATAAGTTACAGCTGGGTATTGTACCATATATTGTGCTGCTAGTTGTGCCACTATTGGGTGAGTGTAGATGAGCTGCGCTTTGTTTTTTTTTTTGGTAGCGCAAGTGTTGACAAATTTATTATTATGCGATTAGTATCATCGAATGCGTTAAACCAGAGCTTTGTAATCCTTGCGCCACCAAAAATTCTTGTTCTAACGTAGGGTGACTTGAAGCAAATTTTATTCATCATTTTATTTTTTGTTGCATACTTTCAGGCTGTATGAGCGATCCCGATGAATCTGTACGCTTACTATCCACTCACTGTTTTGCCACACTCATACAACTAATGCCCTTGGATTCGCGTAGTAAATCAGTAAAAAATGAGCTACCCTCTATCGATTTGCAGCAACGTAAGCAACGCGATCGTGAATTCCTCGATTATCTCTTTATGCCGAAAAGTATACCCGACTATAAAGTGCCAGTGCCATTAAGCGTAGAATTACGTTCTTACCAGCAAGCTGGTGTTAATTGGCTGTGGTTCCTCAACAAATACAATTTACATGGCATACTTTGTGATGATATGGGTTTGGGTAAGACACTACAAACCATTTGTATACTTGCTGGCGATCATTATGAATGTGCGCTGGCGAAAGCTGCATCACTGCCCAGTTTGGTTGTATGTCCACCCACACTAACCGGGCATTGGGTGTACGAGGTGGAGAAATTTTTAGAAAAATCGAATACTCTGCGTCCGTTGCACTATGTCGGTTTGCCTATGGGCCGCGAAAAGCTGCGTTGCCTTATTGGGCCATGTAATTTGATCGTGACTTCGTACGACACCGTACGCAAGGATATCGATTTCTTGAGTGGCATACATTGGAATTATTGTGTGCTGGACGAGGGTCATATTATCAAAAATGGCAAAACAAAGAGTTCGAAGGCCATCAAAATGTTGAAAGCGAAACATCGTCTCATCTTATCTGGCACGCCCATACAAAATAATGTGCTCGAGCTGTGGTCACTTTTCGACTTTTTAATGCCCGGTTTTTTGGGCACAGAAAAGCAATTTATAGCACGTTATAGTCGTCCCATACTAGCTTCGCGCGATTCGAAGAGTTCATCCAAAGAGCAAGAGGCTGGTGTGTTGGCTATGGAGGCGCTACATCGTCAAGTGTTACCCTTTTTGTTGCGTCGCGTTAAAGAGGATGTGCTCACGGATTTGCCACCGAAAATCACGCAAGATCTGTTGTGTGTATTGAGTCCGTTGCAAGAGCGTTTATATGAAGATTTCAGTCGTACACATTTGCAATCGCATTTGCGGGATTGTTTGGAGAGTATGAGCGATGACGCTGGTGTTGGCATTGGTGGCGATGACATTAGCCGCAAAACGCATATATTCCATGATCTACGTTATTTGCAGAATGTTTGCAATCATCCGAAATTGGTGCTAACGCCAAAACATTCGGAGTATGCCAAGATAGCGTTGGAGCTGCACCAGCAAGGAAGTACGCTGGATGATATCGAGCATTCGGCGAAATTGCCGGCGCTGAAGTGAGTGTTAAGTAGCAAATTATGTAGTTGCTGCTTTCTTAAACCAATACTAAGAGCTTAAGATAGAGATTTTCAGATGCACTTTTATCTTAATTCTTTTTTTTTTACTTTTTAGGCAACTGCTACTCGATTGCGGCATTGGCGTTCAAACGGAATCGGTGAGCCAGCATCGCGCATTGATTTTTTGTCAACTCAAAGCTATGCTTAACATTGTTGAGCATGATTTGTTGCGTAAACATATGCCGACTGTGACTTATTTGCGTTTGGATGGCAGTGTGCCGGCATCGTTGCGCCAAGATATAGTAAACAATTTCAATACGGATCCCAGTATTGATGTGCTATTGCTGACCACGCAGGTAAAGTGTTATTTTTAATATTTTTAGGCCTAACTTTGAAACGCATCTTTTGCCTATTTTTAGGCTTAACTTTGAAGCGTGTATATTGCATATTTTTAGGTTTAATTTTGAAATTTATTTATTGCATATTTTTAGGCTTAACTTTTAAACTCATCTATTGCTTATTTTTAGGCTTAACTTTGGTTTAATTTTGAAATGTGTTTATTGCATATTTTTAGGTTTAATTTTGAAATTTGTTTATTGCATATTTTTAGGCTTAACTTTCAAACACATCGGTTGCATATTTTTAGGACTAACTTTGAAATGTGTATTGCATATTTTTAAGTTTAATTTTGAAATGTGTATTACATAATTTTTGGTTTATTTTTGAAATTTGTTTATTGCATATTTTTAGGCTTATCTTTGAAAAGCATCTAATGCATATTTCAAGGCGTAACTTCGAAACGCATCTATTACATATTTGTATGCTTAGCTTTAAAACGTATCTTTTGCATATTTTTTGGCTTAACTCTGAAACGCATCTATTGCATACTTTTCGGCTACACATGCGTTTACATACATACAGGTGAAAGTAATAATAGCGTGTTAAAAATAAATAATAGCTTATAAAGTACTAAAAAACACGCTTTAATCTTAAAAATGGTACTAAAAATTGAGAAATAATTTAATTAGAAAAAAAATGATGAACGAAAATATAAGTATTTAAGGAAAAGCTTCGGGTGCTCAGTATGTCAAAAAATATTTAAAATCGGTGTTTTTTTACTAATATTTTTATTTTGACTCTTTTAAGATTTGATATATCGTACTCTTTAACTAGATATATTTTTGTACGATTCGAATATTTTCATGTTCAAATATTATTGAGCACCCCCACGCTTTTCCTTAAATACTTATATTTTCGTTCATCATTTTTTTCTAATTAAATTATTTTTAGTACGATTTTTAAGATTAAAGCGTGTTTTTTAGTTTTTTAAGCTATTATTTATTTTTAACTTTTTAGTTAAATTTTTCATTAAAGGATGTTTTATGCGGGCGCAAGAATAAAAGTAAAAAGAAGTTTGATGAAGGGATGTGGTGATCTCCGAAATAGATCTACATACATATGTATTTATAACTTCTACCAAAAATATTAATTTTTCACATACATTTTTTCCTTATAAAAAAAAAACATTGGTCATAAGAGGTCAAAAATGAAGCCTAAACGAAAAAATAGCAGCCAATATGTACTATGTGTATTGAAGCAAAACTATTTCGGTTTTTAATCGGAGATACATATGCTCTTCTTTATTTGCCTGTGCATATTCACAATGAACAGTCAGTGCTCCAAAACATTCTCATTGTCCTATAATCACTTCCACATTTTCTTGTACTTATACCAAAAATAGCAAACAATTTCTTGAAAATAAAAATTGTCAAACACATGTGAAAGTAACCAAGAAACCAACAGCGAAAAAACAACCTATTTTTGTAATTACCAAGTTCGGCAACCGTGCTATAAGTGCTATAAATAGAATTTGAACAAACAAAAACACAAAAACACTTTTTGCTTTGCATACGTATGTATCTACATTCGGTTGTTTTCATTATATTTGCAAATACAACAACAACAAAACAGAAAGCTTGTTACTTATTGGCTTGCATACGTGAGTGAATTGAAATTCAATTCATAGGGCTATTTCGAAGAAAGGTAACTTAAAAGCCTCAATGAAGCACGGAATATAATGTTGAATGTCCCACTATATGGGCTGAATCTCATGTTGATGTCGGGTACGTTCGCGACGGCAATCAGAACCGCAGTGTTGCAAGTATCACGTTCTTCGCGTGTTTGTGGCAACACCTGCAAAAGTCAAACGTTCGTTTGACACATCAACCGTGCAGTTTGTTTGAATAATCGGCAACAGAAAATTTGTGTCTGCAATTCTTGATCAAAAAAAAAAATGGAAAGAGAAGGGTAAGCATGATTGCTATATATTTAATGGAATATGCAATAATGTAATTTTAATAACACAAATTAATTGCAAATACTTTTAATAATGCTGTTATAGCAATATATCAGCTGAGTATCAGCAGGCAAGTGCAAAATAAGCAACGGGTTTGCTGTACTGCTGCAATTATAAATTTTCATGAACGTACCCTTCATGTTTCGAATCCGGAGGGGAATAGATATAATAGAGGAGAGAACACAATAAAAGTAAAGTGAATGTTTAAAAAAAAAAAAATAATAATTAAGTTAAACGTTGCAACTTTTAGGATGGGATGAAGTTACATACATACATACATACATGCATACATACATACATACAGGTGAAGCTAATAAAAGCGTGTTAATAATGTATATTTCTTCTACTACCAGGTCGGCGGTCTCGGTCTCAATTTAACCGGCGCTGATACCGTCATATTCGTGGAGCACGATTGGAATCCAATGAAAGACTTGCAAGCCATGGATCGTGCGCATCGCATTGGCCAAAAGAAAGTTGTGAATGTTTATCGTTTAATCACACAAAAGACGCTGGAAGAGAAAATTATGGGCTTGCAAAAATTCAAAATCTTAACAGCTAACACGGTTGTGAGTTCAGAGAATGCCTCAATGGACACAATGGTTTCAGGTCAATTATTCGATTTATTTAATGCAAATGGCGACAATAAAATGGAGACGAACAGCGAGGGCACAAGTGGCAGTGCTGCTGGTGGCGTTGGCGGTCAAATGCGTTCTATGAATGCGATCATCGAAAGTCTGCCGGAATTGTGGTCTGAGCAGCAATATGATGAGGAGTATGATGTGTCCAATTTCGTGCAGGGCTTGAAGAAGTAAAAAGCAGCTGTACTGACTGTATAATTGATGAGTTATATGACAAAGATTTGTTAAAGCATGGACTTATTATTATGTATAAGCAAAAGCAGCAAGTAAGCATAAGAAGTCTAGAAAGCGCAGTTGTAGCAGCAAACAAAAAAAAACTAAATGAAGAGAATTCTACTTGAAAAACTTCCGGCCAATAAAAGGCATTTAATTAATATAAACACACAACAACAAAGATGCAAGCATATTAAAAACATAAAAGAAAAATCAAAGACTTTGCTTTTAGTTTGTTTTTTTTTTTGTAATAAAAGCATATCAATAAATATTTGTGTGTATGTATTACAAAAACAAAAGCTAATTTAAGCAATTAAGCTATGCAACCTACCTTGAATTAACTTGAATTATGCTAAAGTTTTTTTTTTCTTTTTGTAAATTATTTGCCCACATAGTTTAAAAATAAAGTGTAAAAATGTATACAAAATCATTTATATGTATATCTATGTAATTGATTACTATCTATGTAATTGATTACTATCTATGTATTATTGTATGTACTACATTTTATTTGCTAGACTACGGCTATGTTCAGAAACGCAGCATGAAGCGCAACAGCGGCAGTAATTATTATTTTGATGATTGTGATGAGCGACGCTTCATGCAAAATCGACGTTTATGAACGCTCTGCTTGTACTACAAAATCAGGTTGCGCTTCAAACTGAGTTTCTGAACAAAGCCTACATTTCATTACACTTTTTACTATGAATTAAAAACAATTTCTTTCTTTACTGCGTAATGCAGTTTTACCTTTATAAGTACTGCGTAAAATCTCTCCTACTTTTATACTGTGTAAACAATTTATTTTATATTTTTCTTACTACTTTTGAATTATATACTATGGCAACAAGCTTACCCACTATTTCATTAATGAACTACATAAATAAATACATGAATAAAGTACCATAAAGTTTTTAAAAGTGAATTGGAAAATTGATTTGTATTTATTGAAAGTGAAAGCGTGCTTTAAAAAACAGAAATTTTCATGTTGTATATCTCTAAGTAAGAATTTACTAGATTTATTAACGTCGGTGTCGGGAAAAGTGCCGTGATACCTGCCATATAAAGTGAAATTTTCATGTTGTGATAAATTGTAAATGGAAAATATTTAAAAAGTAGATTTTTTGTTTTTTTATTTGTAAAACTCTAAAATGCAACACGATTTAAGTGCCGCCATCTAGTGAATATTGAATAAAAGTGGCAAAGCACATTTTTGTATAAATCTTTATATTTTATACTTGCTATTAATGTCATTAGTTGAGACTTGTTAATTTTGTGGAATAGTCTCTTATTGCACTGAAGGACTCAAATAATCCTTTTCGTATGCATTTTATAGCAAAAATTTTAATGTATTGCATGAATCTCACATTGAAAGTTAGTCGCTTGGTGTCCCATTGCTTTCTATTTACTATTGGTCGACTCAAATATGCCCCAGTTTAACCATCATCAAGCTTGTAACCATTCATTTACCAGGCAACTGAATTTTTGATACAAAATATGGATTTCCGTTCGTCCATTGTGCTTGGCGAATTTCTATAGAGATCCTCAGCATTTCACTGACCGTATGTCGAGAGCAAGGTTGTCGAGAGTACAGTGAAGGATCTTTTATGAATTTCTCAACTATGATCATATGCTCTATCATATTTCCTGTCCAATGCACTTACGGTAGCCTCCCTTTCATACTATATCACTGGGAGCATCCGAGCTGATGATGTGGTGATGTTTTAAAAGTGACATTACTACACGTCACCGCTGATGCACCCAAGCCGATGAAACGTGCTAAGTTTCAACAGTGTTCCTCTATGCTTGATCTTAACCCATCGTTAAGGCGTATGGAATTGCCGCGTCTGGAAATATAAAAATTACTTTTATAAGTATTTACCTCAAGCTGCGTGCTTTCATATCGTCGTACCATACGAGAACTAGCATACATATTTAAAATTTCTGGCGAAAGCTAGCAATAAAAAAATTCTGTACGAAAAGTAGCACATTTGACTTTTGGCCGACGAAAAGTAACAAAATCGACTTTTGGCTGACGAAAAGTATCAGTAATTACACTGGTCGACAAAATTTCAAAAAATTTTTGTTACAGAAATAAAATTCTACTTTTCTAAAGGATTTCGGTGCGCTGAATCCAAGTCTGAAGTCAGATTTTCTGTAATACGTACAGTTTTTTAGATATTCATGCCCAAAGAGGCGAAAAACGCGATTTTTGGCTATATTCACTCCTCAATATCTTTTAAATTACTTACTTATTTTAAAAATTGATTAAAGCTATTGAAAGCTCGGTCATTTCTCTTGAAGACAAAGTTTTAATTTTTCGGATATCTAATTTAGGTATATAGTAATATATGTTTTTGCACAATAAGGTATTTTTCGTCGAAAACAACGGCAGCTTTTGTAGTATGTTATAGGCGCAATCAAATTTTGTAGTTGCTTAGAAGAATAATTTTTTTTACGAAGCCACTTACATACGTCCATGATATAATAAACTGCCTAAAAGCGTGCTTCAAAATTTTTAATTATATTTGGGAACAAGTGCAGAATAGCTACATTTTAGCTAGAAAAAAATAAAAAAGTGGGCGTGGTCCGCCTTTTTTTTCTGATTTTAGTGGTCTATTTTTTTTTTGGTGCAAACCAAAGGGGATGGTGTTAGGGAGGGGTAAAGATGGAAGTCTAAATTTTTTCAAAGGCGTATATCTTGAAAAGTACTAATCCAATCTTAAAAAACGGTGAATAGGTAATTAAACGGTCTTTCATTTGGTGCCCATATTTATATAAAGTTTTATACAAATTTTGAAAAAAACACTTAAAAAACATAATTTGCATATTTTTTTATAAAACACATGCTTTTTTCGTAAAAATGCCTAACTAACTATATGTAAATGTTTTATTGTCAGAAAGAGCTTTAAAATACCTTTAATTTGGTGTATAACTTGTTGGAAAATACCACAGAGTTCTCCTTCTAGAGTAGAATATATGGACCGATCCACAGTACTTTTGCGTGGAACACATTTCTGCATTGGCGGCCTTCGGCCGCGCTCTACAAAAATAACCCTCAGCCGGCAGAATTCTCTTTCTGGAATAGTATCTAAGGACCGATCCACAGTACTTTTGGGTGGAACACCTTTCTGCGTTGGCGGCCTTCGGCCGCGCTCTACAAAAATAACCCTCAGCCGGCAGAATTCTCTTTCTGGAATAGTATCTAAGGACCGATCCACAGTAATTTTGGGTGGAACACCTTTCTGCGCTAGCGGCCTTCGGCCGCGCTCTACAAAAATAACCCTCAGCCGGCAGAATTCACTTTCTGGAATAGTATTTAAGGACCGATACACAGTAGCGGAATGTTCGAGAACTATAAGCCTCCGGCAGGTGGAGTCTTCAGTTTTATGATCAGGGGGCCCTACCCTACCCTAAAAAACCGTTTTTTCTAGGCGTGGTGGTGAGGTGTAACCCCGACCCAATTTCTCCTTTTTATATTAATTCGTGAGAAAGTGGTTACTTAATCGCACTATTTTACATAACACTTAAATATTACCTAACAATGTTATACACCAAAATGAAGGTAATTTTGTCGCTTTATTTTAAGATAATTTTAGCAGTTCCTTTATAACGAATTTTTTTAAGAAAACACACATTTTCCTAAATTAAATGTTTATAATTTCGTTTTTTGCTTTTTTTTTTACAAAAATATAAATTTTTTGGTGAAGTATGTATATCGCGTGAAAGGCAATTAAATTACCTTTTTAACGACGTAAAATTTTTGAAAATAGACCCAATACTTTCTGAAATATAAGCATTTAAAGATATTTAATTTTGAAAATTTACCCCCCTCAAACTCCCCACCTATATATTTGCACCAAAAAAAAATTATATTTTTAAACTCACCTTGAGAAGCTTTATCGATCCCAATATAAATTTTGTCGATTTGCAAAATGTAGCTATTCTGCACTTATGCCTATATTTGTATGGAGAAAATATTGCAAAACTAATGAAGCTTAATATGCAATATTGCAAGTTACAAGAAAGATATCTGAAATATTAAAACGGTTTCTTCAAGAGAAATGTCAGCGTTTTCAATAGCTTTAAGCAATTTTTAAAATAAGTAAGTAATTTAAAAGATATTGAGCAGTGAATATAGCCAAAAAACGTGTTTTTCGCCTCTTTGGGCATGAATATCTAAAAAACTGTACGTATTACAGAAAATCTGACTTCAGATTCGGATTCAGCGCACCGAAATCCTTTAGAAAAGTAGAATTTTATTTCCGTAACAAAAACTTGTCGACCAGAGTTATATAAGGGGCATTTCAGTTATTACATCTGGGTCTGGGTTAAGATAAATTTTTACTGAAACAATCCGGCTCATAATGAAAATTGGCTGCACTTGCAAAGAACTAAAAAGAAGAAGAAACATATACCCAGCAGTAAAAAACTGAAATGAATCCTTTATGAATCACTGATGAAATTCATCATGAGGAGGCATCAGTGAATGCTTTCGGCTATGTTCAGAAACACAGCATGAAACGCAACAGCGGCAGTAATTATTTTTTTGATGATTGTGATGAGCAACGCTTCATGCAAAATTTACGTTTATGAACGCTCTGCTTCTACTACAAAAGCAGATTGCGCTTCAAACTGAGTTTCTGAACAAAGCCTATATATAAAGGCTGCTGAATTTTTTCAAATAAATGGTTTGCTTTCCTCATGCCTATATGACTCCGTTCGGAGCCGGCATAAAACTGGGAGAGAAGCTCGGTCATAAAACTCGTCAGAGTTATAATAGCGCAAAAACAATTCTTCTGTACGTTGAAAAGAGACAATTACTCCCTCAAAAACAATTTGATTGACTTTAAACTTCAAACTAAATGAAAATAACTATTTCAAAAATTATTTTTTTGGAAATTTGAATTTAAATTACTGAAATAAATTATGAAACTCAAATGGCGGGATAGTTATGTATTCCATGTTATAAGGAGAAGCCAGTGCGCAGTATAATTTTCCTTCCGGACTTCTTCTTTCCCCTTACGGCCAAAGCAGAAGCTTACAAGAGGCAAATTTGAAATTTGTATTTCCATATATTTTTTATTTTAAATATAATTTGTTTTATAGTTGTCAAATTGAAAACTTTGTCAGAAAAGCTGCCGAATGTCAAAAAACCTACCGAAATACAAGCTGGCTCGTTGGTTTTTAACCGCCTAGATGGTATTTCGTTTGGTTTTTTCAATATAGCTTGCTCGCTTGCACCAACGCAAAACGATAGTGATGAATATTCAACAAAGAATCATCAATGGTCATTTTGCAGTGAAACAAATTTACTGTAGGGTATATGTATATATATGTATACATACACAAATGTCACTTTTCAGTTCTGCCAAATCAAAAAAGCACTTTGCTGCCAAATCAGCACGGAAAAAACAAATCGAACAGGGCGGATCAAAAATTGAACCAGCAATTTATCTGGTTTAATCGAGCTGAAATCTTTGTTGTTGCATTTACATGCAAAATTTTTTATCTGGGTTAGGATCACCGTATGTGAAACACGGCTATACTGTTTTTACATTAAAATTGTTGTTGTTTAAACGAAATTGATAGTTTTCGTCAGCCAAAAGTCGATTTTGTTACTTTTCGTCGGCCAAAAGTCGAACTTCTTACTTTTCGTCAGCCACAAAAAAACGTATGCTTGTTTTTGTATGGTACGACGATATGTACATATTTATATATTTATGTGTAAGCACTTGTGTAAATTCTTCCTTCCGCTAACTGCGTTCATACTACATATGTACTTATGTACATATGTATTTGTATTTACTTACCAATGGATGCACCTGTGTATTTACAGATCATGTGCACTCAGGAAAAAATATTAAATCAATGAAAGCATACTTAAAATTAGCACAAACGCATTTAAAAGTGATGTAAATACGAACATCTTTATTTTAAAATTGTAAAATCAAATAAAAACATTTTAAATTAAAAAAATTTTATAATTATTTTCAGCACTATGAGATTTTAAATCTAAAACTTGCGTTTTTATTCCATTCATTTTCATTTTTAATTTAAATACATATGTTTCTTTTTTAAATCTAAAATACATTTTTATTTTAAAAACTAGCTGACCCGGCAGACGTTGTTCTGCTAAAATGTATTCCTATGAATCCTAAAAAAAGTCTTTGATTACCGTATTGCTAACCATTATCTTAGAGTCCATCTTAATGACTGCGTTATAGTTATATTCGCCGCGACAAACCTACTTCCCCCGATCCCTATCTCTATCCCTATCTCTATTCCTATCTCTATCCCTATCTCTATACCTATCCCCACCCCCATCCCTATCCCTATACCTACATACATATCTACATTTACCTTACCGGGACCATCACCATCCGGGCCTATTACTTTAGCCATCTCTGGGAAAAAACCTTAGAAATCACAATAAAAATAGCTGTATGTGGAAGCCCTGCTCAACGCCTTTCATTTGCTACCAATATCGCTCGAAAACATTCGGGGGTTATCCGGGACCACGCTTTGACCCATATCTTGGAACCCGGTCTAAGCATCACTATTTAAAGAGCTCTTTGTTGAAGTCCTCCCCAACAGCTTTCATTTGATACCGATATCGCTCAGGGCCACGCGGTCCCACGTTTTGACCCATATCTGGGGACCCGGCCTAGGCATCGCAATGAAAATAACTTTATGTTGAAGGCCTGCTCAACACCTTTTATTTGATACAAATATTGCTCGAAGACTTGCTGGATCGATCTGGGCCCTCATTTAGGCCTGTATTCCGGGAAGCTCCCACTTTTTCGAAATTCTATATACCCTACTATGTGCACTAACACCACATGAATCTCTGTGAAAATTTCATAAAGAAGTCTTGGTTACTTTGAAAGTTTATAAAGGACACACATCCATAGATGCACACATACACACATACACACCGATTTTTCCAATTTTCGGACTTTTCCCGAGGGATTTTACAAAATTTTCTTCCGTACGAACCAACTCCTAGAGAATACGAACAACTGACAAAAAATTTTACAGAAATCGGCTCAGCCGTTCTCATCTGATGAGGTTAGTAACATATTTTACACCATTTATATATATATAGATATCATTTATTAATTAAAAAAAAATTTATTATTAAAATTTAATCTTTAGTTAAAAAATTTTCATTTTTAAAATTTAATTTTTAGTTTAAAACTTTTCAGTGATCTGATTTAAAACATGCACTAAATAACAAAAATTTAATTTTTAATTTTAAAATGCTCTTTTTCTCTGAGTGTGGATTCTGTATGCTGTTTACCCCATTGTGCTTTTGCGTTTTGTGTTTAAACTTTAAACAGCAGCACAATTTCTTCTGCATTTGATAAGCGTCACCTTCGGCCAGTAGCATAGCTTGTTGATTCGAGTTATTTTTATCAGCGTGTCCATACAGTGTGTGTTGGTGTGTGAAACATGACTTTTTATAACCCATGTTATTGGACTCATTATGGACACGCCTTCAAGGAATGTGTCATACATATGTATGGACATATGTATATGGAATATGTTTTTATGTACAAAACAGAGCTAAAAGTGAATCTGCAGTAAGAACCGCAGTCTTATTCATTCACCAACCGCTCAGCACTTGTGCAGGGCGTACAGTGCAGAACAAATTACTAATTTTAATTTAAATCCCTCTTCTGAATAAAAAGTGTGATGCACAAAAAGTGTCATATCTTGCAATTACTTGTGGCTTTGGCGGCATTTGCTGGCGTGCAATTTGTTCGTGGTCATGGCATGATGTTAGATCCGCCGGGACGTTCATCGCGTTGGCGTTATAATAAGTCGGCGCCAATTAATTACGATGATAATGGTTTGAATTGTGGCGGTATGACGGTGAGCATTGAATTGGAACAGACAAAAAAAAACAAAAAAAAATAAAATTAGTGTGACTGTAACTAAAAACTAGACGTTAGATAATAGTAATGTGTGTGATTAGCGAATCAAATATTCTAAATTTAGAAAGATAATGATACATACATACATACATATCTCCATAAGTAGGTATTTTCCATCCATCAGTGCTCGCTTGGCCTCAACCACGTGTTTGTTTCAAAATTAAAATTAGCAAAGAACTAAAGGAAATTATAAGGAGCCCCACCTTTAATGGATGGTTTTTGTTTTTTATTATTTTTTTATTGCTATTGTTGTTTTTTGTTTGTTGTTGTTGTCCTTGTGGTCATTATGCTTGTTGGTTTTTGCAAATTTATAAAAAAGTAACTCACTTAAACTAGTTCGCCCAACGGCGGCTATGCAAGTGTTACTCGAGCTAACCCTGCTACACATTTTTCATAGAGCAAAGAGTAAAGCGCACCCTTCTAAGCATAGCAAGGGAAGAAAGTGGACGAGGAAAGGTCCCATCATCTTAAAGCATGAAGAGGCTGGGAGAGATACTGCCAAACCCTCTTGTTTCCCAGAGATGATATACGTGACTAAGTACATCCAATTTGAGAAACGGTTTAGAATCGAGCTAGGTGACAAATCAACTTGGAATGACTCCAGATTGGAGAACATCCTAAGGGACTCCCCGATAGTATGGTACACTGACGGCTCGAAAACACCAGACCGGCTTCTATGGGCCGAGAGCAAGCACAGAGCCAAAAAGTTCACCTATAATCAAAGATACTGCCATCTAAAAAAGCTATTTGGCCAAGGAGAGCGAGAGGAGACAAAATTGAAGAAATTTTTTCTAGAAAATCTTCTAGATTTTAGCTTGAATTTCTTCTTAAATTTATTGAAAAGGATACCGTCTGAAAACGAGGATATAACTTCTTATTTAGTAATTTTTTAAATTGTTAGAAGAAATCTGCTTGTTTTTATGAGAAAATTTTTATAAAGCAAATCAATAAGGACATCCTCTAATTTTTACTAGAACCTTTTTGAATTTATTAAAAAGGAAAACTTTTTATTTTTAATAGAGCCCTTATTAATTAAAATTTTGCTATAAACGTCTTAACGTACGTACATGTATGGATATACTCGTACATACTAGAAATATGCATTACAGTTATTGCATCAGCCACTTTTTAAATTAAAAGGGAGAACTTTTTATTTTTAAAAGAGCTCTTATGTGTTTCCTCCGTTCGTCAATTTCACTACGGCTTTGCACATTTCTACAATTCTCAAACGATTAGTGAAGCACTTGGTATAAAGAGTTTATTATGTCCATCTGCACTTATATGAAATGAAATGTTGCCCTTTGTCTGAATAAGTCCTAGGAAAATACTAGTTGACTAATTATGTTTTCCGATGAAAATCAAGATTCTCTCTTTAATAATATTAAACAGGGTTTCTTCTTAATTTTACAGGTTATCTGCTAAATTTATATGAAAAGGTTTCCATATTTATTCGAGGAGTCATCTTCTTAATTTTATATAAGAGGTTTTCATCTTAGTTTTATAGGTTATCCATTAAATTTTACTGAAAATTATTTCATCTAAAATCCACGGGTTATCTTCTTAATAATATTGAAAAGGTTTTCATATTAGTTTTACAGTATATCTACTTAGTTTTATTAAAATGAAATATCCAGTCATAATAAGACGGGCATCTTATTGGAGAGAAAGCGTAGAGAAATCCGCTAAACTTTGTTCTGATTTACAGGGCATTTTAGGTGGTCTTTTGGCTCTGTGAGGGTATCCATACGTCTGGGGCGTTTTCCGAGAATTTCTGAGGCGGAAGTTATCGCCATCAGTCAGCATGCAGAGTTAAACTTGAGTAGAGGATACTTTGGTGAGAGTATAACCGTACTAAGCGACAGCCAAGCGGCACTCAGGACGCTAGCATCCTATGAGCTTAACTCTTCGCTAGTCCGAGAGGGCATAGAAAGCCATAAAAAAATTGGCACCAGGAACTCATTACTTCTGGCCTGGGTTCCTGGACACAGATGAGTACTAGGAAATGTGATAGCTGATGGTCTTGTCAGAGAGCAGCGGCGGCAAAACCAATAGCACCTGAGCCATTTCTAGGTATAGGAGCATATACGATACGGGAAGAGCTCAGGATTGAGGAAAATAAAAGTAGGGAGCAGCACTGGCAACTATCTGCTGGAATGCGCCAAGCGAAATTATTGCTGGGCGGATACAATAAGAACCGCTTCAAAGTGATTACGGACTTTTAACGGGTCACTGCAGTCTCACAAGCCATACGCATAGACTTGGCATTTACTCAAGCAGCTTGTGCAGATTCTGTGATATAGAAGATGAGACCGCTAAGCACATTCTCCTTGAATAAACGGCCATATATAGAAGGAGACAGAGGACAGTCGGGCAATATCCGCTCAAGAGCAGACAAATACCAACCCTAAGGCGAAGCATAATACTCAATTTTCTGTATGAGATTGCCCTAGAGGAGGTATTAGAATGAGCTGGAGGGCACAATAAACCCATAGGTCGCGGTACGTATCAACCTTCGTTAAATATCTATCTATTTATCTAGCCAAGGACTAGCCCATTTAAAGAAGGCCTTATATTCATCCACTTTACTAGACATAAAAGAGAAAATTCTCGTAAAAACTAGTCAAGCAACAAATACTTTAAAGACCAGTCTTCAATTTTTTTTGTTAGTTTTGCGGTTTGGTATTTCAAATTAAGCTCTTTCCTGACTATTCGGCTCTCTTAGTAACTCACTTAAAAATTAGTCCATACCAAGTTCATTTAGTAGTGACCAGCTCTACAATAAAAAATAGTCCAAGTCTAGTCCCTCTAAAGGGCTGCTTTGTGGTTTGAAATAAGAATTTCAAGCACTTCCAGCTCTACCCTGTTTAGAAAAGTAACTTATATAAATATAAAAGTTACTCTTGAACTAGTTACTTTTAGAACCGGTCCCTTTTTTTATTTATTTTTTTTTTTTTGTATAAGAAACATACATATGTATTTTAGGCTCAATGGGTGCAAAATAATGGCAAATGTGGCTTGTGTGGCGATAATTATGCCGCATCCCAACCACGAGCCAACGAAATCGGTGGTCGCTATGGTGGTGTGGGTGTTATAACGAAAAACTACCGCAATTCACATACGGCGCGAGTGGGTGTGCGAATTACAACCAACCATTTGGGTTACTTTCGTTTCGACATTTGCGATTTGTCAGCATCTGGCGGTGTCGAGTCGGAAAAATGTTTCAGCGAAAATCCTCTGAGATTCGTCGATGGTGCGAAGCGATTTTACATTGGCACAAAGAAGGGTTGGATTGAAGCGGATGTCGTTTTACCCAATAACTTGAGCTGTGAGCATTGTGTGCTGCGATGGACGTATAGAGGCGGTGGGTAATTCGCACTTAATCTTTTCTGAAATTTTGTAAATTTGATTTATGTAATTCATATTAACTTTTTTTTTTTGCAGGTAACAATTGGGGTCCATGTGGTAATGGCACAAGTGCTCTTGGCTGTGGTCCACAGGAGACATTTGTAAATTGTGCCGATGTAAGCGTGAATGTTCACGGTGGTGGTGCTGCTGCTGGTCGCCGTACTTATGGCCGTCATCCAGCGAGAGAGCAGCAAATTTATATAAAAGCAGATGTTCATGGGCCAGAATATTATAGATATGTAATATATAGATATAGTGTATAATTTTTGTGACCTCAATGATCTCTATAAGGGCTGCTGGCTGGCAGTGCAACATAACCTAGTCGCTAAATTTGCTGGATTTTTCTGCATAGTCAGTAAAGATTATTAATTCAAATCAAATCACTTTTCTCACTACTACTATAATTGACAACATTTATCGCGAAGAAAAAAAATTCATGCTTGATGCAATTTATTGGTCTCGGCCGCCAAAATCTTTTAGACGATTAAACGCTAATTAAGGAGAGGCAGAACACAACATGGTTGTGTGTTCTAAACAGGGCTGCACATTAACGTTAATTTTTATCAATAACCGAAAAATTATTTTGTTTTCACTTAACGTTAAATGATTAACAAAAAAAAATACTGTTTTGATAATTATCAAAAAAAAAAAATTTTAAAAAGAATTTCGTTTTGTTGATTATCAATAAAAAAATATTGAAAAACTTTCGTTTCGGTAGTCAACAAAAAAAAAATTATCAAAAAAATAACGATAATAAAAAATTTAAAGAAAATTTCTACAAGCCCGAAACAAAAAAAATACTGTTTTGATAATTATCAAAAAAAAAAATATCAAAAAGAACTTCGTTTTGTTGATTATCAATAAAAAAATATTGAAAAACTTTCGTTTCGGTAGTGAACAAAAAAAAATTTACAAAAAAAAAATAACGATAATGAAAAATTTAAAGAAAATTTCTATCAATTTTTTTTGTTTTGATATTTTGTTTTTGATTATCAATGAAACGAAATACATAATTCCGATATATTTTTTTTTTTGATTATCAACGAAACGAAATAATTTTGATCATTTTTTTTGATTATCAATGAAACGAGATAATTTTGATAATTTTTTTTTTGATTATCAATGAAACGAAATAATTTTGTTAATTTTTATTTGATATTCAACAAAAAACAATTTTTTTGTTGATATCGTTGTGCAGCCCTGGCTCTAAAACAAATATCTGAATAATAAAAATACATTTTGTTTAATAATTTTTTTTTTTCAAATTTATTTATTTCATATTTTTAATATACATATGTTTGTATGTATGCATTTATCATAGATATATATTAATATAAATTTTTGTTTTCTTTTTCAATGTCTTGCTCATTCATATTAAATATATTTTAGTACTATTTAATATTTGTAATTATAATACGCATGACGTACATATATTTATATATATACATACATACATATGTATGCGTCGTTTTTTAATGATTTGCTTATTTACTATTTTTATTTTTTTCGTTATTTTTTATAAATTCATAATTTTCTTTAACTTTGCAATTTATACATGAATACGTAATTCTAAAATGGGGATAAAATTTTCAAGACAAGACACTTTTCCAAAGTTAAACACTATATCATTTTCTACTTAATAAAAATAATACGAGCTTAGACTATGTTTTTAGAACTAACGTCATGAGAATCAACTAAAAAGAAGGTGCGGAATAAAATATATTGTTATTAAATAGGATGGGACAGTAATATCCATTTAAATTGATAAGTATGATAACAATATATTTTTCTGTATGTGCAATTGATTGGATTTTATATACATATCGCACCCTAAATCATAAAGTGGCACAACTCAAAATTCAAAAATTTTCAGGAGAGCCAAAAAACTTTTTTTCATTACAAGTAGAGCTCCAGATTTTTTTTGAACATTTCCGAGTAGCCCGAACAAATGTTGTTCAAATGCTCGAACAGTCGTTTGTTTGTTTATTACCCGTATGTTTGTACGGGCATTTGAACGATTCGAGCATTTTGAAGTTTGTTTTTTTCTTTTGTTTATTATTTTTTTTCTTCTTCATATGTAGTTGTTTTTATTTTTGTTTTTTCGATACACATTTTTTTTTTGTTTGTAAGCTCGAATGCTCGAATGTTTGTACTAGGGCTTACGATTCGATCTCGAGCAGTGTCGAGAAATTCGAGGATCGAGAAAACCGAAACTCGGGTTCTCGATTAAATCTCGTTTCTCGGATTTCTCGATAACATATTGTGTCAAAAAACCTGAATATCAAAAATTTATCGCATGTCATTGGGAAGAAAAAATTTTATATTATGAAATTGTAATTGTATTTCTCTGGGAATTTTGTGCATTGATTTGTGAAATACACCTGGGAATGGCGCAAATGGCATATATTCATACACATGTAAGTACATACAAGCAGAACAATCTACGAAACAGCATAGTATGCTTATACCGCTTATTTCTGCGATATAGTTGAATGTCGAGAAGCTCGCGAGCCTTTCGAGATTTTCGAGAAATCGTAAGCTCTAGTTTGTACGGGCATTTGAACAACAAACGGGCTTCAAACAAAAACGATCAATTTGAACTGTTCGATACCCGGGTATCTAGAGCTCTAATTACAAGCAATCGTATGGCAAAGGGCCAGGTATAATGGTTATTTTTCGGTCGAAAGAGACAGTTATTCAAGTTTTTTTGGCAATCTCCAGAGATATGTTCCGTATACCCGTTTATGAAAAAAACTCGATTTCGAAAAATTTTGAGTTGTGCCCCTTTATGATTTAGGGTGCGATATACACTCAAAAAAAAAATTTCTCTCGATCAAAGACATAATTTTCCTTGTTTTGAACACGCGTCCCAATATAAAATTTTCTTTGTTTTGTGTAAATTTTCTCAAAAATGTGGAAAAAACATAAAAAAACATTTAAACAAATTCGTTGCCATGGGGATTTGTATGGGAATTTAATTTCTCAAAATTAAAGAAATCAAGTCTTCAAAACAAGGAAAGTTGGGAATGGAATGGCGCTTAAAGAACTTTTCATTATTTTAATGTATGAATTTTTTCAAAACAAGTATATGAAACCATGGTAACGCATGTAACAACAATATTTTTAAACGGTTTTATTTAGCTCACCCCGTTTGTTTTATTATTTATTCTTTATTCTTATGTCAAATTTAGTAATTCAAATTTCACCCTCTTCCTGTCAACCGATTAATCTGAAATTTTGCACGCATGTATAACCCCGATGACAATGCAATATTATGAAAAAAAATTCCGATAGGTGGCGCGTGGGTCGCTATATTTACAAAAATCGCATTTATGGTCCTATTTGGCTGAAATTCGGAAACTGTATTACTACCTTGAAAAGAAATATTTTCTTAAAAAAAAAATTCCGCTAGGTGGCGCGTGGTTCGCTATATTTACAAAAATCGCATTTATGGTCCGATTTGGCTGAAATTCGGAACATGTATTACTACCTTGAAAAGAAATATTTTCTTAAAAAAAAATTCCGCTAGGTGGCGCGTGGGTCGCTATATTTACAAAAATCGCATTTATGGTCCGATTTGGCTGAAATTCGGAACATGTATTACTACCTTGAAAAGAAATATTTTCTTAAAAAAAAAATTTCGCTAGGTGGCGCGTGGGTCGCTATATTTACAAAAATCGCATTTATGGTCCGATTTGGCTGAAATTCGGAACATGTATTACTACCTTGAAAAGAAATATTTTCTTAAAAAAAAATTCCGCTAGGTGGCGCGTGGGTCGCTATATTTACAAAAATCGCATTTATGGTCCGATTTGGCTGAAATTCGGAACATGTATTACTACCTTGAAAGGAAATATTTTCCTAAAAAAAACTTCCGATAGGTGGCGCGTGGGTCGCTATAGAGGCGTTGGACTGCAATAAACTAACGGGCAAGAAACCTTGCAATAATGAAGCACTAAATGAATTAAACAGAATGCGAAATAAAAACTAAAAACTAGAAAATAAAAATAGGTAAAAAAACTTTTTAAGTTAAACGGTTTTATGTTATACATACATTGCAATGTTTAAGATAAATGTACTAAAAACCAAAAAATAATAAAATAGATACAGTCGTGGGAATTATAAACATTTGCATAGACTAGACTAAAATAAAACCGGGGGGCACGTCAATTGTCTACAAATTATCGACTTAATGTGCGATAGAAGAATCGTTTAATTCGTCGTTAGGCAGTTGGCCCGCAGACGGTGAGGAAAATACTTACTATTTTCTTGCTCATGGAAATTCCAATAGTTATACACTCCATGTTAATAAAAGAGATGTTTCAACTAGTTTATCGTTGGACATTCACACGAGGAATCGTTTCACTGCTCGTAGTTTGTCTTTAATCGACAAAACATATGATAAAAGTACTACTCGCTCACCACTATGAAACCCTAAAACTCGCTTATAATCGAGCTTGCTAGCTTTTTTCCACATTCTAGCCCTACTTATCACACGTCCATCGTTGTCGGTTGAACAACTGCCTAATTATAGTGTAACATTACAAAACAAACATTTTAATCAACGATTGTAGACAATTGACGTGCCCCCCGGTTTTATTTTAGTCTAGTCTATGCAAATGTTTATAATTCCCACGACTGTATCTATTTTATTATTTTTTGGTTTTTAGTACATTTATCTTAAACATTGCAATGTATGTATAACATAAAACCGTTTAACTTAAAAAGTTTTTTTACCTATTTTTATATAAACCTTTTAACATGTTTTAAGGAAAATTTACTCAAAACAAATAAAGTAGTGTTCAAAATAGGTAAACAATTTCTTTGACCCCTCCATATATTTTTTTTCTCTCAGTGTATATATTTTTTTTAATTGATGGACCATTAGATAAAATCGGTAGAAAATATCTCGAGCGCTCGCTTGATGAACAAGAATAGAGCGCGATCAAGGAATCAAACAAGAGAGCAGCTTTCGTCATTTGTGATCTGTTATTTATTTTTTTGGGAGCAGAATGTTATTTTTGTTTTAGGACATCCCATGTTATCTAAAGGAGCATGTTTTGTTCGTAGATGTGGACAATCCGGCAGCAGTCTTATGATCCCTGTAGAGCGCTCTATGATAGCTCATAGTTTGATCTCCTTTGCTACTGGGAAGTGTCGGCATACCGCACATCCAATTTATTACATCAGTTGTGCGCATAGTGAGAATAAATAGCTCATGGCTAATCATTATGGCCACCAATACGATCATTTTTAATAATGAAAAAACGATCACTATGTAAGAAATTAGTATCGATTTAATTTGTTGTCTGTTATCATAGAAAAAAAACTTATTTTTGGGAACAACACTAACACCCTTATTACGGTTGTCGTCGCCGACACTCACTCGACGCTGTCGGCGACGACTTACCAAAATCGTTATTACGTATGGTAAAGTCGATAATTTGTGACAACTATCGAAACATATTTGGTATCAGCTAAAAGACTCTGCACACGGCATTTGAAATTACGTTGATTAGCCGAAATTACTTTCCGAAATCACGCGCATTCACACACGTTTTTGAGTAATTTCATTTAGTCGGGTTTCAGTTACGCTGTTCCTGCGCCAAATAAAAATTTGTACATGGTCAACTTAAATGAAAATATCATTAATAAAATACTCCCACCAAATTAAATTTTTTATAATTAAAGAATCGCTAATGCAATATACAATGAGAATATTTCTAAGAAACCGTCGCGAACAAATTTAATAGCCGTTTTTATTTTAGCGCAGATGTATATGCGCTAAAATAAAACTCAGCTAATGTGAAATATTAGCGATGGGTAAAGATGTTTTCGATTATAATCGATAAAATTTAGAGAAGAGACCGATTCTAGAGTAATTTCGTGAGTATTTTCGCCGAAATGCGCATTTCAAGGGTAATTTCAGCTGGCATTTTTGTATGGCAAAACAACGTTATTTAAGGGTAATTAACGCCGAAAACACGATTTTTGCCTAAATCACCCTTTATACCATGTCTCCACATAACGTGTTTCGCTCTTTTTTTCTCCATTTTCTCTCTCAATCTTGTTTCGACACTGAAACCAGTGCCGAAACACGCCAATTCCCATACAAAATTTCTGAGAGCGAGTGAAGATTGAAACATTGTTTCATTCTGAATCATCTTGCCAACCTCGATGATATCGATGCCTTCTCTAATTTTGTATCGAAAATCTATCGAAATCTCACACAGGCCAAAACAAAGACGCAAAAATAAGCAAATATACAAACATTTAAGAAGAACAAGAAAGAGAAATGTCCAACTGAATCACGATTAGCCACGTGGAGACGGGTTATTGAGCGAGATGTTTTGCTACATGTTTTGTTGGTGAAACAAGTTATGTGGAGACGGGCTTTAAATCATGCCCGTGTGCAGAGGCCTTAAAAGCCCGTCTCCACATAACTTCATTCACCAACAAAACATGTAGCAAAACATCTCGCTCAATAACCCGTCTCCACGTGGCTAATCGTGATTCAGTTGGACATTTCTTTTTCTTGTTCTTCTTAAATGTTTGTATTTTTGCGTTTTTGTTTTGGTCTGTGTGAGATTTCGATAGATTTTCGATACAAAATTAGAGAAGACATCGATATCATCGAGGTTGGCAAGATGATTCAGAATGAAACAGTGTTTCAATCTTCACTCGCTCTCAGAAATTTGTATGGAAATTGGCGAGTTTCGGCACTGGTTTCCGTGTCGAAACAAGATTGAGAGAGAAAATGCATAAAAAAAGAGCGAAACACGTTATGTGGAGACATGGTATAAGTCGACGTCGACGGTCACTCGTTGCCATTTTCGTCGACGCTGTGTTTAATGGTGACGAAGAAAATTTGGTATGTATGCATTTTTGTTTTTAAAATTTTATTGCGGGAGTGTTAAAATTAGTAGAACTAACATCCACAGAATATTTCCTGCTAGTTTCATTGAAAAATTCCCACTAGTTTAAAAATAAATTCGGTGAGCACACATACCGAAGCCGACCCAAAGGTTTTCAATGGGGTACGATACCAACTAATTTTTTACAACATTGAGAAGCAATCACCATTTACACTGCTATTCCGAGCGTTACCGGAAAATTACTTTACTGGTAATTTATGATGCTGAAAATTGTTACCATCTTTTCAATTGGTATTCTGGCATAAATGGTAACGCTGTCAAGCATTTCCATACGAACGGAATGGAATCGGGCTGAAATGGTAACAAATTGTTACCACGTATTGAGGTGGTAACTTAATTTTCTGCTGCCAGAATACGAAAAGAGTGTTTAAAGTACCAGATTCTTTATTTCACCAGTAAAGTAAATTATGTTACCACACCGGAATAAGGCCGTAACTTGAATGCTTTGGCACCTCCTTTAAGAAAGATTGAGGAGAAAACTATATTATTAAATATTTATGTACATACATATGTATATACATATGTATTTCAACTAAAATTATTTTTATTTTAGTTGTTGGGGTAAGTGGAAAATTACTCGAGCTTCATTGCTATATTCATCGCAAAATACATTTATAATAAAGAAATAAATTATCAAAATAGCTCAAATTAAAAATACGGAAAAAATTGCGCACAGATTGTAAATAAAATCTAACAGCTAGTGCAGACATTATAGGGATGGTACTTTCGTCATTCGGTTTACCGATAAACAGTCGACGTCGTCTCAATACGCTTAGCTAATACCGATTTTGCGTCGATGTGAAGACGGTCGAGACGACGTGATGTCGACTGAAAAGTGACAACGACGTCGACGACGACAACCGTAATAAGGGTGTAAGCCTCGTTATATAGCAAAATTGATCAAGTCCATGAACGCAATTTTTTCAGATTTTTATTGCGATGGCCCTGTACCCTACATATTAATAGTTTAAGCCAGGGACGGAAAATAAAAATTATTTTTTTTTCGGAAGTTATAAAAATCATGGATTAAATATCTTCCCCGAAGAAAGTTATTAAATGTTTACTTCATTCCAGGACCTCTAGCATCAAAATCCTGGCGGCAGTATATGTATTTTTCTGATTTTTTTTTTCTGAAAAAAAAAAAAAATCAGAATATAACTCTAAAATCCTGACTTATTTTTTCGAACGAGGAATACAAATTATTATCCTTTTATTCTTTAAGAATAGAATAAAAATCATTTGCCAATAACTAATGAACCGCTTAACAAAATTCAACGAACTTGGCACCAATGGATATAGGACTGGCAAAGCTTTCAATATGACGGGGTTGCCACCGATTTTTTTGCAAATCTTTAAAAATCTTTAAAAAGTGTACCTAAGGAATGTCAATTTCATTAAAAAACGCATTTAATTATAATGGCACCGTCAGAATGAATACTTTTCCTGCGAAAAAATGATAGTTTGAAAAAAAAACCCTCCATACTTTCAACAACCTAAGCTTCTTTTGCTTATATCTTAGTTATCTAAATAGATACAGGCATGAAACTCGTACTAGATTAAAGTTTACATTATTTGCCAAGAACTTGTACAAATTTTATTAGGGTGAGCTTACCAAAACTCAGTAAAAACCCATTGGGAACCTATTTATCGTATAACTCAAATGGGACAATCTGAGATATTTTTTCTAATAACTTTGTTATTTTATCGTAATTAAAAAAAAAAACAAAAACAAAAAAAACATGTTTGATCAAGCCGCGGACGGACGTTAAGTTTCGTAATCGTAATCCTTAGCGCCCAGCTCTGGGTGAAACTAATAAAAGTGTGTTAAAATTAATTAATGTCCTCATAATGGTTTTTGATAGACTCAGTCAACTTTGCTATCCATCGACTCAATATACATACATACCTATAAATTTTTTTATTTGTTTACATGCATTTTTTTGTCTGCATGTATATTTTAAGAATATCTTGCTTTATCACTAAATTATTCTCTGCTTGTAAATAATTAGAATACACACATTCATTAGCTTAGCATGCAATTTTTGCTTTCTCCATTAAATATTTTTTTTTTTTGATAAACATCCGTTTTATTTTTTCCACCACAATTAATAATTATTATTTATGCTCCTCTAATCAACACAAGACTTAATTATTCTCCTTTATTTACGTATTTAATGTAAAGTTTCGTTTGTGCTTCGTTTTTTTTTTTGTTTTTTGTTAAGGTTAAATTATATATTTGTATATAAAAAACTTAGCTGTGCTAATTTTACTTTTTTTTTGATAAGTAATATTTTTTTTTATTATTTAAGCTCTTTGCAATTTAAAGTATCATATTTTGTTGCAACTTTTACTGTTTAGCGCAACTGCCAAACGATCTTTTGACTAACTGACTGTCCAATGGACTTTTGACAATTACCAAATATGTATGTATGTATTAATTCACATAAAATTTTTCTCGCTTATTTTGGCCACATAAATTTTGATACAACAAAACGTAAAGGGGTGTAGAAAGTATATATGTAATAACATATTTTGTGTTATTCAATCACGATCACACTTTTTAATACATCTGTCAAAGTGCAAAGCGACTCATTTATGTAAATGGGCCAGGCCAGCAATTATCGTTTAAAATTGTTCGCATTTTGCATACATTTTCTTTACTTTTTTAATTTTAAATATTACTCTAGCTCCTTCTTCCAACGCATGTTGTTGTTAATAACAAAAAAAAAAAACAAAACAAAATCATTAATTTATAAATAATAATGCCCTATATAATGCAAACATTTATTAATATTTTTATAGCTGAATATATATGTACAATAGATTTTGCTTTATTTATTTTTTTTTTCTGTTTTGCTTAAACATTTCATTTAAAACTTGGTAACTACTAATATTTAATTCGATTTTGTAAAACGTTGTATCTAAATATTTGCTTAAGTTTTCAAACAATATTTTTTTATTATTTTTTTTTATTATTTTTTTTTTATTATTTTTATTTTTTGTTTTCTCTATTTAATTATTATGTTTTTATTTTTAAATAGATAGATATTTGGGTTTATTAACATCACTTATTTCTATAATTACAATTTATTATGTTTAATTTTTCTTTCCTATGTATGTATGTATGTATGTGTCTTTTTTTCCTATTTTTGTAATACCTGAATTTTAGAATTTTGAGTCCGAAACGCCATTTTGTTTACATTTTGTGTTCATCCTCTTCCCTGTTTTTGCGCTTGCTACTTTCATTTTCGCAAGTTTGGCCAAAAATCTTTGTCGTCCGTTTATTTGTAATGTTCGTATGTATGTACATATGTCTGTCTATAAGTCATTTTTAACTTGTTTTTGTCATATCCAAAAGGGTGGTTGCCAAAAGTTTTGTATTTTTTTTTTTGTATTTCCTTGCTTTGGTATTGTTGTCTCTTGTACAGCTCTTTTTTTACGTAAATTTTATGCTAAATTCTATATCTTATGTACACATGTATGTATATATATTATAAAACCTGACGCGAAAATAATGAAAAAAACAAAATACATAGTATTCCCCATTTAAATAACTAAGTTCATCTAAGTTGTTTCTCAATTTGTTTTTTGTTTTTATTTTTTTTTATAAACTATACTATATTAGCTTGTCTGTTTTATTTTTTATTCATTTTCTTTTTAACTTAATTTTTTATTTTATATATTTTAATTTATTTAATATATTTCTTTTTAATTTTTTTTTAATATTAAAACTTCTTGGCATCATTCTGCTTGCTATTTCTATCTTTAGCGCTTTTTAGGTAAGATTCTGTGATTTGAAATGCTTGTCAATATTTGTTGTGTATTGAAGAAGTTCTTGAAGGCTTGATGCATTTAAGCAAGCCTTTCACTTTTGCCGCTTGCCAAGCTAGTAGCGTTTAATGTATATATGTATGTATTTATATGTACCCTTCGAGAACAATCGGTCCACAATTAGTCCCCGCTTGTTCCCGTACGGGTATAAATGTAGACTAATTGTAGATCAATTGTTCCCTAACGGGTATAAATGTAGATTAATCGCTTTCATCCCGAACGGGTATAAATGTAGAAATTTTACAAAAATATGCAATGTATGTATTTAAAAAATTGTAGAACAACCGGTAAAACGAATTGAACACCCTTTCTTTTAATAACAATGATGAATAATAATTTTAACAAAATGTTGCCTAAAATATTCTATGAAAAAATCCTTTACATTACGCTCATATAATGCATATTCAAAACTTACAATTTTATTTATTTATTGAGATTTTTTTCAAAAGTAAAACATTATATAATCTTTATTTATATATGCATGAACATTAACAATTTTTTAAAGATTGTTATTAAAAATTGCCTTGGCGAACAACTTGGAAAAATCTACATTTGTACCCGTTCGTGCTGGAAGCGATTGATCTACATTTGTACCCGTTCGGGATGTAAGCGATTGATCTACATTTGTACCCGTTCGGGATGAAAGCGATTGATCTACATTTGTACCCGTTCGGGATGAAAGCGATTAATTGGTACCCGTTCGGGTATACAAGTTGAACAATTAGTCTCTTCATAGGACATGCTCGAACAAATGCGATCAATTCACTCCATATAAAGGGATGTAAAATTGTATTAGTCGCATGCTCCCTTGCGATTGATCCCGGACACGTCCCGGATTAATCGCATTTTTTGCAGGGTATGCATGAGTTTCTATGTGCGTTTGAACTTTTTGTCATGAATTTGTTTTAATATTACTTTATTTTAGTTAATATTAATCATATGCTAAGCCTTAATCACCCCGATTCTAAATATCCGCCAGGATCTCAGCCCTTGTGGATTTTTTTGTTCACCAGGAAAATTTCCTCCTATTCTCTTTCACTAGCGAGAAGAAAAACTGGCGAACAGAATTTCGAACATGTGAGCGGATTTTCGAAGTCAGCTTTTTTGTTGCAAGGCAGATCTAGGAAGGTAGGCGCATAAGCGGATTCAGAAATTTCCGATGCATTTTGTTATTGTATTTGGTAGTGTGGTGTCAAAATGATATTTCGCCTTGGTTAAAACCTGAATTCACTCAGGACTGGCCCATTCCTATTGGGCCATGATGTGAATTCGCTTTGATTTTTACATTACACTCTACCTTTGTAAATAAAAAAGTAGCTTCGGAATTTGCCTATGCGCCTACCTGTGTCGCCTTCGATATTATGCGAATGCCGTATTTATTTTCAAACCACTAAGAATTTTTCAATAAAATTTTCTGGAAATGTTATGTGAATGTTAATTTTACAAATTTTAAAACCCCACTATGCAAAAATACTGTGGACTGCTCCAGAAATATAAATCCAGAAAGGGAATACCGCCGGCTGAGGGTAATTTTTTTTGAAGCGAGGCCGAAGGCCGCAAACGCAAAATGTTTTTCTACTCAAAACACCTGTGGATCGGTCTGTAGATTTTACTCCAGAAAGAGAATTCTGTCGGCTGAGGGTTATTTTTTTTAAGCGCAGCCGAAGGCCGCCAACGCATTAGGGTGTACTACGCAAAAATAATTTATTATTAATAAACTATAAGTTTTCCCAAGATTTCGTTTGCATTTTAGTGATCCATATGACCCCCCTACCCTAAAATAAAAAAATAAAAAAACCGAAAATTCAGGGGCCTGGCCCGTATCGAAATTTCCCCACAAATTTTGCATTTTTGTTAAAAAATTGCAAATTTAACAAAATTGAGAGTGAATATACATGGTATTGCTTTTCGAAAGTAGCAGAGGTCTATAAGAGGAAGATTGCGCGATGGTACGAATCTGTTTGACGGAATCTTTATAGGAAATAAAAGTTTTTTGAGAGTATTGCATTGATTTTATTAATTTGCAGCATTATTAAACACTATAGAATTAATAAACCTGCGTTCAAATATTTGGGGAAACTTTCCAATAATGTCACACGCCCCCAAAAAAACGACTTCTACCGGGTGGTAGGGGAGGGGAAGAGTGTTCTGAATCCGTAAAATTTAGGCGCCGGACGTACCTCTTTTTCGAGGAAGTTATGGTTAAAGTTTAGTAACTCCATATAAATTCGAAAGATAACGAAAAAACTTTTGCACGGAACAATTTTCTGCGTTGGCGACCTTCGGCCGCGCATATAAAAAATAACCCTGGGCTACGCCATCCGCCCGGACGTGTGCCCTAACCGTGGCTACCGCCACGGTGATGTCCTTCTGCGTAGTACACCCTGTGAAGTCGCTATTAGCAACATTTTTAATAAAAGTGATTTTAACGCAATATTGTAAAATTTATTAAGTATATTAGTAATATACTGTGTTGTGACTAAAATAAAGAGTGATATTGGTTTTGTAAATGAGGAATTGGGGTTGTTATTGGTAAAAATTTAACATCTTTACCAAATTCCGGGAAAACTAGGTCCGTCCGGCGCCTAAATTTAACTGATTCAGAACCTACTCCTCCCCTACAACCCAGTAAAAGTCGTTTTTCTCGGGGCGTGTGACATTATTGGAAAGCCAACCCAAATATTTATTGGACATTTTAATATCACATACACAGCAGCCAAAGAAACTATTTGCAATCTCTCCTAAATAAAACTATGCGCATTCTTCCGTTTTTTTGCTTGAAGACGGATATCAAACGGGAGTTGGAAAAAATTCTGACGTTTGATTGGCTCAATCCACCTTCAGCAAAGTTCTACAAGTTGTTGAAATTTTTGAAAATGAGTTGTATCCGATTTGGATTCATAAAGCTATGAACAGCGACGAAAAAGAAAGTTTTTAAGTGCGGTTTTTAAAACTACGACATCTCTAGTGTCCTTGAATGTATTGATGGAACACATGTCCGTATCATCGCTCCATATCAAAACAAGCACCCTTACTACAACCGGAAGGGATACTACAGCCTACAAGCCGCGAAATATCCGGCTGCCCCTTCAATAAACTTACTAAAATATCTATTTGCTGTTTATACTTTCCGTCATAAAAATAAGCAAACCAGTACATAATTAATTCAATTATGTATTTTTTATTAACAAAAGTTATATTCACTCACATTTTGTTCAACATTCACTTAAAATTGTCTTGTGAAAAATCTCACAAAATAATGGCATAAATTCTCGCTTTTATTTTCATTCATGATACCTACTTTTCTTCCTTATTCGCTTTTCACTTTTTCGAACATCATTTAGAATAGCCGGAAAGGGAGAAGCGAAAAAATCCACAAGGAATTTGTGTTTAGAATAAGGGAACAGGGAGAAGCGGAAAAATCCTTGTGGATTTTTCGTTTAGAATCGGGGTGAATATAACTAAATACATATACATATTTATAGATATTTTAACTTTATTTTACTGTACAATTTTAACTGGCACTGTTTTATCCACTGAAACTCGTATTTTTTTATAGTAATTGTGTGTATGTGCATATCTTTTCTGGAACACCAAAAACAATGCGACATTTAGCATGATAATAAATCATTATTTTTTTATTTTTTTTAAAAAACTACTAAACATTGCATTCGTCGCAAATGAATGAATCTTCATTTCATGTCTCAACCGTCGTTGAATATTTGAAGTATTTTCTTTCCTCTCTGTTTTGCTTATTTTTCCGACAGCGTAGTACTGCGATGTAATTCTGCACATCGCTGAAACCGGTTTATAACCGAATCAAACTTGACATGACATGACGGAAATTCGTTGCACAATACATCGTAATTTCTTTTATGAATTCGAATGGTTCTTAATTGTGTTTCTAAACATTTTCAAGGGCTTAACCAAAATCAAATTAATTTATTTCATGATAATAAATGGTGCTTATTAAGGTGGAGTGAACATTTTTTTTTTTTTGGAAAATCAATTTGTTCCAAAGCCAGAACGGCACATTTGTAGCCTAGAAATAAGCCTGTAAAATTTTATTGATCTACTCGCATGTTTAGAGGTGCCCCCAGCCCCACAAAGTTGAAAAAAATAGCACGATCTGGTACAAATGTAAAATTTCTAAAATTATAAAATCAAAAAACGAAGTATGAGGATTGATAAAGATGGCTAAGCTGAGTATTAAAATGAATTTATTTTTTTGGAAACAACAACAACAAAAGTTATTAAAGGTCAAAGTTTATAATATGCATTTTTTAAATTGCAATTACTTTAAAACTACTGAACCGATTTCGAATATTTTTATGCCATTCGATAGGTATTTTGATTCCCTTTAATTTGATATACATTTTATGTGGGTTCCATAACACCCCCCCCTGCGGGGGTCAACCCCCCTTACTTTACATATATAAAATGTACATCAAATTAAAGGGAATCAAAATACCTATTGAACGGTATAAAAGCATTGGAAATCGGTTCAGTAGTTTTTAAGTAATTTCAATTTAAAAAATGCATAATATAAACTTTGACCTTTAATAACTTTTGTTGTTGTGGTTTAAAAAAAAAAAAATAAATTCACTTTAATACTCAGCTTAGCCATCTTTATCAATCCTCATACTTCGTTTTTTGATTTTATAATTTTGAAAATTTCATATTTGTACCAGCTCGTGCTTATTGCTCTCAACTTTGCGGGGCTGGGGGCAGTTCAAAACGTCGTCCTATCGCCATAAAATTTTGTGGGGTTCATTAACTCGTATAAAGGCAACTTTTCATTGCTGGTACGTTCAAAAAAAGAACAAAAAGAAATCTCCATATGTTTTCACTCCACCTTGTGCTTATATTGAAAATGAAAAATTTATTATAGTTAGGGGATTCACAAAGTGTCATAAAGTCATAGGTATGTCATATTAAAATATTGTTCGGAAATATTTATAGAAAACTTTTTGCTTCATTTTCATCATATGTATGCACATATGTACATACATATTTACTTGTATCTTTGCAATAAAATATTTTATTTATAAACATTTATTAATTATTAATTTCTATACTTAATTAATTTATTTACTTACATCCATATTTATTTATTTTATTTGCATCTTTTATTAATTTTAATTTATCAAATTTTCCTTGGCACATTTACTTGAGTTTAAGCTGTTCAGAGATGTTTTGCGGAGTTGCTGTTTGCTGTGTTCTTAATGTAAAAAAAGTGTTAAGAAATAAATGGTGCTGTTGTGTTAAAGTTGAAAGTGTATCTAAAAGCAAAGGAAATCATTAGTTTGGATGTTATTAAATTAAAAAAAACCCGATGCTTTAAGTCTGCTAATTGGAAATTGAGCACGTCTAGAATTCAACAAAAGGGTATAAATAAATAATTGTTGACAGGAAGCAAAATCGCTTGGCATTTGCCATAAAATTTCAGTAGGAGTCTCCTCAGAAAAAATCTTTGTAAAATGTTTTTTATTTCCGGTTACACTACATACTTTCGAAAAAAAGTTTTCGCCAAAGTTTGGTTAGGTTGAAATTACTGCCTCCACAATTCAAAGCGTAGGCACACGTATGTTGTTTTGGTTGGTTGCATTACCGCAGATGTGCTTCAAATTTCTTTAAGATATGGCGGGTGGGACAGTGGCATAAATAATGCACGACACCATACAGCTGCGCCAAATGTTGTTTCTGTAAAGACCCATACCTTTGTTGTGTGTATGCTTTGGCAGTGACACGTTAGAAGCTCCACTAGTAGGCTAATGGTGAGTTGATTTAGATATATGTACATATGTATATGTAACTGATTACCTATCTCCTTTCATTTAGACTAGGCCAAATTTTCCTGGAAACTCTATGAAGTGAGTTGGCAACCGGTGCTTATATGACACTTTAAGCGATCGCTCACCTCGCAGCTGGCAAACAAAGGTGATTGCTTACAGGTGCCGTCATAAATAACATCAATTAACTACATACACTGCCTCGCTAGAATATGATTATAATGCCCGAAAGCAAGCAAGAATAGCACTAAGAATGCAAAAAAGTGAACTGAGGTGTAATCGAGTTGAAGTGAGGTAAAATAGTGTATAATTAAAAAAAACGACGTATCACTTCTCCCCTGGTTTGCTAATAACTGGCGCTTCTTAACGGAAAGAACCACGTAAAACTGATATGATTATGGTCAGTAACAACAAGATTGATTAAAGAAGCATCTCATATAGTAGGCTATTTTCGGCAAATGAAAAGCTAAAATAAGATAAAAACATAAAATAAATTAAATTAAATAAAATCAAATAATACATTATATGTTGTTTTTGCATAAAATCAAAATTTATTTAACATTCTATAAGAAATATATGTATGTATATTTATGTATAAACGACTTGTTTTTACTTTTTACTTCTTATGCTTTTTTTTGTTTTTGTAGGCATAGAAAAGTTTAAACATTTAGCTTTGCTTTATAACTTAGCTTCGATACTTAAAATACGCTGCTATGAATTTTTTTCACATTTCTATTTAGATAATACCTTTCTTTTTCATTAGGCGTATGAATTACAAAAAAATATTTAATATAGAGATAATGCTATACAAATGTATGTATGTGCATTTAAGTCATACATACGTATTTATGTATGTATTTAGTTTATTAAATAATATATATTTATTTTTATTGGCCTTAGTATTTGAGACTTTAATGTGTTACAAAGAAAAGTACATATTAAAATTAGCAAATAATTATGTGTGTAACTAATTCAATAAGGCGTGGTGAATATAAAAAAAATTGAAAAAATAAGTTTAATTACAATAAGAAATTTTATTAAAAAAAAAATCATTATTTGCCTATATATGTATATGCTATCATTTGTATGTATTTTTTATTTGCTTACAAAAAATATTTAAAAAAATATTGCATAACCATAAATTACAAAAAAAAACTACTTGTCATACAGTCTTAAATGCATGCAAAAAAATCATATTCTTTACAACATTTTTTTTATAAATTTTTTGCTTAAAACAAATTTTTTTATATTTCCTACAAAATTGAAAGTTTTTAAAAAATGGTTTGCTTCTAATTTTAAGGTTGAAAGAAAGTTAAAAAGAAAAAAGAAGTTATGTTAATTTCTTTAAAATCTTTACAATTAAGCCGCACACAATTGCCATTGTGCCTAATTTGTTTTTAAGCGAATTCGAGTAAGGCCTTGAGACGGGCTAGTTTATGTTAAATTTAATACATTAACATTTATAGTATGGGTCTAAAAATAAATATAATTCAAATTTCTCTTCTTTATCAAGCACTTAAATAAATCGTTATTTATTTAATTATTAATAGATTGTTCAAACTTTTGCTTGTTTTAACTTTTATTATAGGAAAAGGCAAATTAAAAAAAAATGCAACAATATTTAAAAAAATATTGCAACATTTGGAGTGGAAGACGCATAAGCTCACATTAGAAAAGGACACATAGAGGAGAGAGAGAGAGTGTGTGTGTGTGAAAGAAAGATTGCGAAAGTAAATGAGAGATGCAAAGAAATTTAAGAGCAGAGAGATCTCTGAATCTGGGTCTGGCGAGTGAGTATGCCAACATTTTACTAAATTTAAAATTTTTCTTGCGAATGGTTTTTTTTTCGTTCAATTGCTTTATCTGCGCAATTAAAAAGCCAAATAAGCGAATTTTGCAAAGCTCGAGTGCTCTTGTATGTTTCACAATGCTACTACATTGGCTTTAAAACTTGTAGTGTGCCTTGAAGTTATTGTAATGCTACATTGGCTGCAAAACTGTTGCGTTCACATAACTTAGAGTTCTTAGTAAATACGCATGTGCTGCACAAAAGTCAAACTTATTTTTTATGTACAAATTTACATTGTAAATGTATGCATGTATTCAAAAAAAAAATATAATAAAGGTCTAAAATATTTGTGTTTAAAAAATTTATTGCTTAAAATAAAAATTTGTTATATCAATTTTTTTTTACTTCAATTCATTTACAAAAAAGTATGCATGCAAATTTTTTTTAAAATAATTTCCTTACTCCTCTTCTGCCATCTGCTATGTGGTTAAAATAGTAGCTAAAATTCAATATGGTCTAGTTAAAATTTCGATTAAAAACATAAAAAAAACTAAAAAAAAAAAAATTATAAAAAATTAAAAAAGTTAAAAAGATTAAAAAAAGGTAAACAGATTAAAAAAAGTTATAAAATTGCATATTGAAAAAATATTTAATTTAAGTTCAGTTCCAAAGAAAAAACATGCTTAATTGAATAAAGTGCTAAAATTTGTTTTTCTAGTAAGTGAATGTACCTAATATTAAAAAATATGGAAAAATGTTCTAGAAAGTTTATGGTACATTTTTTAAACCGTTTTTATTTTTTGCTTAAAACTATTGCAAAGATAAGAAGTGGGAAGTTTAGGTTGAAAACATTTTAAATGAAGCAATGTTTGAGTTGCTGGTTGGAGATTTTTATATGAGAAGACCCTACGTGAAATTTAATGGCAAATAATTTTCTTGAACATTTTAACCGTCTAGCTACCTTCAATTTACTTTTTTTTGGGATTTTCTAAAAAATGGATCAAAACAACCACTTCGTTGGGGTGTCAAAGAGTTAAAATATTCTACGAAATTGAAGCTCGTGCGATTTTAATATATGTTTTTAACAACATATTTATATACGATATGTATTTTAGAGAATTTTTTCCTTTATTTAAAAATCACTCAGGCAAAATTTTGCAAATTTAAAATGGTATTAAGAAAAAATTATCTCACGAAACAGAAAGGGTTGGGGTTTTTACTAAGCATATGGATATCTAGTGGTCTTTCGTTGTGTTTGGAGGGTGGAAAACTACACTAGAACTCGTTTGGAAACTCATTTGAGAAAGCCACAATATCTCAGTATTTGCAAAATGCCATTAGATAACTACATTAGATTTCGATTGGAGAATTATAAAATACTCGATTGAAAAAAAAAACCATTTTTGTTTGAGAGACATCTGAGAAGTGTACTAAAGCTCAAGTCATTCTCTAATCGATATCGAATAACACAAATGTTTGTTGAGAAACCAATCACCCTTATTACGGTTGTCGTCGTCGACACTCACTCGACGGTGTCGGCGACGACTTATCAAAATCGGTATAACGTATGGTAAAGTCGATAACTTGTGACATTTATCGAAACATATTTGGTATCAGCTAAGTCGACGTCGACGGTCACTCGTTGCCATTTTCGTCGACGCGGTGTTTAATGGTGACAAGAGAAAATTTAGTGTGTATGCATTTTTGTTTTTAAAATTTTATTACGGGAGTGTTAAAATTAGTAGAACTAACATCCGCAGAATATTTCCTGCTCGGTGAGCGCACATACCGAAGCCGACCCAAAGGTTTTCAATGGGGTACGATACCAACTAATCTTTTACAACATTGAGAAGCAATCACCATTAAATTGAATGCCTTGGCACCTCCTTTAAGAAAGATTGAGGAGAAAACTAATTTATTAAATATTTATGTACATATGTACGTACATACATATGTATATATGTATTTCAATTAAATTTTTCTTTTATTTCTTAATTACTCGAGCACTTCATTGCTATGTTCATCGCCAAAACTTGATGAATCATATGCAAAATACATTTATAATAAAGAAATAAATTATCAAAATAGCACAAATAAAAAAATACGGAAAAAATTGCGCACAGATTGTAAAAAAATCAAACAGCTAGTGCAGAAATTATAGGGATGGTACTTTCGTCATTCGGTTTACCGATAAACAGTCGACGTCGTCTCAATACGCTTAGCTAATACCGATTTTGCGTCGATGTGACGACGACGTCGAGACGACGTGATGTCGACTGAAAAGTGACAACGACGTCGACGACGACAACCGTAATAAGGGTGAATATCTACATACCTCCTTTTTTGTGCACCAACCCCCAACCAGCAAAAAAAAAAAAAACTGCTACATTGCTTTACAAACTGTTGTAGAGTATTGACTACAAATAAAAGTGTCTCACCTTTGTTCTAAAATGATATGCAAGTGCAGGTATTGTTATATGTACATTGAAATGTAAATTAGTGTATGTTAATATATATGAATTTATGTCTGTTTTGTGTAAATAATTAATAATTTTTTTTTGGGTACCAAATTTTTTTAGTACAACAAAAGTTTTTAATTAAAGTTGTAATTTTCATAAATGTGCATGTGCATTCCAAATTCTATTTTTCGCATCTTGAACGCATTTCTAAATTAAATATTTTAAACTGTTGTTTTTTTTAATTTTTTTATGTGCCTTTTAAACAATTTCGTAGTACTACGTATGCATATAAATAATTTTTTATGGTAATATATGTATGTACATAATTAATTTTTTTTAAATAAATTTTTTATAAAACAACACTAAGCTTCATTCAAGTAAGCACAGTTATTCTGCTTTTGTTTTGTAATTTAATCTTTTGTTTTTAATTTACATATGTTCAATTTAAATTTGTTTTGTATTATTTGTTTTAAATTTTTCGCAGCTACAAACACTTGCATTGGCTGTTTATTTAATTTGTGTGTAATAATAATAATAACTTATTTTTCTTTTATTATTAACTATCCTGTTTTTTGTTTTCTTTTTTTGGATATATTGTATTGTATCTTTTTTATTTATTCGTTTTGTTTTTTTACTTGTTTTGCATGCTGCAATAGCTTATACAATTTGTTTATTTTTTAATTTTATTTTTTTTCTGTTTGTAACTTAATTGTTTTATTATTTTTAATGTTTTTAATGTTTTTAATTTCGCTTTTCTGCTTTATTAATTTTTCATTTTTTTGTTTGCTCTTCGTATGTGTCTTTATAGCAGTTTTTATTATTTCTATGCCTGTATGGTCTGTTGCAATTTTGTTATGTTGTTATGTATACATAAAATTATTATTTTTGTTAAACTATTTTATTTTTTAAATCTGATTTTCATTATTACTAATTTTTCTCTATTTCTATTTTTTAGCTTGTTTTAGAAGTATTTAAATGTGCGGCATAAGTTTAATTTACTTTTCAGCGCTTTCTTTTTTTAATTTTTCTTGTTTGTGTGGATTTTTCTATTGTTTCATTTATCGTTTGCGTTTTGCTTTTTCTTTGCTTTCATGCTTTTTTTGTTTTGTCAAAATATTTAGTTTTATGGCTGGGTTTTTGTATTCTTTCTTTATCTGATTTGTCTTGCTTGGCTTGTTGCATACAATTATTTAATATATATACAAAAACATATAAAAGTGTATGCACTTTTTATTATTAGTTATTGGCATTTGTTTATTAGCGTTGCTGGCTTTACGTAATTTTATTTTATTTTTCTTACTTCTTCACTTATTCAAATGGCACTAAGTATTAGTTTTGTTGTTCTTTTACATGTTTGGTTTGAAAATCGCGTTTACAGTATCGGCAGATACTTGGAATTGATAAAAATAGCTAAACAAAGTATTAACAAGTTCGTTTCATTTGTTCTTTAACTTTTAGTTAATTGTATTCACTTTCAATTAAATAGAAAATAAACGAAAATGTTCCCAAATTATGAATGTCATATGTTTTGGGTTTTATCTGGACTTTTTGTTCATTATTTGCATATTGGTTTATAGTATGTAGGTACATACGAAATCATCCTCACCACTATTCAATACAATTTACAATTCTCGTGGTGAAGTTGAGTTTCTGAGTACAAATTTCCTACACTATGTAACTATAGCATGTCTAAGCTTTTGAAAATTGCCAATCTAATGGTTTATTATACCTTTTTTAACGCATATGCCAATCCGCGCTGACTCATTTGACATCAATTATTACTAATATAATTTATAACGATTTGATAGCTTGTGACTGCAGAAAGTTAGGTTATGTTTTACCTCTTAGAATTTTCCTGTATTTTCATATATCGAGCGCTACATTCGAAAATGTATTTGCTGCTTGCCTTGATTGCAACATTATTGTTTTGTTAAAATCTCTTTCAAACTATTTCAAACTGCTTCATTTATTCACCAACTGCTTGCGTTTGCGATTCTTAAAGTGAAAAGGTGCAGAGGAGGCTTGAGTTAGTAAGCAAGAACTTCTCAGTTTTCTTCATTTAACAATATGCACCTACCATTGCCATTGCCATTATTGTGATTTGAAGCTGTTGTCGTTGCCGTTACACTAGCTGATGTTGGACAAATATTTGTCGTATCAGCGGACGGTGTCATTGGACCAGCGGAATGTGGCGTAAAACCCGGCTGACTCATACATTTTTGCCGCACCTCACGTATTTTCAATTGAAGATCTTGTTTACGTGGAAAGACGTCAATGTGTTTCTTCTATGTATGCGATAGAATGAGAGAGATGAACATTTTAGCATTTTCTTCATTATATAATGTTGTTTTGGCTGTCTGCACTCACCTGAAAAGCCATTGTCGCTTGCGCTGAGGGAAACATGCCATGTTCGCTAAACAATTGATAAACATAATTACGTCGTATTTCTAATACTTTACGATGTCCTTTCTCGCTGGCATCGGAACGTGCGCTTTGTAAGGGTGTTTGCGGTGTGCGTGGTGAACGATCGGTTTCGTCAGAGTTTTCCAAGCCTAATCAGAAATGTAGAGAAATAAAAAGGAGAACAGAGTTTTCATAGAAATGATATTAAGAGAAAGTCACTCGCAATGAGTTAAAAAAAATGAGAAAAAGTGACGAATTTGAAGACTGTCACTATCTCTCATCAAAAATTTGCCTTTGCAAATGTGCTGTACTTAAATTCACAATAAAGGGAAAACGCAACAAATAACCAATGTTTGCGACTTGTTAAAAGAGTTTAATGCTTTTTGTAACCTTTTTAAACTCTATATCCAACTTACTTAGCTGATCAATATTGAAATCGGGTCCAAAGAAACGCTGTGACGGTGTTGAAGGCATTGATGCGGTCTCAACCGGCGTTTCATCCTCGCAAACTTCTGTAAAGCAAATAAAAATTGACGGTCACTCTCAATGTTAATGTTAATGATGTATTGTGGAACCATCTTCCGTCATCCCTTGTCAATTTTGGTTTGGAGATAAACCGGTTTCGGCTAATATGCGCCATCTTCAGTGTCTTTTTTCGTTCTGAGTTATTTTGTGTAAGTTCGATAGTACTTATAGTAACTGACTTCCATCGTTTGGTCACGTACTTCGTGTTCGTGTGATGTGTCCGTGCATTCGTGCGTTCGGGCGACGTGCATGCGTGCGTGCGTAGGTAAAAGTCCGTTATTGTCCTCTTCTGTGTTGTTTTGTTTATGTCGGTTTTAGGTTTTCTGTCCTCTTTTCGGTATAATAGCTTAAGCGGTTCAAATAATGTATCTGATGCGGTGCACATAGGTAGATTTTCAAGTTTTATGCGGCCAAAAATATTTTATTATCTACATCTATTCCAAATAGCTTTTTTAATGCAAAATTTTAATAATTTGTGTTAAAAGTCGATTTTATTGAAAAATATATGCAGTGACTCCAAACAAAATCATACGCCAGAGTTTTTAAATTTATATCAAAGAGTTCTGTCGAAAATATTACTTTCTTATTTTCGTTTAAAATATAGACAATTTTTCAATAAAAATCGTTTTAAGCAGGATTTCTAAGCTTATGGAAAAAACCCGAAAAATCGTAGAAATTTCTAAAAGTGGATTAAAAATTTCAAAGCGCGGCCAGAATTTATATAAGATTTTTAGTAGATTTCTAAGTGCACTGTTATATAGACAACCAATTTTAGTGTAAAAAATTAAATTCTCAATGCTGTGAAAAATTCCATCGATTTTATAAGTTTTTTTCTGTAGGGTGTTTGCCTTATATGTACGTGAGACCGTTCCAATTAAAATTTCCGAAAAGCCAATGAAAATTTTCAAAAAGTTGAATGTTGCATATTATTATATTAAAATTGAATGGGCTGCAAAATTGCATACTCAAAAATCTTCTAAAAAATGTAGCTTTAGAATTCTTAGCCCCTTTTTATGATAAGTATTGACTTTGATAAGACTTGACTTTGAAAAATTGGAAATACTAAAAATACTGCCTAAAAAGTTAACAATAATCGGTGATAAATATCGCGGTTAATTTCGAGCATCACCTACATTAACCAAGATATGCGTTAGAAATATAAACATTAAAATCAAATATAAAACACAAAAAAGAAAATTATTGTAGGTACATATGAAAAACCCTGTATCTAGTAGTGAAGTGCGGCTTTGTGCGACGTAATTTTTTGCCAGAAAAATACTAATTGTACTAGATATGATGACCGAGGGTTAATTTGACTGAGTCTGACAGAGCAATATAACAAAATCAATTTTGAACACAAAAAAGAGTGAACCTTTTTTTTAAAATATCCCAACTTTAAAAGCTTAAAACTATAAACTTAGAATTATTGGAAATCAAGGATATTATGGAAGAGTGTTAATAATTACTTGAGGATTTAGGTTCCATCATGATTACTTAAATGAAATGCTTTAAATAATAAATATTGACGTTGAAACTAGCACTTAAAAATATGTAAAAAAAAAATTAAAATATTAACTTCAGATATGCCAAGTTTCGACCATCTGGGAGCAAGTGCGGAGTATGGGGTCGGGAAAAAAGCGATGAATTATTGTCCCCCAGTCTATTTCCAATATGTGGGTATGTTTTTTCCTGTAATTGTAACAACTTCACAAAATTCAATTTTGGTCGCATAAAACATGAAAATCTACCTATGTGCGATGTTTATTTGTTCATTTATTATTTTACCTACGAATGTCTTCTGTTTGTATATCTCCATATTTTCTAATACGTTAAGTCCTTTTCCCTTATGTTGTATGTGGAGAATTTTAGCTGTTTTTCCTATTTTCATGGGTGTACACTTGTTTTCTGCCATGTGGTTGGCGAAATTTGATTCCACTGTCGTTGATGATTTCCTTATTTTCTTATTGTAATCTCTTACGTGTTCTCGATATATCGTCTTGATTTGGCGTCCTGTTTGTCCTATATAGCTATTTTGGCATTCGCAAGTCAATTTGTATACGCCTTGTTTGTCAAAGGGGTCTTCCTTGTTAATGTTGTTTCGTAGAAGTTTTTCCATGCTGTTCCTCGTTTTAAATGCTGCATTAATGTTATATTTTTGGAAAACTTTAGCCAACTTGTAAGATGTTGCTCCGGTATATGATAAGACTGCCCATTTCTTCTCTACCTTTTCTTTGTTTTCCGATTCCTTGAAGTTATGTTTTTCTGTGTTTTCTTCACCAAACTTTTTTGATATCCGTTGTTCTCCGCGATTGTGTATATTGTGCTGAGTTCCTTGTTGTAAGCTTCCTTTTCTAACGGGGTCCGTTCAAGTCGTGTTAATAAATGTCTGAAAGCGGCGTTCTTGTGTTGTTGAGGATGGCGAGATTTATTGTGTATTACTGTATCCGTTGCAGTGGGTTTTCTGTATATTTCGTAAGTAAATTTGTTAGTCTCTTTGTTTATTTGAATTGTGAGGTCTAAGTAGTTGATTTTTCCATTTTTCTCTGCATCCATGGTGAATTTTATATTTTTGTGTTAGCCGTTGAGGTATTCCAAAATTTTTTCTTCCTTATTTTCTGATATGAGGCAGATGATGTCGTCTACATACCTGGCATAAAAATTTACCGCCAGATTTTTCGCCAGTTCTTCCATGTAACTTTCCTCCAAATGTTGCATAAATACTTCTATAAGGATGGCTGATGTGGGGTTACCCATTCCCAGTCCGTGAGTTTGTCTGTATATTTTATTGTTAAATTTGAAATAATTCTGGTCCAGGGTTACTTTCAGTGTACTTACGATCTCTGTTGCCATGTCTCTGTTCGTTTTTTGTGTCAATATTTTAGTTACAGTTTTTAGTGTTTCTGTCAGTGGTATCGATGGGTATAGGTCTTTCACGTCTAACGATACCAGTTTCGAGTCCTTAGGTACGTTCAGGTTGTTCAGTTTTTTGACTAGCTCCGTCGTGTTTTTGATTGTGTATTTATTGGACAGGTCCAGTGTCTCGGTTAGCAGCATATTTAGATGTTTTGATAGTCTATATGCTGGTGCCGATTTATGGTTTACTATTTGTCGCATAGGCGTTCCTTCCTTGTGGATTTTAGGTAGTGTGATCAGTGACGGGGCTGATGGATTCATTGCCGTGAGAGTGTAGGCTATCTTCTTGTCTACTATATTTTTTGCTTGTTTTGTTGCACGCTTTATTGCCATTTGGTATTCCTCCGTTGGGTCTTTCCTCATCACTCGGCAGCCCATTTCTTTGATGAGTTGGCCTGTTTTTGTGGTGTATTCCTCTTCGTCCATTAGCACCGTTGTATTTCCTTTGTCTGCTTTTGTTGCTATTATTTTATTTTCTCTATTAGTTTTTTCCTCAATTCTTTTACCGTTTTATATTCGTTTGCTGCCATTTTCTTTCCATCAGCTTTTATGCTCTTTTCGATTATGCGTTTGCATAGATGCCTTGCGTGCTCCTGTTCCTCGTTTGGTATTAGTGATATGGCCACCTCCGTGTCCGCAATGGTGTTCTCCACGTCTTTTTTCCTATCGTAGCTTTCGATGTTGTATTTCAAACCTTTTTGTAGTAGCTGTGTTTCCTTGGCGTTGATCGGAAGATTTGTTAAGTTAACAAATCTTGGATGGAATGATGTTCTATTCTGCTGTGGGCCTTTTTTGTTGTTGTTTTGTTTTGTGTCAAGGTCCAGTTTTTTGTTTAGTTTTTTGTACTTGTTTTCCATGGAAGAGATCAAAGGAGCCATGGAAAACAAGTATAAAAAACTCAACAAAAAACTGGACGACCTTGACACAAAACAAAACAACAACAAAAAAGGCCCACAGCAGAATAGAACATCATTCCATCCAAGATTTGTTAACTTAACAAATCTTCCGATCAACGCCAAGGAAACACAGCTACTACAAAAAGGTTTGAAATACAACATCGAAAGCTACGATAGGAAAAAAGACGTGGAGAACACCATTGCGGACACGGAGGTGGCCATATCACTAATACCAAACGAGGAACAGGAGCACGCAAGGCATCTATGCAGACGCATAATCGAAAAGAGCATAAAAGCTGATGGAAAGAAAATGGTAGCAAACGAATATAAAACGGCAAAAGAATTGAGGAAAAAACTAATAGAGAAAATAAAATAATAGCAACAAAAGCAGACAAAGGAAATACAACGGTGCTAATGGACGAAGAGGAATACACCACAAAAACAGGCCAACTCATCAAAGAAATGGGCTGCCGAGTGATGAGGAAAGACCCAACGGAGGAATACCAAATGGCAATAAAGCGTGCAACAAAACAAGCAAAAAATATAGTAGACAAGAAGATAGCCTACACTCTCACGGCAATGAATCCATCGGCCCCGTCACTGATCACACTACCTAAAATCCACAAGGAAGGAACGCCTATGCGACAAATAGTAAACCATAAATCGGCACCAGCATATAGACTATCAAAACATCTAAATATGCTGCTAACCGAGACACTGGACCTGTCCAATAAATACACAATCAAAAACACGACGGAGCTAGTCAAAAAACTGAACAACCTGAACGTACCTAAGGACTCGAAACTGGTATCGTTAGACGTGAAAGACCTATACCCATCGATACCACTGACAGAAACACTAAAAACTGTAACTAAAATATTGACACAAAAAACGAACAGAGACATGGCAACAGAGATCGTAAGTACACTGAAAGTAACCCTGGACCAGAATTATTTCAAATTTAACAATAAAATATACAGACAAACTCACGGACTGGGAATGGGTAACCCCACATCAGCCATCCTTATGGAAGTATTTATGCAACATTTGGAGGAAAGTTACATGGAAGAACTGGCGAAAAATCTGGCGGTAAATTTTTATGCCAGGTATGTAGACGACATCATCTGCCTCATATCAGAAAATAAGGAAGAAAAAATTTTGGAATACCTCAACGGCCAACACAAAAATATAAAATTCACCATGGATGCAGAGAAAAATCAATTACTTAGACCTCACAATTAAAATAAACAAAGAGATTAACAAATTTACTTACGAAATATACAGAAAACCCACTGCAACGGATACAGTAATACACAATAAATCTCGCCATCCTCAACAACACAAGAACGCCGCTTTCAGACATTTATTAACACGACTTGAACGGACCCCGTTAGAAAAGGAAGCTTACAACAAGGAACTCAGCACAATATACACAATCGCGGAGAACAACGGATATCAAAAAAGTTTGGTGAAGAAAACACAGAAAAACATAACTTCAAGGAAATCGGAAAACAAAGAAAAGGTAGAGAAGAAATGGGCAGTCTTATCATATACCGGAGCAACATCTTACAAGTTGGCTAAAGTTTTCCAAAAATATAACATTAATGCAGCATTTAAAACGAGGAACAGCATGGAAAAACTTCTACGAAACAACATTAACAAGGAAGACCCCTTTGACAAACAAGGCGTATACAAATTGACTTGCGAATGCCAAAATAGCTATATAGGACAAACAGGACGCCAAATCAAGACGATATATCGAGAACACGTAAGAGATTACAATAAGAAAATAAGGAAATCATCAACGACAGTGGAATAAAATTTCGCCAACCACATGGCAGAAAACAAGTGTACACCCATGAAAATAGGAAAAACAGCTAAAATTCTCCACATACAACATAAGGGAAAACGACTTAACGTATTAGAAAATATGGAGATATACAAACAGAAGACATTCGTAGGTGAAATAATAAATGAACAAATAAACACCGCATCAGATACATTATTTGAACCGCTTAAGCTATTATACCGAAAAGAGGACAGAAAACCTAAAACCGACATAAACAAAACAACACAGAAGAGGACAATAACGGACTTTTACCTACGCACGCACGCAAGCACGTCGCCCGAACGCACGAATGCACGAACACATCACACGAACACGAAGTACGTGACCAAACGATGGAAGTAAGTTACTATAAGTACTATCGAACTTACACAAAATAACTCAGAACGAAAAAAGACACTGAGGATGGCGCATATTAGCCGAAACCGGTTTATCTCCAAACCAAAATTTACAAGGGATGACGGAAGATCGTTCCACAATACATCATATTCCTACCCTGTCGGAAAAACAAGCAACCAAAAAGTAGTTAATGTTAATATTAGTGTAAATGTTAATATTAATGCCACTGTTTATGTTACTGTTAGGATTAATGTTAATGTATCACTTTAATTGTTTTTGCTTACGTTTCTTTGGCGGCGCTGCAACCGGCGGCTGTGGCGCATTCTTCTTACGATAATTGGTGCCATAAACGCGTGGCGATGATGGCACCGCAATAGCGCTGGGCGATAGACAGTCTTCGGGTTTGAATTGCGGTAAAGCTTGATATTTCTTTTCGAAATCAACTTGCTTGAGCACGCTAAAGCAGCAAAAAAAAAAAAGAATTTTTATTTATGCAAAAGTTAAAACACTCAACACTTTAGCATTACTCACTTATCCATATCATCACTCTTCTTTTTCGTTGCCGCCGATGATGCCGATTTCAATGGTGATTTCGGATTTAACATACCACCACTCACACCCGAACCCGAACTGCTGCTGTTGCTGTTAATGGCCGATGGTGTTGTTGGCATTTGTTCGTCACTATTGGGTGTGTTAGTTGATGATGTGGGCGTTGGCAATGCTGATGTTATTGAATTCACCACCGTATTTACATTGCCAATTATGGGTGAGGAGGAATCAACAATTATGGGTGAGTTTAAGCAACGCTTCGAAGGGTGATTGCCAGATGGTTGCTGTTGATAGGCATTGGAATTTGTGTTATCATTTGTTGTTGAATTGTTTGAAGCTGCAATTAAGAAAAAAAGCAGAGCATGTTTTAACATATGTATGTAGCTTAATGGTGTGCTGAGTTTAGTTTCATCTGTTTAAATACATACACAAATTCTTGCGTCGCTGACATTTCGCACGTCCCAACTGCGCAGGCGTTGGTGCCAATATGAATTGCTGTTGATTATTATTGCTATTATTTCCCTCAGCAACGTTCGCCATCTGTTCGTCATCACCTTCCAAACCGGACGTATTGCCGCCGCCGCCGCCGCTATCCGAACTGCGTTGACTAAGCGCATCGTTAGGATTGTGCGTAAATGTTGCCGAGGAGCAAGCTGATTTTGGTGTTGTGGGTAAGGATGTTTTGTAAGATGATGGAGATTGTGGTGTGGGCTCTGTGTAGCTGTGCAGCAAAACTGTTGTGTTGTTGTTGTTGTTGTTGTTGTTATTACTATTGCTGTTACTTGTATTCACACCAAACGCTGTTTGACCATTATTTTTCGTGTTGTAATTGGCATAGGAAATTGGTGTGGGTTTGATGGGACCACTGTTGCCAACATTAGCGGATGTTTCAGGCTGTTGTTGTTGAAGTTGTTGTTGCTGCTGTTGCTGTTGATGCATTGGCAAAATGGCGTACTAAAAGTGAATGGTGTATATATTTGATTACAAAATCGCATTTACTCAGTTACTTTCTATTAAAATTCTGTTGTGTTATATTGTTCGATAGAATTTTCATTGACGCTGAAACCAGTAGCCTTGCTCTCCCAAAATTTCCTATTGATCTTTTTCCTAGTTCATTCCGGGATCATTGAAAGTATGTACTTCTCCTTTTCGAGAAGTATTTTTTAATAACAATGAAAAAATTGGGTGAGACCGCGGATAGCTAGCAAATGCTGTTGCCCGGTTGAGTAGGTCCCCTCAAGGCCTGAGCCAGGGTGGAGGAGGGAGTCAAGGCGGCCTCAATCATGGTTCGAGGTGCCTAGCGGAAAGCATAAAATGCATTTATCTTGTCGTGATGGAGGATAAACAGGATAAAGAATCTCAACGTTGTACAACATAGCGAAAAGGCCTTTATGAAGGCGCTCCGGCTAAGAAAGAAGGAAAGTATTTCTATCAAAACCCGCTGAATGCAAAAGAAAAGGGAGACCTCCACTGCGTTGGGAAGATCAGGATGACAGCGATGCTGCCTTCCTAGGTGTTCCCAAGTGGCGCCATGCTGCACGAAACAGAAGAAATTGGCGCGCTCTGTTGGACTCGGCCAAAATCGTCTAGACGGTTAAGTGCCAATCAAGAAGAAGAATAAGATCAGCCATAGCTGTTGAGTAAAACCAAGCAATGTTTACTAATTTTTGTGCATACAAAACTCATCTTTTACCAAGAAGATGAGGATGAGCTAGAGCTCGGTTTTTACGCATTAGGCCCATTATCTTATCTAACCCAAGCTTCTCCAGAAATCGTAGGATATTGCTCGGCTTTAGCGACTGAATGTGTCCCTGGCCTGACCAAGGCATGCCAGAAATCTTGCACGTTTCCTTGGAATGGTATCAATTGGCCATTGCGAAAGCCTACTCAACTTTAGCACTTATTCGGAGGTTTGGCTCTGACTTCACAGATACATACATATACCCTAAGATCTAAGCTTGAATATGCCTCCTTTATTTGCGGCCGCCTTGGTACAGTGGATAGAGTGCTCGCCAGCTATACCAGAGGTCTCGGGTTCAAACCCCAGTCCGGACAAAAAAAAAAAAATTGTCTAATTAATTGAAATCCAATTATTGAATTGTTAGAAATAGCGGCCACCTCTTGGCAGTGGGCGGCATACCCTCCGAGTGTATTTCTGCCATGAAAAAGCTTCTCACAAAAAATGCATTCGCCGTTCAGAGCCGGCGTAAAACTGTAGGTCCACCCAATTAGTAGCAAAAACAAAAAGGAGCACACCTCGAATTGGGGGAGAAGCTCGGCCATAAAACTCGTCAGAGTTATAATAGCGCCATTGTATTATATTGTATTATTTGGATACCGTATCATAATTCTCATATTAATAGGCTTGAGCGTGTACAAAAGAGTTTTCTTCGTTTTGGGTTGAGGTCTGTGAAGTTCACAGAGCCGATAATATAATGCCGGGTGTTTATTAATAGATTTAAAATCTCTTGAGTCAAGAATTACTATTCTAACTATTCCCTACCTTGCTTTTATTTTTGATATCATTAGTGGTGCGGTTGACTGTTCAATTTTTCTTGAACGCATAAGTTTTCTTGTTCCGCAAAGAAGCTTTCGAAACAATGAATTGTTTCTCTTTGAGTGTGTTAGAATCTTGTATACATTTAATGCTCCTATACTGAGAGCCCTAAAAATTTTATTTCGATCTGAAATTCTTCAGCTGTGGATTTTTCTTCTTCCAAGTCTATCTGCCAAAACTTCATGATATTCGACTTTCTTTTTTCTCTTTCTTCCTCTAAAATATCAAGAGTTTGTAAGAAATATGGGTTTACCACATTATCCCCAAAATCAAAATCCACATATTCTGTGTGAAATAAATTAAAATTATGTTAGAAATCGCGGCGGAGAATATGAGAATTCTACATTAGACATTATTTCTCAAACTAAAACTCACAAGAAATTGTATACGTGATGATTTCACAAATGTTTATTAATAAATACTTTTTTGTTGCTTGTCGTTCCACAATACATCGTTTATTAATAAATTCATCTCAATAACTTATGATTGCATATTTACATAGGGTTGGGTACGAAATGTCGAAAAAAAAATATGTCCAAAAAAAAATGTCGAAAAAAAAATACCGAAATAATATAATTAATGATGTGTAAAATTCGCGTGAGTAGAAAACCTTTTTGCATTGGCGGCTTTCGGCCTTAAAAAAATAACCCTTAGCCGGCAGAATTCTCTTTCTGGAGTAAAACGTATAGAGCAATCCACAGTATTTTTAGGAAAAAACCCTTTTTCCACTGGCGGCCTTCGGTCGCGCTTATAAAAAATAAGCCTGGGCTACGCCATCCAAGTCCGGTCGTGTACCATAAACGTGGCTACCGCCACGGTGATGTCCTTCTGCGTAGTACACCCTTCAGCGCAAGCGACCTTCGCCTTTATTTATTCATTCATTTATTTAGATGAACATATTTAATCTCTTAGATACCCCGTAGGGCGCATTACATCGAAGCCGACCCACCTACCGAAAATAAGTATTTTTAAAACATTTTCGACATTTGGCGACTTTTTCATTTCGGTAAATTAAAATTCGAAATTTTTTTTCGCCATTATTAGCGAGAACTCCATGGCGAATGGAGTACTCCGAATTTTTGCAGGGATATACATATTTTATATGTATGTATATATGTTATTACGCATCAGAGCTCAGATAAGACTCGGCATGCGGTTTTTTAAATATAATCTTCAATGTTGTTTATTTAGTAATCTTTTGGGGATTTTGTGGCGCTATCCCCGAAAAAATGTGGGGATTTCGTGTTTGGGGATTTTGATTTTGGGGATTTTTTTTTTGAGGATTTTATGTGTTAGGGATTTTGTTTTTTGGGGATTATGTGGCACTTCCAAGAAATATATTTTATTTATAGATTATAAGTTAATTTAATTACTAAGTGATAGAATTTTGTTGAATAAAGAAATAAATAAATTAATTAAAAAAAAAAAAAAAATTAATGACCAATTTTAAAGAGTCAGATCATGCAATAAACTTATTTAGCTTACTTAATTTTTGATTCGTTTTTAGAAAATTACCACACTCACCTGATTTAACATATTATTGACGGTGAATAAAATTTGCTTTTGAGCACCGCCACCGGCAATGCCGCCGGCAGCGCTTGTTGCTGTTAGAATTTGTGTCGGCGTGTTGGGTGCAAAACAGGACATGGCCGATTGGGCTGCTGCTGCTGCGGGTGATGACGGCACCGATGAGGATGATGAACTGCCACCAGATGTTGCTGCCGCACCGCCGCCAGCTGTGGAATTATTAACAACAGTTGCAATATTGGAATTAAACATTAAAATTGATGTGCCGGCATTGTTGTTGGCAACACCGTTACTTGTTGTTGCTATTGTGTCGTTGCTGCTAAATGTGAATATGTTACTATTGGCATTGTTGTTATGCCGATTAGGGTTGTTGTTATTGTTAGTTGTGTTAGTAATGGTAATTATATTATTGATGTTGCTATTGCTATTATTAACATTATTATTATTATTATTATTGTTGTTGTTGTTTACGTTTGCGTTGCTGATGCGCATTGCATTGTTGTTGTTGTTGGCTGTGAGTGTTGGCGCTGTACTTAATAGCGTCAAAGTGCTGCCAATTGGCGGCGCATTGCTGGTGAAATGCAAGACACCGCCACCAACAACACTACCAGCAGCACTACCACTGTCGCTGCCATTGTTGGTGGTGGTGGTGGCGGTGATTATGCGCGCATTCGCTGGCAATGTAATTTTATTACAAGAATTCACGCTAATCAACGATAAAGGACGTAATGTTGTTGTTGTGCAACTATTTTGTTGTTGGAGGTGCTGCTGCTGCAGTTGTTGTTGTAACGGCTTTAAAGCGATTGTTGTATGCGGTTTTGAATTGATATTCAACACATTTGGATTGTTGTTGTTGTTTGGTTTAGTATTTGTTGCCAAAACATAAGCATAAGTGGGCGTCGTGACCGCTTCACCACCACCATTACCACCATCACTTAACCTTTTTACCTTATGTGCCACCAATTGTGTGGCGAGGCCGCCGCCGCTGTTGACGTTGTTGTTGCTGCCACCAGTGCTACTGGTGGTTGCGGTGGCATAACGTTGACCATCGGTGATAACTAACATTGTGGCTGGTGGTGATGGCGCATGTGTATTGGCGTGTTGGTATGTGTGTGTTGGTTTGGCGACGATCGTTGAGCTGCAAATTGACTCCAGCAATGCAGCGGTGGTGTTGTTGTTGTTCGCCTCTGTTTCACCTTCGTTACGGTTGGTTGGTTGTTGTTGTTGTTGCTGTGCGCTTCTAATCGCCTCCACCAGTATGGTATTGTCGCAGAGAATTGTGGAACGTGTTTGTGGTGGATTGTTGATTGCTAATTTGCTATTATCTATGGTAGCGTTGTTGTTGTTGTTGTTGTTATTATTAGTTAAACAGCAGCCATTTTTGAAGGTGATTAATTTTTTTATAGTTGTTGTGGTTGGCATGGGAGTAGGCGATTGCGCCGTTAATAACGTTGCATCAACGGTGTTATTATTGTTGTTGTTTTGGTTGTTGTTGTTGATGTTATTTGTGTTAGAAGAGCAATGAGAGGGTATAACATTAGATTTCTCAGTTTGAGATGAAGCGGAAGCAGTTGTTGTTGTTGCTGCTGCTGCTGATGATGAAGAGGATGATGATTGTGATTGTGATGATGCAGATGCGCATGTGGATGCCAGCATTGATGTGCTTATGGATGATAATGTGGAGGATGATGGCAATGATGATGATGATGATGATGATGACGATGTTGTTGTGGTTGCTGTGGTGAGTGTAGAAGCTGCTGCAGCACTCACACCCCTCGGCGGCGCTTTATTAAAAAACAAAGGCGGCGGTGTGGAACTTAATGCATGCGAATGTGGATGGTGATGATGTGTGCGTATGATAGCAAATTGTGCAGCATTTGGCATAGTTGCTGTGGTGAGTTTAAACACGGGAGATGCATTCATCGATTGACGTCTCAGTTTAGGTGATTTCGCCTCAATGCCACCGAATGGCGTGTGCACTCGTGTTATAACTGTGGGCGGTGTTTCCACTCGACGTTGATGCAAATATTTTAATTGACGATGTGGTGAGGTATGTTGTTGTTGTGGCGTTAGTGAGCGTACTACGGTGAATTGACGTCGTTTGAGGGGAGGTGGTGGTGCATTGGCTGCCGATTCGCCGCCACCGCCGCCGCCGCAGGCATTGGTGGTCGTGCTTACCGCTACGATGGAACGAAAACATTTGGTGGTTGGCGTTTTTGTGGTGTTGTGACATGTGGTGGGTGTTGTTGGTGTGCTGGTTAAACGTAGTTTTGGTATTGTATAAAATTCAATATTGTCGAAATCGGTTTCGGTTTCATATGCATCGTAATCTTCGGTGGCTGCAAAAAGGTGCTGATGCTGTTCTTGTTGTTGTTCGTGCTTCAGCTGCTTTCTTAGTTGTTCGGCGGCTGCTGTAGTTTCGTTTTTGTCGTTGTTGTTGTTACTGTTGCACGTTTTATTGACAGCTACGCGTACAAGTTTTAAAGGTTTTCGTATTTCATATCGATTTCCGTTACGATTTCGTTTTAGATATCAAGTTCGTATTTGATATCGTTTTCATTTTTCGTTTACGTTTTTGAAATGCAATGCAAATGAAAATTTCGTAGATGATTTGTATCAACACACAGTGCATTTATGGGCATGATGATTAATGGATAATGCACAAGAGAAGGACAGATAACGAAAGACATGGAGAGAGATACATAGTTATATATATAGAGAGAGAAAGAGCGATAAAGAGATATGCATGTAGATAGCAAAGCATGAAATAACAAAGAAAAAAAACAACACTTTAGTTAACAAATATATGCACAAATGAGTGAAGTGACAGATGACAATTTTACGACATGGGCGGGTATTATAATGACATATGACAATTCGCTATGTGTATGAAAAATCATCTACCAATGCAAGCCAATTGTGTTCGGTAAATAAAAAAAAAGGTGTTAACATAAAAAGGTGGCAAAACATGATTCTTAATATATTTTAGTTGTTTATGAATAAAAAAAAATTAAATACACATCTTTTACAATAAAAAAATACAGTAAAAAAATTTGTTTCATAAAAAAATTAACGCCAACACAATAGCAACAACTGAAAGAGAGGGGAAAGGGAATAAAGTAATACGAATAAAAGAAATATAAGTAAATGCTAAAAATTAAGATGTCAATTAAATATTTAAAGGTCTTTATTGTTAACAAAAATTAAAAAAAAAATTATAAAAAATAAATTGAGATTCGAATTAAATATAATATATTATGAGAATGTTTATCGTGAAAAAAAAAAATAAAAATAAACAAGTAAGGAAGCCTAAGTTCGAGTGGAATCGAACATTAGATACTCAGCTGTATGCTTATTGTTTGTTTGCCTTTGATGGAAACACGGTGTACTTTATATAAAGCGAGTGCTGCATGAAGTGGGCGTATCCACGCCCATTTTCCAAAATTTTTCTATTTTTTGTTTCCAGTCTATTGTAGAACTCATGCCACAAAATTTCAATGAATTATCTTTATATTTGACAAAGATATCGCTTAAAATGTTTTTATTAGGCCACTTTATAATACCCATATATAAAAGTGGGCGTGGTCGTCAACCGATTTCGCTAAAATTTTCAACATGTATTGCTACAAGTAATAAAAGTGTATACACCAAGTTTCGTCATAATATATCAATTATTTGTCGAGATATGGGCTCCAAAATCTCGCATATTCCTGCTCCTAAAAGGAGGCGGTGCCACGCCCATTTTCCAAAATTTTTGTGTTTTTTGTTTTATGTCCTTAGTTGGAATCTTGCCATAAAATTTCATTGATATATCTTTATATTTGACAGAGATATCGCTTCAAATGTTTTTATTAGGTCACTTTATAATACCCATATATAAAAGTGGGCGTGGTCGTTAACCGATTTTGGCAATTTTTCGTCAAAACATTTGCGTAAGCAAATATATCACGCGTACCAAATTTCATCTATATATCTTCAATAGTTTCTGAGTTATGACTCATAAAACTTTCAATGTTTGCCCCTTAATAAGTGGGCGTGGCACCGCCCATTTTCCAAAATTTCATCAAATTTCTTCATAGGGGCCTGAGCTCAACACGTGGGTAAAATTTCATCGCTCCAGCTATATTAGTGACTGAGATACCAAATTTCCGATTTTTACTATATAGGGGAGGTGGGCGTGGTCATGGTCCGATTTCGCCCATTTTCAATACCATCCGTTCTCGTCTTGATACCAACTTGCATTCCAAATTTCATCAAAATATTTCGATTTTTGCGTGAGTTATCGTGCGTACAGACGGACAGACGGACAGACGGACGGACGGACGGACGGACATGGCTCAATCGATTTCTCTTTTCACGCTGATCATTTTGATATATATAAGTCTATATCTATCTCGATTATTTCGTTCTGTTACAATCCACCGTTAGGAAATCAAAATTATAATACTCTGTGTACTAGTACAGCTGAGTATAAAAAAAAAATAAAATATATAATTATAATAAATTGAGATTATATATATCTTTTGTCACAAGCAATAATCGCTTAAGTCGACTTAGGAAGATTTCGAGTTATATATACCACGTTATTCTCCTCTTAAAACACTATATTTCTGTAAAACCCACATGCTTATAACTTAATTCAATCAAAAGATATAAATAAAAACATTTAGGCTTAACTTACAACAGATGTGTATTAAACTTGCTATAACAGCCAAAGCAGACGTATCTACTTAATCAAATTTCTTCATGACATTTTGTTCTATTTACAAAATTTGATCGTAACATTGTGGATGGCTCACTGATTTTGCGTCCATAGTTTTTAATCGACTTTTATGATTTGTTAAGAAACGCTTTCGAATATAAAAATCAATTTATCTCGAAATCATTTTTAAAGACTTAAACGATTATTGCAAATTGCCACAGATATTATAATGATATGTATTTATTGTTAACAAAAATTAAAAAAAAATTTTATAATATATAAATATAAGAAATTGAGATTCGAATTAAATATAATTGTTAATAAAAATAAAAAAAAATAATAAAAAAAAAATAAAATATATAAATTTAATAAATTGAGATTCTAATTAAATATAATATATTATAAGAATGTTTATCTTTAAAAAAAATAAATAAAATATATAAATATAATAAATTGAGATATTAAGGATATTTATTGCTAACAAAAATAAAAAAATTAAATATATAAAATAATAAATGAGATTCTATGTAATTAAATATAAGATATTATAAGGGTATTTATTGCTAACAAAAAAAATTAATAAAAAATAAAATATATAAATTTAGATTATAATTAAATATAATATAACAATATTTATTGTCAAAAAAATAAAAAAATGAAAAAAAAATAAAATTTATAAATATAATAAATTGAAATTCTAATTAAATATAATACATTATAAGGATATTTATTGTTAAAAAAATTGTATAAAAAAATAAAATATATAAATATAATAAATTGAGATTCTAATTAAATATAATATAAGGATATTTATTGTTAAAAAAATTAAAAAAAAAAATATAAAAAAAATAAAATATAAAATAATAAATTGAGATTATAATTAAGGATATTTATTGTTAAAAATAAAAATTTAATAAAAAATTATTTATTTATTGTTGAGCTCAAGGCCGACAACCACAAAGGATAGCTGCATGGTTACAGAAACATATGTATATACATACATACATATTTAAACGTTACTGTTCTATGTATTGTTGTTCTTGTGTATTTTTGTTTACACTTGCGGTATTTTCAATTGTTTATATTTTCATGTTTTCTATGTCTCCAAATTCACTTGTTTAAGTTTTTGTATTCGCTCATCTGTTCAGTCGAAAAAACATAGGCAAACAAGTAAGTTAAGTTGTTTATGTTTATAAGAGTTTATGTACGTATATATGTAAATGTATATGTATTAACGTATTTAATATTGTTTTTCAGTCCTGAAGATGACCTCAGAATGAGGTCGAAATATCGACAATAAATGTTTTTTTAAAAAGTTCAAAAATTTTTATGTTTTGGAATTTTTAAACGGCCTTGAGCTCAACAATAAATAAATAATTTTCACAACAAAAGGGCCAAAATAATTTCATTTAATAAAAAATTAAATGTAATACATATAAGAATATTTATTGTTAACAAAAATTAAAAAAAAATTAATAAAAATATCCATCAGATGGCAATTAAATAATAATTGTTTAAAATAAAAAAATACACCCTAACAAACAAAACTTCTCAACTCACTAACATATGTATATACATACCTCTACCAGCCTCCAAAGTCGTTGGACTGCGTAATGGATGCGCTGTACCCTGTTGATGCTGCTGCTGTTGCTTTTGACTCAGACACGCAGCCGCCGCCGGCACATTAAATGTGAATACACTACTTACACTGCCACCACCATTGATTTTATATGGTGAAATGAATTCCTGTTTTATATCCTCCTCTTTTATATGAATTTGTTGTATTTGTTGTTGTTGTTGTGACTGCTGCTGTTGTTCATCTATTTTTGTGCTCTTTGGACTTATGGGCATTGTTTTAAAAGCGCCACCTATATGTGATTGAGTAGTTAAATAAAAGTATATATTATAATAGAGGAACTACATATATACAAGAAATGTTGCTGGGCATAGAAAGAAATTATTTGGAAGTAAAATGAGAAATACAATTGGAAAAAAATTTGCAGGCAAATTGTTTTTCTTCTTTTTTTAAATCATTAAAAGCGCCAACTGAGCGGCAGCATATGCAAGAAAATGTTGTGTTTGCAACTCTTTTGCCCCCACCAAAAAAAAAAAAAAAAACTCCAAAATTGCATTTCTCTTTTTAACTTTCAGTGCGCGCTCGCCTGTTGGTTGGAATGGTGTTACACCGATTGGATTCTTCGGACTATTGTACGAATACAATGTCATCTGTTGTGGACTGAGCATGCTGCTGGCTTCAATGCTCGTGGCATATGGTTTTATCGCTTTCGGTTTTAATGTTATATCACGTTCTGTCGCATTTGTTGCACTGCCAGCGGCTACTGAGTGCTGTTGTTCCAGGCCGCCTTCACTTCTTGCTGGCTTTTCATTTTTAATGTTCGCCTCCGATGAAGTGTCGTGCTGTTTTGGGTGTTTTGAAAAAGAAGAAAAGTGAACATTTAGAATATTAAAAAATATGAAAAGCAAGAAGCAAAAAATTTCCTTTACCTTATTGTTATCACTACTTTCCGATATGCTCTTTCTTAATTTTGTTGATTTTCTATAATCATAAGCGCCCTCCTCCACATCGGAATCGGCTACGCGTTCGCGACATTTTAAATCATTTACTGTCATGTCTTGCTGTTGAGATCCTTTAGTTGTATTTGTATGGGCGGTTAGGCTATTATTGGTGGGCTCATCTACCACCAACATCTGGGAAATTGAAGGAAAAATAATAATTAGTATTTAAAAATTGAAAAATGGATTTTAAAAATATCATCATAAAGTGGCTAACGGTTAAAAAGGGAAGTCAGAGGCCTTTTTGAAACTTTTTTGTTAGTACAGAGTTGCCACCTGACAACGAAATAAAGTTTAGTTTCAAAGGTAAGAGAAAATATTTATATAAAAGCAGAAAGGTACGATAAAAAGGCATTTTTTTGGTGTTGGAGGCCTTTTTGCAACATTTTTATTAGTAAAGAGTTGCCACCTGTAGCAAAATAAAGTTGAATTTTAAAAGTAAAAGAAAGTATTTATTTAAAAGCAGTAGGGTATGATTAATACGTGTAATTGTATTCATAATACTCGCAAAAGCATTTTGAAGAGCGTTGCCACCTGTTTCAATATACAAATACGCTAAATCGAATGCGTCAATATCGACAAAAAAGTAAAATATTTATGTATGTCCTATTACCCCAAATATTACTTAGTGTACCAGTTTGGTTGAGAAAAAAAATAAATAGAAAGATTTGCCACTTAAAACCTTTTTTAAACTTATTGATTTGAATAGGTTAAAAAGTGTTAGGCTGCGAACAGAGTGGGCGCTGAAAGCCGAGCCGAGATTGTCAATGCGATAAAGATTGTCAGTGCGATAAAACTGGTTACATACAAGTCAATACAAATAAGCTTGTGCATAACACAGTGAACGCCGACAAGAGCAGAGAGCAAAGCCGATGAGTGCGAGAAAAACAGTTTCAAAGCGTTTTGCGCGCTTGTTTGCATTGTTGATGTTTACTTTTTAGCGTGAAATCGTGTTTTTTAATGGTTTTTTTAAAGAAATTTAGCTGGACATTTTCTTAAGTCATTATATAAATGATGAAATTCACCAAATTCATATATTTTTAGTGTAATTGGATGTTTTCCAAATTCTTTTGTGATAATAATTGCATTAACCACACTAGGAGAAGCAAAATACTCTTCATCAGATGAATCCATTACCGTGTACAGCAATTTTATAAGCACAAATGAAAAATAAGACTAAATCACATAAAGGCAAAACACATGGAATAAACAGAATTTCAGCGCTGATTCTCGCATTCACTGTGTTATAGACAAATTTTCTTCTCGCATGAAAATAAGCGTCAATAAACTCGGCTCGGCTCCGCTCGGCATCAGCGCCCACTCTGTTCGCACCCTTAGAAGGATGTTTCATTGGATGTAATAACGTGAATACAAGTGCTGAAGGTTAAAAAAATAAATCTAAATTGCTAATAAAGTTGCCACCTGTTTCCAAAACCAATTTTTTTTTTAAATTTAAGGTTGCCACCTATTGAAAAATAAATAAATATATTACAGTATGGGTTTTAAAAAATGCAAAGAGCTTTCCAGAGAGTAATTTACAGACTCAATAATTTTTTTTTTTTTGGAAATTTGAGGTTGCCACCGACTTAAAAAATCAAATATGTACTACAATATGGAGCTCAAAAAGTAGGAATTAAAAATTGTGCTTTCTTGATAAGGTTATTTACAGACTCTTAAATCTTTTATGGAAAATTTAAGGTTGGCAGCTGTTGAAAAAAAAATAAATATTACAATATGGATCTCAAAAAATAGGAATTTAAAAGCGCTTTCCTGATAAAGTTATTTACAGACCCATAAATTATAATTTTTTGTTGTTGAAAATTTGAGGTTGCCACCTGTTTAAAAAAATCGAAAACTACAATATGGATCTTACAAAATAGCAACTTAAAGGCGCTTTCCTGAAAAAGTCATTTCGGACTCCTAAATCTTTCATGGAAAATTAAGTTTAAAAATAAATATGTATTACAATAGGGGCTTTAAAAAATTGCACTTTAAAAGTGCTTTGCAGTAAATGTTATTTACAGACTCAAAATTTTTGTTTTTTGAAAATGAGAGGTTGGCACCTGTTTAAAAAAATTGCATACTTTAATATGGAGCTCAAAAATTATTTACAGTCAAATATTTTATGGAAAATTTAAGGTTGCCACCTGTTGAAAAAAATGAAATAATACAATATGGCTCTACAAAACTAGCGCATTAAAAAAAAAACGAAATGTATTTAAAGACACATATACTTATTGAACACTTCATATTAAATCCACTAAAAGAACTGCTCAATACTCACATGTTCATCATCCGATTGCATATCATCCGGGCCCATCACCTCCGCCTTGATGCGCGTTGGCTTTTCCTCTTTCACTTGTTGACCCAAAGTCTCCTCAATTGTCAATGGTATTATGTCGCCAGCTTGCGAATCCGCTGCCGTGGTGCTAGAAGCACCAATCGCACCGCCGCCACCGCTGCTACCGGGACTATGCATTGGCAAATCCATAGCCAACACATCGATACCATCCATATCCATTGAGTCGTTGCGTTGCTTAGCATCACCACTTGCTGTGGCACCGCCCGCAGTCGCTCCTTTGCCACCCGAACTGGAGGATTTACGACGATCTTTCGAACACCATTTCCATTCGGGATGCAACTTGAAATGTGCATCCTTCACCGAACTGGCCAACTCATGGTATTTGGCTTTTTGTTCGGGTTTCAAGGCATACCACCATTCGCCGAGTATTTTACTAACTGTACGATTATCTTGATTCGGATGCTTTTTATGGACTAGTTTACGATGCTTTTTCGAAAATATCATAAATGCATTCATGGGTCGACGAATTTTGTTCTGTTTGAGCGTGGGGAAAAAAGGTGATTGATGTTGATGGTTATTTGTAATTAATTAAAAAAAAGTAGAGTTGAGATTGGAGTGTGGAGTGGAAGCTTTTCTGTATGCATTATTTGTTAAATTCGTTAGAATATACTGGTTAGAATTTATCGGCATAATTTGCTCTGTAACCAAGAACTGTATGCTCAAATCTTAACGGGTTTTAATGGGTCAAAAGGTGGGCTTTTAGGTCAACCGTCAGCTGGACCCTCACCTCGTTTATACTGTGCTTAGGGAAAGTAGAAACATTGGACACAGAGATTTTATGTGCCTTAAGTCAGGGGCCAGGAAGATAGATGTGGTTTGGTTTCGATGGATGGTGGGAAGTGAAGAAGTGTCGGGAGATTTTTTTCTTAACCATCTCAACCTTTTCCTTTAGGTGAATAAAATTATAGCATATAAACTCACAATTGTCACTGGACTCAATGGTTCCTTATCAATCGAATTGGCGCCAGCACCGGCAGCCATCATTGCCGCTTTCGCTTGTTGTTGTTGCTGTTGCTGCTGCAAAGCGCTGAGCGATTGTGAACGGCGCTTGGATGTACTATTGCCTCCACCAGCTGTTGATGCTTTCGGCCCAGCACACATACCGCCGCCTGAAGCACCATCATTGCCCCCGCTACCACCACTACCACATTCATTTGTCAACGAACTGTTATATCTATAGCCATCGCTGCTGCTAGCAATTGCAAAACGTGTATGTTTCGGCTTTGTGTTGTGTGAATTGGTGAGCGGCGTTGCCAATGCGCTGGATGATGGCTCGAATACGTCATCATCTAACTGATCATCATTATCATCTTGTTGCTGATTGCTGTTATTGCCCCCGATGCTACCAACTTGTTGCGCAGCTGCTGCATCACTTGTTGAAAAGTTTAATGGTCTTTCGGGTGAATCGAAATCGGAAGCGGAAATGTTGTTGTTGCTGTGATTGATACCCATTACATGATTGCTATGATTGTGGTTGTTGTTGTTGTGTGCGCCATGATGATTTACTAAATTCATGCCATGTATTGTTTGTTGTTGATGTTTATGTTGGTGTTGCTGCTGTTGCTGATGTAGTTGTGTTGCTGTTGCTGACGAAGTTGATGGTGGTGGTGGTGGTGTTTCCGCCGTTGGCGGTATGATGCCGGCTATGGTGAAATTGGTCGCTTTAACGGGGGACTGCGTGATGGTGGGCAACAGCGTTTGCCATTGATATATCGACCCCGGCGGAAATCCTATATATAATTAAAATTAAAAAGAAGAAGAAAAAAAAAAATAAAAAGAAGAAAAAGCAAATTATATATTAAAAAAGTTAAATTCAAAATTTATCAAAACTAAACACTTTTCCTACCGTTTTTTGGAATCGTCTTTTCATTTGCTGCAACTGTTGCTGACGTCGTTGTGGTCGGCGATGCCTGATGTTGCTGGTGCTGTTGGTGGGCGGCCACCAAATGTGCTCCATGCGTAGCGGCGGCGTTCATACCCAAGCCGCTGCTAATCGAAACCAAAGTGGGCTGTCTGGACTGCAGAGTTGAATTTGCACCGCCGTCAGCACCACCACCCGCTGGCGACAGCAATGGCACTAATTGTGTGGGGTCAACGATGACGGGATGAAAGGACTGTACTGAGGACGTTGCTGTCCCATTGACCACGGCGCTGTTGCCGTTATTGTTGTTGACAGCAGCGGCGGCGGCCACAGCGGCTGCAGCTGCTGCTGCCGCCGGTGAGATCCGTATAACGCTGGTGGTGGCGTGACCAATGCCACCAACACTCACCGTCGAAACGGCTGGTGGACGTGGCGCTGCTATAACAGCATTACTAATGCTGCCGGCAGGTGCTGATGGTGGCGAGAAAGACATGTGCGCATGCGCAATTTGCTGCTGCTGTTGTTGTTGTTGTTGCTGCTGCTGTTGCTGGTGTGTCGTAGCGGGCGGTGGCAGCGATGGCGGCGCATGGTGATGATGATGGAGTGAGGAATGATGTACATTGCCGCCGCCGCCACCGCTGCCATTGTTTGCTCCAGTTGTTGTTGTTGTTGGCAGTGTCGCATTTTGTTGGTGGTGATGATGATGATGGTGATGCACCACCATTGAGACGGGTGATTTTTGTGGCGGTGGTGGTGCAGCTGCACCAGCAACGCCCTGTGCGCGCACCGATTCCGGGCGTATCACTTGCGAATAGCCAACGCTGCCATATTGTATGGGACTAGCGGCGGTCTTCCATTTAGCGTGTGTATGATGCGTGTCCGCTGTCGCTATGGGACCACCGCCAATCGGTGTAAAAAAATTTTGTCGATTCGATACAACCGGCACGGGTGAATTATTCACATTCATCGGTGAGGTACCATGGTTAACGGGCGATGAGTACGATGGTGTGGCCGAGCGTGAACTGCTGAGTGACACTGTGTGTGTAGAGAAGAGAAGGTGGGCAAAAAGTGAGGAGGTTAATATTTAAAAGGAATAAAATAAGAATTTGACTAAATAATAGTTGAAGTCCCGAAAGTATGCCTAGCTGTCGGTTTTTTTTAAATAAATTGGAATGTGTTCTACTGCGGCATTCGATTATACTCTAGGCAAATTGCACCATTATAAAATGAATATAAAATAAAAAAGGTCTTGATTTATGGAACCGGTGAATGCAACAAAAACGATGAAACCGGTGAATTATGGCATTTGGTGGAACTGTTCATATTTGGTGTAGCCGGTGAATTCAAAAAAAACGTTGAAACCGGTGAATTAACGCAATTGGTATAAGTGATCATATTTGGAGGAACCGGTAAATGTAACAAAGCCGATGAAACCCGTGAATTATCACAATTGGTGGAAGTGTTTCTAATTGGTGGAACCGGTAAATGCAACAAAAACGATGAAATCGGTAAATGCAACAAATACGATGAAATCGGTGAATTATCGCAATTGGTGGAACCGGTAAATGCAAAAAAAAAAGGGGAAACTGGTAAATGCAACAAAAACAGTGAAACCGGTGAATTATTGCAATTGGTGGAACTGGTAATTGCAACAAAAACGATAAAACCAGTGAAATATCTCAATTGGTATAAGTGTTCATATTTGGTGGAACCGGTGAATGCAACGAAAGCGATGAAACCGGTGAATTATCTCAAGTGGTGGAAGTGTTTATAATTGGTGGAACCAGTGAATGCAACAAAAACGATGAAACCGATGAATTATGGCAATTGGTGGAACTTCTCATATTTGGTGGAACCGGTAAATGCAATAAATACGCCGAAACGGGTGAATTATCGCATTTGGTGGAGGTGCTCAGAATTGGCGGAAACAGTAAATGCAACAAAATCGATGAAATCGGTGAATTAGAGCAATTGGTGAATTAGAGCAATTGGTGGAATGGATGCATGCTCATAATTGTTGGAACCGGTGAATGCAACAAAAAACGAGGAATCTGGTAAATACAACAAAAACGATGAAAACAATGAATCATCGCAAATGGTGGAGGTGCTCAGAATTGGTGGAACCGGTGAATGCAACAAAAACGATGAAACCGGTTAAGTATAGCAACTGGTGGATGTATTCTAAAACGGTGGAGCCGGTGAGCACGAAAAACCCGTTGAATGTGGTGAAATATTGCGGCTGTTGGATGTTCCGTTTATTGGTGGAGTCATAGTTCGACAAAGTAGATCAATTGGAGTTGAATTAGTAGGGCTGGTGGACAGGCCCCAAACTGGTGAGACAATGAATTTAGCAATACTGGCAAACTAGATGGCCGTCATTGACTTCGTACGCAATAAACCAGGGCTGCTCACCTCATAGGCACTCAAAGCACAATTGTTTGTTGGGGTAAGTGGAAAAAAATTCAACAACTATTTACAGCGAAGGTTGAGTGTATAGCTATTTCACGAAAAACCATTTTCGATCATCAGCACTCTTTTCGGAAGTGGATGCACCGGGGATTGAACCCGAGTCCATTCCAACTTCAGCCGCAATGACCCAACGGATAAACACACTCGGCCATTGAGACTCTGTGCAAGCTGTTGGATTTTCCCCACTTTTGCCTTTTTCATTTTCAACATTAACGTTAGTGTGTATATGCTTTTGCATATATTCTCCACAAACGTGCTGAATTTTTGTTGTAGGCAGTTCGCAATGAACATTGTTGTTGGTATTTATTTTATGTATATACCAAACAACGTTAACAATTTTACTTGAAAGAGTTTTTAGTGCTTAGCACGAAATTTTTATTTTTAATTCAATTTTTAATTGTTGGGGTAAGTGGAAAAAAATTCAACAACTATTTACAGCGAAGGTTGAGTGTATAGCTATTTCACGAAAAACCATTTTCGATCATCAGCACTCTTTTCGGAAGTGGATGCACCGGGGATTGAACCCGAGTCCATTCCAACTTCAGCCGCAATGACCCAACGGATAAACACACTCGGCCATTGAGACTCTGTGCAAGCTGTTGGATTTTCCCCACTTTTGCCTTTTTCATTTTCAACATTAACGTTAGTGTGTATATGCTTTTGCATATATTCTCCACAAACGTGCTGAATTCAACTCCAATTTTTGTTGTAGGCAGTTCGCAATGAACATTGTTGTTGGTATTTATTTTATGTATATACCAAACAACGTTAACAATTTTACTTGAAAGAGTTTTTAGTGCTTAGCACGAAATTTTTATTTTTAATTCAATTTTTAATTGTTGGGGTAAGTGGAAAAAAATTCAACAACTATTTACAGCGAAGGTTGAGTGTATAGCTATTTCACGAAAAACCATTTTCGATCATCAGCACTCTTTTCGGAAGTGGATGCACCGGGGATTGAACCCGAGTCCATTCCAACTTCAGCCGCAATGACCCAACGGATAAACACACTCGGCCATTGAGACTCTGTGCAAGCTGTTGGATTTTCCCCACTTTTGCCTTTTTCATTTTCAACATTAACGTTAGTGTGTATATGCTTTTGCATATATTCTCCACAAACGTGCTGAATTTTTGTTGTAGGCAGTTCGCAATGAACATTGTTGTTGGTATTTATTTTATGTATATACCAAACAACGTTAACAATTTTACTTGAAAGAGTTTTTAGTGCTTAGCACGAAATTTTTATTTTTAATTCAATTTTTAATTGTTGGGGTAAGTGGAAAAAAATTCAACAACTATTTACAGCGAAGGTTGAGTGTATAGCTATTTCACGAAAAACCATTTTCGATCATCAGCACTCTTTTCGGAAGTGGATGCACCGGGGATTGAACCCGAGTCCATTCCAACTTCAGCCGCAATGACCCAACGGATAAACACACTCGGCCATTGAGACTCTGTGCAAGCTGTTGGATTTTCCCCACTTTTGCCTTTTTCATTTTCAACATTAACGTTAGTGTGTATATGCTTTTGCATATATTCTCCACAAACGTGCTGAATTTTTGTTGTAGGCAGTTCGCAATGAACATTGTTGTTGGTATTTATTTTATGTATATACCAAACAACGTTAACAATTTTACTTGAAAGAGTTTTTAGTGCTTAGCACGAAATTTTTATTTTTAATTCAATTTTTAATTGTTGTTAATTGTTAATTTTCTTTGCACTGCCATAAGCACTGAGATATAAAAAAAATTTTATATGTATGTGCCTATGATTCATATTGAATGTGCAGAGCAAAGGCACTTTGTATAGGAGCTCGAGCACTGCCGTAAGAAATCGAAATTTACAATAACAAATGTGTAATGAAAAAAAAAATTCAAAAAATGAAAGCACTGTAAAAAATTAGTATTCAAAAAATTTTCATATAAAAAATAAAAAAATTTGTATGTATGTGATACTACCATTTGAAAATAAATTCTAAAATAATATTTTATTGGAATTCATAAAAAAATTGAAATGAGCAAAAAAATTTTTCAGTGCATATACAAAATTTGTAGATGTATTGAGCTTTGTACTTTCAATACAAGAGCGTTGAGCAGCCCTGCAATAAACTAATAATACAATATGGCAGGGCTGCTCAACGCTCTCGTATTGAAAGTACAAAACTCAATACATCTACAAATTTTGTATATGCACTGAAAAATTTTTTTGCTCATTTAATTTTTTTTATGAATTCCAATAAAATATTATTTTAGAATTTATTTTCAAATGGTAGTATCAAATACATAAAATTTTTTATTATTTTTTATATGAAAATTTTTTGAATACAAATTTTTTACAGTGCTTTCATTTTTTGAATTTTTTTTTCATTACAAATTTGTTATTGTAAATTTCGATTTCTTACGGTAGTGCTCGAGCTCCTATACAAAGTGCCTTTGCTCTGCACATTCAATATGAATCATAGGCACATTCATATAAAATTTTTTTTATATCTGAGTGCTTATGGGAGTGCGAAGAAAATTTTATTTTCATATTTGAAGTGAAAATATGTATCTGTGCCTATGATTCGGAACAAAACAAAAACAATTGTGCGTTGAATGCCTATGAGGTGGGCAGCCCTGCAATATGGAATGCGGGTGCGCTTTTCATTAAGGAAGCGCTCACCGAGAAAAATCACTTTTTCAGGTGGGTAGATGGCCTCTCACAGAACTCAAAACTGAAAACAAAACTTGCCGAAGGCTTACAGTTTACGAGATATTTGTTTCGGGGCGTGCTTCCGTAATAGGAAATGTTCCCATAACCTTTAATTTTGAAAATAAAACTCAAAGTTCAAATAATTTTTTGATTTTTTCGACTAAAGTCAAAGCCATTACGATCCCTGATTTAAATTAGTAAGCTAATCATTATTGACGTTCCCTGATGGGCGCGGTTACAACGCATGTTTTGTATGACTTTATCTAGACACATTTTTGAAGGTCTTGCAAAACACTTTTAATTGTGTTATGTATGTATTAAACAATATTTACACAAACACTGCAGGTACAAATTGCTAGATAAATCATCTTTTGGTAAAAATATGTTTAGATTCATTATTTTTTTCACAACAATTAATTTTAATATGTATGTATGTAGGTCTAAAACTGGTATTATTTATCATTGATGTTTTTAAAGCGACTAATATTCTGATTTTATTTCAAATAAAATATCAACAAATATTATTTCTAGCAAAATTAATATGTTGACTATAAAAAAGTACGACGTGCTTCACATTCTAAAACATTTTTTGCACTAATGCAGCGCTTCTACAATTTCCAGCTCTAATGCAGTTTCTACATACATACATATATACAACGCATTGCCGATGCATTAATTTTGTTTTTGTAATTGCCATTGCGTACCAGATACATAATTTTATAACAATAGCCACTTCACACATTTCAATCTTTTCATGGGTTATTTGCTTTTGTTTTTGTTGTTTTTGTTCTTTCGCACATTTGCCATTTACCCGCCACTGCACAGTCAAAGCCAGGCAACAAGGCAAGTAAGCGACTCAAATCCATATCTTCTTAAGTGCAATCATAACAATAGTACTTTGAAGTGGACGCGGTTAGCAGGTATTCCTAAAAATTTATTTTCTATTGTCTCTTTGTAGTTGTAACTTATGTATTTGGATATTTTAAGGGACATATGCACCTAAATACATATGTACGTACACATCTATAAGAAATTTAAGTGCTGTATAGCGTTGAGATTAGTCGGTGTTATAGCAAAATGTGCTAACTCAATATTGGCAGTAACAAGTTTTGGTTATGTTTGTGGTACACAATTTCATTTTCAATTATCGTTCCACAATACATCATATTCCTACCCTGTCGGAAAAACAAGCAACCAAAAAGTATTTAATTTCATTTTCACTTACCTAATATATTAGCCACATCAGTTTCCTCTTGATCGGAACGACCTGTCACACGATAGTTTGGCGATGTCTCCGAGTCTCGCGATGTATCCTCGTCTACTTGGGTTTTGCTGCTCGAACGGCTGTTTATTTCACTATTAAAAAAGGAAAGTAAAAATAAAAAAAACATAAATTTCTTTAAGCAACTCAACCAACCCTGGAAAACGACTCGCTCCGTTTGGCCGCAGCGCACTACCCTTCTGATTCAGATGGCGTGAGCACAATCCGCGTCGCTGAGATTCTTTAGAGCATAAGCCGCAGAGGCGTCGCCATTGTTTACCATTATATTTTTTACGCACACCCGATTCGGATTGAACGATATCGCCTTTTTTGAAGCGATGCGGTGTTGTTGCTTGAGATCTGTAAAGAAGGTTGATGAGAGACATTTTGTAAGTTACAATTTGTCTAAAGTAATTTATCTAAAGTAATTTCAGCACGAAAGTTTTTACTATAAATAAATTTTCCTTCATAGTGTCAGCGATACTTGAGATTCATTTAATAAATACATATATATAAGGAAACGTTAAAGTTTACAGGAGTACTATAGGAGAACCTATGAAATATTATGTTGACAAAGGTGTTGAGCTTCCCGCAATAGTTGTGCCTAAATTAAATGTGTTAAATTCATATTAAAATTAATGATAAATTTTTATTTTTTTATTTTTTCGAAACTAGAGAAAAATTAAAAATAAAATATAAAATATAGCCTAGGCCTGTGCTCGTAAAATAAAATAAAAATTTAATGATTAATTTTTTTTTTAATTTTTTTGAATGATTATTTTAATATATATAAAATAATCAGAAATAATCATATAATCAAAATTAATCCAAAAAATGTATTTAATTGTTTGATTATTTTTTAATTATATAATTGTTTTTTAATTATTTGATTGTTTTAATTGCTTGATTATTGGCAATTATGCCATTATTTTCTTTTTGTGATTTATGATTTTTAATTATTTTTGAAAATAGGGAAAGCCTAATAATGTATTATTCACAAGGTGAAATAAAACATAAGCATAACATGAATTAAAAATCTAAAATAATTGAAAAAATTAAATAATTGTAATAGTCATGCAATTAAAAAAAATCGAAAATTATTGAAAATAATCAAATAGTTGTATTAATAAATAAAAGAATTAAAAAAATCGAAAATTATTAAAAATAATCAAATAATTGTATTAGTAATGTAAATGTAAATTAAAAAATCAAAAATAATTGAAAATAATCAAATAATTGTATTAATCATGCAATTAAAAAATCAAAAATAATTGAAAATAATCAAATAATTGTATTCATCATGCAATTAAAAAAAAAAAACAAAAAATAATTGAAAATAATCAAATAGTTGTGTTAATAAATAAAAGAATTAAAAAAATCGAAATAATTATTAAAAATAATCAAATAATTGTATTAGTCATGTAGTAATTAAAAAATGAAAAATAATTGAAAATAATCAAATAATCTATATATATATATAAATCAAGCCCATTTCTTTGTCACCGGCTTTCGCCCAAACGCGTGGAGGGATTTTGACCAAATTTACACACCAGCTTAGTACCTTGCCCTAGATGGTTTATATGCATATTTTTTTCAAATCCGGAAGTCGGTTCCCGAGATATAGGTCAAAAGGTCAAAACGTGGATCCAGCTTTCCCCAGCATATTTTTGGACGATATTGGTATCAAATGAAAGGTATTGAGCAGAGAATTTACATAGAATAGTACTCATTGTGATTCCTGTGTCGGGTCTCCAGATATGGGTCAAAACGTGGACCCGAATGACCCTCGAATGTTTCTGAGCGATATTGGTATCAAATGAAAGGTATTGAGCAGATAATTTACATAGAATAGTACTCATTGTGATTCCTGGGTCGGGTCTCCAGATATGGGTCAAAACGTGGACCCGAATGACCCTCGAGTGTTTCTGAGCGATATTAATATCAAATGAAAGGTGTTGAGCAGAGAATTTACATAGAATAGTACTCATTGTGATTCCTGGGTCGGGTCTCCAGATATGGGTCAAAACGTGACCCCGGAAAATTTCTCAGCGATATTGGTTTCAAATGAAGGGTGTTGAGCAGGGATTTTAGATAGAAATGAACTCATTACGATTCCTAGCTCGGATCCCAAGGTGTGGGTCAGCACCTGGACCCGGATAACACCGGGATATTTCTCAGGGATATTGGTACCAAATGAACGTGAACCCGGATTGCCCCGGTAAATTTCTCAACGATATTGGTGTCAACTGAAAGCAGGGCTTTTACATAGAGATGAACTCATTATGATTCCTAGGTCAGATCCCCAGATGTGGGTCAAAATGTTGATCCGGATGGCCCCGGATAATTTCTCAGCGATATTGTTATTTAATCACGGCGCATGGCGATTCCTAGGTGGGATCCAAAAATATGAATCAATATGTGGACCCGGATAACACCGGGATATATCTTAGGGATATTGGTACCAAATGAAAGGTGTTGAGCGGACTCTCATGTAGAGGCGTACCCATTACGATTTCTTGGTCAAGTCTCCAGATATCGTACCCATTATGGTTCCTAGGTCAAGTTCCCGGATGTGGATCAATAAGTGGACCCGGATGAGCCCGGGATGCTTCTAAGCAATACTGATATAAAATGAAATGTGTTGACCGGGTCTGCTATATAGAGATATTTTCATACTGATTCTTAGTCCCGATACCCAATTATAAGTAAAAGAGACGATGCGGACGCCACGGAATGTTTTTAAGCAAAGATGGTATGAAATGAGAAGTGGAATGCAGGGTATGTTATGCTAAACCCAGTTTCCTAGGGAAAGGGGTACAGTAATCAGACTGGGAAAGGAGAGGGAGAATATAATAAAAATGGAATGAAGAGGATGGGCAGAGAGACAGTAAGGCAGGGAATTATAGAAGGAATAAGAGGGAGGAATAGAAAGGAGAAAGAAAGAAAAGGAGAGGTAAGAGAGAGCGATCGAGAAAGAGAAGCGTAAATGTGACGGGAAAGGCAAAAGGAAACGGAAATGAAAGAAAAGATAAATGGAAATGGAAAGAGAAAGAGAAAAGTAGAGGGAAAGGGAGTTGGAGAGTAATATGAAGAAAAATGGGATAAGAACATGAAGAGGGCAAACTTTTGAAAATATTAATTTTTTCTTTCACTTTTTTTTTAATTAACTGACTTTTGCTGAGCTCTGCAGCCCGAGGTAATTTCGGTTTCTAGATACTTCCAACATTTTTTAAAGTGTGCGTTTTCCCCTTCAAGTACCTATAATAGGAAGTGGGCCAAAGCAAAGCTTGGCTGGGTACAGCTAGTTGTATTAATAAATAATAGAACTAAAAAAAATGGACAATTATTAAAAATAATCAACTAAAATTAATTAATCGTTTAATTAATGTACTTATTTAATGTAATAACTATTAATCATTAAAAAGGTGAAAGTAATCGTAATTACCCATTAAAGCGTTACAAAAACAGAACATGTTTTAAATAACAGGTCTGGTCTAATCATCGGAAGGACCTTGTTTTTTTCTTTGTAGTCATAATTTTCATTTGTTGTTGTAATTGCTTTTGACGCTCTCGATCTAGTCCCATAACCATCATACTAAGATGAATTAACACCATAATATCTATCATAATAACAGGGTTCGGAAATTCTCATTTATGATTACTCATTTTCATTCATTTGTGAGAATTTTCACGAGCGAGAATATTTCAAATTATTTTTTTCGTTCATTTATCACGAGTGAGAAATGCAAAAAAAAATTATGCTTCTCACTCGCGATAAGTGAACAAAAAAAAATTTCCATATTTTTCACTCACGAGCGAAAAATAAAAAACCAAAATTTCTCACTCACATGTGATAAAACCGAACTAAGCCGGCTTCGGCTGTTCACATATGAGAGAAGCAATGCGAGAAATACAGATCGCGAGCAGTATTTTAGCGTTCACGAAAAGATTTTCTCATGTACATTTTTTAGCTGCGTTGTATGGAAGGAAATGCAAGCAGATTTTCGCAGTTGCCTTAGCCAAGCATTTGTGCGTACATATGTATCCACATATTTATGTATGGCTGGGTGTATGCATACAAGGGAATGGTTTGCATATGAACATATGTATGTATATACATACATATTATTTATGTATACGTATTCAATATTATCTCGGATTGCCTGCGATCTTTAGTAGAAGGCGGGTAACTAAATTTTCCTTGTTTATTATAATTACATTATTGAGTCTTTTTTTATAATTTTTTTTTTTTTTTTTTTGCAAATACATACATACATATGTATGTGACGAGTTCTTAATAGCCATTTTTATAGCAAATGTAGGTATGTAGATGCTAGCTCCTTTTTTATACCTATTTAGGAAGGTTTTTGAACGTGGAATGATATACATACATACCTAAATATGTATGTATATACATAAGTATATATGTATATGCATATGGGCTAATCCTGAAAAAGTCAACCCAGAGCATGAAATTGAAAATGGTCCGAACTTTATTCTTAAACTCAGGCTGAGAAAAATCACCAAAAAATAATAATTTTCACTAAGGATTTTTTATTAGCAAAGTATCATTTTTTTTCTTCGCGGGTTTTGTTTATTGAAAAGAGTTATATTATTGTTACACGCTCTAATCATTCTACATAGAACGTAATTTAATTTAAGAGTATAAAATTTGCGAAGCTAGTAAGAATAAAGGAGTTTTTGTATTTTAAAATTTCGCTTATCCTTTTTGTCGCGTGCGTTACCAAAAATCTATATAAATAGTTATTAAATCTAGGAAACCACTTGAAATAAAAAAAAAATTTCAGTGACAAAGTAAGTTTGTGTACCTTTTCCAAAAATAAAATCAGTGTTGTCCGAAAGCTGAATGTTACAACTTTATATGTGTTTTAAATTTGTCGCGTGCGTTACCGTAAGTGCAAAATTCAATCTATATACATATATAATTAAACAAAGTAAAAAAAAATTTTAAAAGCTTTTATATTTAATATTAATATAAAAATTTACTAAAAAGGAAAAAAAAATAAATTTTTAATATTTTTGAACAAGATTTATATTACTCCTTAGTTCATTTGGATCTTAATTTCAATCTAAGCATACATTTAATGTATTTCTTCAAAGCATTTCTGTATATGTATCAACATATACGCGGGTACTCATTAGATATTCATGTTATAAAACAGTATTGGTGAAATGGAAGGAAGCGATAAAAACTTTAAATTCCAATTACGTAAGATATGCATTACGTAAAGTGCACCCACGCTTTTATTTATGTTGATACATATACAGAAATGCTTTAAAGAAATACGTTAAATGTATGCTTAGATTGAAATGAAGATCCAAATGAACTAAGCAGTAATATAAATCTTGTTCAAAAATATTAAAAATTTATTTTTTTTCCTTTTTAGTAAATTTTTATATTAATATTAAATATAAAAGCTTTTAAAATTTTTTTTTTACTTTGTTTAATTATATATGTATATAGATTGAATTTTGCACTTACGGTAACGCACGCGACAAATTTAAAACACATATAAAGTTGTAACATTCAGCTTTCGGACAACACTGATTTTATTTTTGGAAAAGGTACACAAACTTACTTTGTCACTGAAATTTTTTTTTATTTCAAGTGGTTTCCTAGATTTAATAACTATTTATATAGATTTTTGGTAACGCACGCGACAAAAAGGATAAGCGAAATTTTAAAGTACAAAAACTCCTTTATTCTTACTAGCTTCGCAAATTTTATACTCTTAAATTAAATTACGTTCTATGTAGAATGATTAGAGCGTGTAACAATAATATAACTCTTTTCAATAAACAAAACCCGCGAAGAAAAAAAAATGATACTTTGCTAATAAAAAAGCCTTAGTGAAAATTATTATTTTTTGGTGATTTTTCTCAGCCTGAGTTTAAGAATAAAGTTCGGACCATTTTCAATTTCATGCTCTGGGTTGACTTTTTCAGGATTAGCCCATATGCATATACATATTCACATATCATTACCAAACTTAGTACCTACCTAGATAGGGGTATTTCAGCTTTACTAACAATAAAAAAATATTTATGTATGTGTGTAGTTTGGGCGGATTGTACCGCCTCTCAAAAAAAATGAAATCCAAGGACAAAAAAGGGCTACCTAAGTACTTTCATTGATACATCCATATGTACATATGTATGTATGCACATATGTACATATATACTTATGTATATACATACATATTTAGGTATGTATGTATATCATTCCACGTTCAAAAACCTTCCAAAAAAGGTATAAAAAAGGAGCTAGCATCTACATACCTACATTTGCTATAAAAATGGCTATTAAGAACTCGTCACATATGTATGTATGTATTTGCAAAAAAAAAAAAACAAAAATTATAAAAAAAGACTCAATAATGTAATTATAATAAACAAGGAAAATTTAGTTACCCGCCTTCTACTAAAGATCGCAGGCAATCCGAGATAATATTGAATACGTATACATAAATAATATGTATGTATATACATACATATGTTCATATGCAAACCATTCCCTTGTATGCATACACCCAACCATACATAAATATGTAGATACATATGTACGCACAAATGCTTGGCTAAGGCAACTGCGAAAATCTGCTTGCATTTCCTTCCATACAACGCAGCTGAAAAATGTCCATGAGAAAATCTTTTCGTGAACGCTAAAATACTGCTCGCGATCTGTATTTCTCGCATTGCTTCTCTCATATGTGAACAGCCGAAGCCGGCTTAGTTCGGTTTTATCACATGTGAGTGAGAAATTTTGGTTTTTTATTTTTCGCTCGTGAGTGAAAAATATGGAAATTTTTTTTTTGTTCACTTATCGCGAGTGAGAAGCATAATTTTTTTTTGCATTTCTCACTCGTGATAAATGAACGAAAAAAATAATTTGAAATATTCTCGCTCGCGAACGTGAATGAATGTGAGTGAGAATTTCCGAACCCTGCATAATAATCATCGTTATCACCTTTTTATTGATTATGATCATCTATATCAGCACCATCCCCATCTTCTTGCTCTGCTACTATTTCTTTCCCTTCTTCTTTTTCTTTTTTTTACGAATTGTGCCCATTCTACCTCATCTACTTCTTCTGCCCATTTCACTACTTGTTACACTTCCTCATTCTCTTTTTCTTATACTGTCTTTATGTTTTCTGTGCCCATTCTACCTCATCTACTTCTTCTGCCCATTCCACTACTTGTTACACTTCCTCATTCTCTTTTTCTTATACTGTCTTTATGTTTTCTACAACTCTTTCCTCCTCCTGCTCACAACTTTCTTCTCTATCAACTATCTCTACCTCTTTTATTCTTAACAGCTTCTTTCTTATTTTCAATTACCTATTTTATTTGTTTACTGATTTAATTATTAATACTATTAATTTTTTTCATTTCCCCCTTACCTTGGAGTGCTCGATGTGCTGCCGCGACTCTGCACGCTGCTACGCTTGCTGCCCGCCGACAATTTCTCGGGATCGCCATCGCCCAGCGTATACCCATCGATTTGTACGCCCTTCAGCTCATCATCCGATTCGAATTCGTCGTATTGACGTGACGATTGTCTCGGCAAATCATCGGATGGTGATTGTGACGCTGTAACAATCAAAGCTGCTGATTGCTGCAAGTGCGGTGCCTGTTGTAGTTGTTGTTGCTGTGGCGATACAATAATATCAGGCACCGTTGCACCAGTGCCATTTTGTTGTTGTTTACTTACGAGCAACAATTGCTGCTGGCCAGCAACAATTTGAAATGGCGATGTGGCAGTTGTACGATAATACTCTTCTTGTTTTTGTAGATGCTGTTGTTGTACAACAGTGGCACTGTATGAGGCCACATGCGCTGGTGGCAGTTGTTGTTGTTGTATGAGATGTGTGGACGTTTTTCCATCGTAGCGCATTGCAATGTAAGTTTGATGGCCGGCGGCGGAGGACTTGTGTCCTACAGCAGCAATGCGTTGCTGCTGTTGTTGTTGTTGTTGTGGCGGTGTTAGTAATGCTGCATGTGAACCACTTGCTTTGTGTACGCTTAGATGCTGCTGTTGCTGTTGTTGTGGAGTAGGTGACAGTTCGCGTAATTCGTCCCACCATGGTGGGAGCAGAAGGCGGAGATCGGCGCGTTTCACCGTTTTATACTAGAATGGAAATAATAAAATTAGAAGTAATTCATGTATTAATATATATTTAAAAAATATTAATTGAAACAAGTTTAACTTCATAAGTAGGAAACTGAAGATGAGGAAAGAAATATCACAAAGAAAAGTTGCATTAACAGGGTGTCTTTCTCTCTGGACAACGATGTCTTCCCCATATGAAGCTTGAAGAAGTAATGTATGCTGGATTTCATGCGCTTTTCCCTACTATTCTCCAGATGTACGACCAAAAGGAGCCCTAATTTACTCCATTACAAAGCGCATCGAACTGGTTGCCGCCAAACAGCATGACAACAATTGCTTAATCGGCTAAATATCCAACAACATGGATTATGTAAGATGTAGGTAGAATATGACGACAGAATCAAGATCAAGAATGGGTTATGTAAATATAAATATGTATGTAGATAACTTGCACAACGACAAGTGCAAATAAACCTCCCAAGAGGCAGTGGAAACTGACTTGAGTTTTATGTAATACAATAAGAATTTCTTTCTTGGGCGAAATTGCAATAACCATTACCGAAATTGGGATTTTAAAGAATATCACTATAATGAAGCCTTTTCCCCGAACTAGATGCTCAATTTGAATATTCTCAATAAAACAAAATTGAAAGTATGCAAGTCCCGTTAAACATAACCTAAAAAAATTAAACGTCTACATACAAATCTAAAATGTCAACTTACAATTGGCGTTGAATCCGTATTAATTTGCACAGTAAATTGTTTTGTTTGCGTATTGATGTCCATTACAATGCCTTCTACAAAAACATAGCCCGCACGGCCTTCAATTTGACTGCGCACACAAACACGCGTATCCAAATTGATCTATAGACAGTAAGAGGAGAAAAAGGAAAATAAATTATTGGGGTAAGTGGAAAAAAAAATTAAAAAAATTGAATTAAAAATAAAAATTTCGTGCTAAGCACTAAAAACTCTTTCAAGGAAAATAAATTAATTGGGTCATACATGCATGTATTTGAATCAAATAACAATAAAAAAGAGCAACAAAAAAAAAAACAACAAAACCATCAAAAACAACTTACATCGGCTAATGGCGGACTGGCGTCTAATATCACATTGAAACGCCCATTGCCCAAAACGTCCGTATACAATTGTGTGCAATTTTCTGGCGGATCAAATTCAACGCAAATTGAATTTGGTGGCGGTGACTGTGACTGTAACTGTGGCTGGGATTGTGACTGTCTACCATTGGACGTGGTGCAAGTGGGCGTAGTTGTCGTAGCTTCCGTTGTGTTATTATTTGAGTTACTGCCATTTCCATTACCGTTCCCGTTGCTGTTGTTGCTATTGTTGTGCGATGATGTCGTTTGTCGTATTATACCCGATGCATAAAAATTATTCAATTTGGCTAATACGCGCGTATTCGACCATTCGCTGAGATCTAAATTAGCTGTGGGCGTTGGCGGTGGCAGCCGCTGCTGGGGCTGTTGTTGTTGCTGTTGTTGTTGGTGATGGTGTATGGCGATAATTGACTGTTGTTGTTGTTGCTGCTGTTGCATTTGATGTTGGTAGGCGAGCCTTTGTTGTTGTTGTTGCTGATGATGCTGCTGTTGTAGCGCCATATTGCTGGTCGGAGTAAGAGTCCGATTACTGCTGTTGTTGTTGTTGCTACTATTGCTAACAGTCATCACATTATGCAGCTTGTAAGTACTCGAGGGTTGTGTGCTAAAAAGGGAAACAACAAGAATTAAAATTAAATTCTTTAAAATTTAATCGAAAATGATGGTATGTTGAACTGTTATATTGTTATACCGTTTTACAGCTAGAACGTTAGACTATTATAATTTTATACTGTTATAATTCTTTGCCATTATGCTGCTATACTTCTGTATGTATTGTTAAACTGTTATAACGCTATCTTTTGTACACTGCTATGCTGTCAAATTGTTATACTCCTATATTTTTACACTGTTATACTGTTATGATGTTTACTGTTATAATTCCTTACTGTTCTATCGTTGTATTATGATACCTTTATCCTGTCATTCTATTATACTCTTATACTGTTATATTGTTAAACTGTTATAATGTCATGTTATAATGCTATGCTGTTGTAAACTGTTATACTGTGAAATTGTTATACTATTATATTGTTATACAATAGTATAACGGTTAGGATGTTTTGCTGTTATAATGCTTTACTGTTCTACTGATGTATTACTATGCTGTTACGCTGTTATTCCATTATACTGTTATATTGTAAATTGTTGTTATATAACTATGCAAATTAATCTCACCTCGTTATAATTATTCGCTTTTCGGGACTCTCCATCGAAGTAGCACCCTGCCCTGCCGCTGTTATAAGACATGTTCCAGTGCTGCTGCCGTTACTGTTGGCGCCTGCGCCAACTACAGCACCCGCCGCCAAAGTCGTTGTCACCATTACTGGACTAACAATCTTCGACGATTGCGCTGCTGGCGATTGCTGCTGTTGTTGTTGTTGTTGCTGCTGTGCTGTCGAACGGATTGCCGCATAACTCATAGACGAAGTGCTGACGTCCATAGCATTAGTACCCGCCATTGCCGCTGCTGCTGCTGACATGGTTGCCGTGTTGCCATTTTTCATCGTATTCAGCGGCGAGTTGCCACCACCGCTGGCGCTTTTAGACGCCGTGGCCGCCGCAACCACAGCCAATATGTTGCTGTCATTCCATGAAGCGGTGCTAGTTGTTGTTGTTGCTGTTGCCGTACCGCTCGATGCGGCTGATGATGATGTGGCGCCACTATTGCCAATGTCAATGCGCCGCTGCTGCTGTTGTTGTTGTGGCTGTGGCGAGCCTTGTTGTTCTCTGTCCAATTCCGCCGGGTCAAATTTCCGCTTCTTGGGATGTTGACGCGGCGCCGATTGTTGGTTATAATTCTGGCTAACGGGTGTGTGTGGTGATTGTTGTTGTTGCTGTTGACTGAGCGCATTTTGTTGCTGTTGCTGCTGACTTGCCGCCGCGTTACCATTGCTAGTCGCTGTTGTGGTTGTTGTTGCGGATGTGGCACACGTTGACGCCGTTGCCGATGAGGATGATAATGTAGATGTGGCTGTAGTGTTTGTTCCAGATGCTGTTGTTGTTGCCGACGACGATGGTATTACCATTTTGCTCGTCGCTGCACCAGCCAATCGCTTCTCGTTTGGCTCCTCGGCGTAAGCAACAGGCTGCCGGTAGCACTCCTCAGTGTTTTTGTGGTTGTTGTTTTTGCAGTTGCAGTTGTTCTTTTTATTGTTGTGCTAAATAAGTCTCTTGTTGTTATTTTAATTGCTGCTCATTTGCTACGTAAAATTCGTTCTTTGTTGTTGTTCTTGTTGTTTCTGCTCGCACTGTAACCGCTTTAACCATTTTATTGGCCTCGCCGGAAACATTGGCTCAAACATTAGTTGAGGCATTTGGATTAAGACAAGCCCTGATAAACATAAGTGCTCAGGATTCCCAAGCGGCTTTGAGAAATGTTACTGGGTACACGAGTCACCACCGACCGAGCCCTTATATCATCTGAAAAGAAATGGAGAAAAATATAGTTTTAAAATAAATGTTTAGAACTCAGAAATGATAATCTTTAATGAATATCCTACAAGTTCTTAAAACCTGGAACAAGATAGTAAAATAATTTTATCTTTTCTGGCAGAGTAAACCGTGTTGAAACCAATTGGAAAGTATAGAGGATTTTCTAGGAACATTTCATTGCAACTAGGGATGGCAACAATAACCGGAAAAAATATTATAATCGGTTAATTTCTTTCGGTTAACGGTTAAAATGTATCGGTTTTTTCCTTTTGATTATTTTTTCGCTTAAACTTTTTCCTCTCAAGTCGAAAATAATCGAAGTTGAGAATTTTCGCCTTTTTCATCCGAGTCCGAATTCGGTTACCTACGGTTTGTGAGTATATCCAAAAAAAACCGCAATATATGTTCCCTCCAGTTCCCGAATAGACGATTTTATCGTCATTTTGACGATTTTTCCTAATAAATGACGATTTTTTTCGTTTATTATATATTTTTTTAAGGAATAATTCTAATCGAAAAACGGTTATAATCGATTAGTTCCAACACAATTATTCGCGATTAATAATCGAACGCTTTCGATTAACCTAAAAAGCGGTTAATCGATTATTTCATTTTTTGCCATCCCTAATTGCAACAGCTGATTATTTGTTTTTAGCGTAGTAAACGTCAAATGCCAAGCTACTCCAATATAATCATCGTTTGTCTTAACCCAGCAAACATTTGAAGTCATAAAAGTCAGAAAGTAATCGTAAACACAATCATTATGAGCTCACTTAGGAGTCAGAAATGCGCGTATTTTTGTTCTTAAAGTGGTCGCGCGATATGAGTCTAATTTCATATATACATCATATGAGCCTGAATAAGAGGCATAAAAGACACCTAATAGACTAATATTTTCCTCTTATTTCTGCTCTTATATGACTCATTGGATTCGAAGAAATTCTCTTATCGGAGTCATATATGACTCTTTTTTCCTTCCGATTAGTAAAACCATTTTTTTGCATTTTCCGTCTCCTGACCCGGATTCTTTCATCCTCTCCCCATTCGGTTTCCAAGTACAAATAAGTAGCTTCACAAATGCTTGTTATCTTCTCTCTTTGTGGAATCTTCTTCCCTTCACTGCCTATTTTGTATTCTCCTCCGGTCACGAAATCAACCTGAAATTCAATCCAGTGCTTTCATATAGTGGGAAATTCAACATTTTGTTGATCCCTCCTTGATCCACTTGCTCTCAATCGATCTCAAAAATGTGCATTCAATAACTTTATCAAGTCTTCAATCGTGTCAAATCTATTGATTTTCTCGTTTGTTTGTTTTCCTGTACACTTGTCATCAATTCATTTGAGTGCAGTCACTTAAACATAACAACAAATCGATGATTTTATCTCGTCAAAAATCAAACACGTCATATCACGCCAATCGGTGGCGATGGCGCGCGATGGCAAATGCTATTTATGCAAAAAAATTTGTTTGTTTTTGTTTTGTCGAGTCGTTTTTCTCCGTTGCCTTGTTGCTATGTACATAACTAACCTACGAGTACAGAATGGCGAGTACCTAAGTAGAGTGAGTACGAGTTAAAGTTACGAATCAGAAATCAATGAAAATGTTTTTTTCTTTTGTATGCAGTGTTGCCAGAATATTTTGAAGCTTATAGCTAAATTAAAAAAAAAAAATTGCTAAAAATAGCTAAATAATTTTTTTCATAGCTAAAATAAATAGCCAAAAATTTTTTTTTCAAAAATAGCCAAATAATCATTTATTTAAAAAGACGTGACATAAAACAACTTCACATATGTGAATATTTATATATACATATATTATATATTGTAGCCACATACATATATTTGTTTGTATGTACTTATATATGTACGCCGCATAATAAGATTATTACAATAAAAAAAATCAATTCATTACATATGTATGTATGTATGTATGTACTTCAATTGCAGTATTAAAATAAATTATAATAGCGACTAGTTAATATTTAAACTTTAGTTAAAAATTTTATTCAATCACATTTCAAAAATCATATCTTCTTCATTTAATTCACAGGTAGAATCATATATATTAATTGAAGTCATTGCTTTAATAAGATCGCTAGGAATTTCAAAGTTATTACAACATTTTTCAAGCCTTTTTAGACCATACCTAACAGTCAATAGAGAGTTTAACATAAATAATTGCATTCTATTTCTTTGCTTTGTTTTTATTGCGTTCATAACAGAAAAGCTACGTTCTATTTCTGCATTACTAAGCGGTAGGATTAGAAAATTAAACACAAAAGATTTTAGTTCTTCAAACGGATTTTCGTTAAGAGCATTTCTAAGCTTTCTTACTTCTACCCAAAACTTTATTGTAGAGGTAGTTTCCTTCCATGGGTATGCGTGTAGTTTTTTCCATTGCATTTCTAAAATAGTGATTTCCTCCGTGTTAAAGTGGCCATTTTCATTCTTGAAAGTGTCAAATATTTTTGGCTTTACAGCATTTAAAGCATTATTTACAGAAAAAAAATTCAATATTTTTTAAAGATTAAATATTCTGCGGTAAGCGTTGGCGGAGTTGCTCAATTAACTTGATAATAAAGTTCTAACAAATTTTACGAATATACCGTGAAAAGGACGGAAGTAAAAAAGCGAGAAAAATATCGCAGTATTCATATTGAACGTACAGCACTAGCTTGCGATTCATCAATACCGATTCAAATATCGCGATTCATATTGACAGTGTAGCGTATGCCAATGGTCATTTGCGAACTCAGCAAAATGGGCAACAACAAAATGTATGGCAGAGTTGCTTTTGCGCATTGCGAAAACCTTATTGATCAACCTTGCATATGAATGCACCAATAATCGATCAAATAAGGAAGGCATGCCATACTATCAACTTTTGTATAGTTTGATAATCATAAGGATCAGTATACACTTTCAAGTTCTCATAAGCTCACAGATGGCTCATTAGCTTAAAATGATAAACTGATGTGCAAAATAAAGAAATTAAGAAAAATAGCTAAAAATAGCTAAGCTATTAAAAAAAAAGCTAACAAAAATAGCTAATAGCTAAACGCAAATATCTGTAGCTAAACGCCAAAAGTTATAGCTAAATCTAGCTACAAAATAGCTAAAGTGGCAACACTGTTTGTATGGCATGGTTTCGTATTTTCTCATATCGCACTTTATGCAATAGGGATTTAACTCAAAAAAAAAATTTTTTGGGAAAACGCAATAAAGTTTTATAATTTCAAATAGTTTCCTTCTACGGCTAACTACAAAATCACTTCTATTTCCGCCATTTTTATCTTTTTGAGTATTTTATAAGACTAGACTCAAAGGCACTAACCAGTTATTGATATATATATATATCACAAAATCCCAGAAATCGAAAATTTCGAGTTAAATCTCTATTGCATAAAACGGGCGATAAATGTACTCTCTGATATATGTACATTAGGGTGGCCCTTAGTTGTATGGGGGGAAAAAAAAGTGCTTCAATCCGGAAATCGCATCAAAATGTGCGAATAGTAATAAAATCTAGATATACGAAGTTTTAGACCAATCAAAAAAGATTTAGAGGTCGCTCAAAGAGCTTAAAGTTCAGAAAATTACGATTTTTTTGCTTTTTTGGAATTTATTCCTACACCCAGAAAAAAAATAGTGTGAAATCAACCAAAAATCAACAAATTTTGTGGTTAATTTTTTTCAACACGATGCTTAATGTATGCCATCATGTAATCGTGTAAATTTAACACTACTGTCAAGTGTTAGTTTAACAGGATTACAAATGTAGAATTAACACTAAAAAGTATTGAGTCTTCCTGTTGATTTTACAATTTTAACTAGTTAATGTTACAATAAAAGCTGGTTAAATTAACACGAAATGGTCTTGTTGAATTAACAATAACGTATTTTTGATTTTACATTAAATTTATTGTTAAATTAAATAGAAAGTCTTGTTGATTGTACAATTTATTTTTTTAAATAAAAAACATATAAAACATAAAATATATAATCATCACTTCAATTAAGCACATTCGTACATCACCCGCACAACTGACCAAATTGAAGGCGTCCTTCTCATACGAACACAAATGTACCGGCGATAGTTTATACATGGGCGATAGTATTATCACTTGCACCGAGTAATATTTGGCCGCTAATGCAACAATCGCATGCTGCACGCAAACCCCCATTCGCTAAAAACCTCGTGATATTGCAACCTATGAAGAGGAAAAATAAAATATTGAACATTAAATACTTTTAGAAACAAAAATGTAATCCTCTTTTTACTCACCTGCAAACTGAAAATATAAATCGAAAACCCACTATCGCGAACTGACAATGATGCTAAATTTTCCTTCTTTTTTTTTTTAAATTATAATTTGCGTTTTGCACGAAAATCAGACTTGAAATGATCAAAAAAAATTATGTATGTTTCAAAATAGTTTTGACGTTCTTTTTTAACACTTTTTTTTTGATTACATTGACACTATGATCGTGTTGAATAAACCAAAATTACAAATGACGTTTATGTTTGAACATTGTTTCGTGTTATATCAACCAAATTTTATTGTTAATTGTGGTTCTTGTTGTTTTCACAATTGTTTTCATGTTTTATTAACACTAAAATTGGGACGTCAGTTTTCTAACATTTTTTTTAGTTTATATTGACACTATCATCATGTTAAATTAACCAAATTTCAAATGACATTTAGGAATAAAATTTTATATTTGAATCATCTTGTATATTTTAAAATTTCTTCATGTTGTATCAACAATAAAATTTGGTTGAATTTACCAAATTTTCAGATGACAGTTACAAAGCTAAAATCATGTTTCAAACATCGTGTAATTTGAAAAAAATTGTTGCTGTTCTATGTGTAAAGATCGATCGTGTTAATTTTACATGAATCGTGTTGATGATTTTTTTTCTGAGTGTATATATTATATATATTATAGACAGTTTGACATTGTACATATTTTTCGCGAATTCCACAAGTTATTATCTTTTAAATATGGTATAACTTACAAAAATCGGTGAGCTGGTAAAAATGTTAAAAATAAATATCAAAAACACCATGCTAGTCATCAAGCACGCAGTAGGTTTTTTATTACATAGTGTGTATTTAAAGTGTATACACGGTAGGCAGGAAGCGACGATAGGTTGCATGAAAATGTCGAGAAAAAAGGAAAGTGGGGTTGTGTTATGTGATGTTTATAGATGGAACATCCGTTGAAATTAAAATCCGAGCTGCTCCTTTTTCAAGGATATCCACATTTTTTGTTTTTTTTGAAAGGATCAAATATTGAGAAAATCGAAAATTCGCCACCGTCCAAATTTTTCCGATTTCAATACATTATTTGGTCGCTAAGGGATACAAAAAAAGGTATTAAAAAGAAAACAGGACACCTGTAGTGGAAAAATCCAATGTGAACAGGACCTAAAGGATAACCACTGAAATATAAAATAACACAAAAAGTACCCACTTTAATTTGCGTATAACTCCTAACATGTTAACTCTACGTGAAAATTCCTTATAATATGTTTCATTCAGAATAAATAAAGGAATATTTCTTTGATATACAATTTTGATGTACCTGCAGTGGTTAATGCACTTTGGTCCATCTAAAGTGAAAATTTCAAAAAAAGTACGTTTTTTTTATGGTGCTATTTTAAGTTCAAATATTTTTCTAGTTTATGTAAATATTTTAATCTAATGATCCAATTCTCATTCTTACATATCTATACGTTAATATTAAAAAGAATTAGAGCTGAAATACGCGCTAGCTGTGCACGGTGGGCGGTAAGCAACAATAGGTTGCATGAAAATATCGAAAAAACGATCGCCGGCTAAACACTTACGTAAAATGATATTCTAATATACTTCATAAACACACAGCAAGCGTGAATAAAATCTCCAACATTTTTTTTAAACGAAAATTAGTACCAGCACACAGCTAGGCACATATTCGTTGGGCCATCGTTTTTACGATATTCCCATGCAACCTATTGTTGCTTCCCGCCCACCGTGCACAGCTAGCGCGTATCTCAGCTCTAACTCTTTTTTAGTATTAACGTAGAGATATGTAGGAATGAGAGTTGGATCATTAGATTAAAATATTTACATAAACTAGAAAAATATTTGAACTTAAAATAGCACCATAAAAAAACGTTCTTTTTTTGAAATTTTCACTTTAGATGCACAAAAGTACATTAAGCACTGCAGGTACATCAAAATTGTATATTAAAGAAATATTTCTTTATTTATTCTGAATGAAACATATAATAAGAAATTTTCACGTAGCGTTAACATTTTAGGAGTTATACGCAAATTAAAGTGGGTACTTTTTGTGTTATTTTATATTTCAGTGGTTATCCTTTAGGTCCTGTTCACATTGGATTTTTCCACTACAGGTGTCCTGTTTTCTTTTTAATACCTTTTTTTGTATCCCTTAGCGACCAAATAATGTATTGAAATCGGAAAAATTTGGACGGTGGCGAATATTCGATTTCCTCAATATTTGATCCTTTCAAAAAAAAACAAAAAATGTGGATATCCTTGAAAAAGGAGCAGCTCGGATTTTAATTTCAACGGATGTTTCATCTATAAACATCACATAACACAACCCCACTTTCCTTTTTTCTCGACATTTTCATGCAACCTATCGTCGCTTCCTGCCTACCGTGTATACATACGTATGTATAGATGTACATATTTTTAGAAATTGTGAAAATTCTGAATTTATGAAATTAATGTTTTAATTAAATAATTTATGATTTAATTAACGATGACTTATTGTGTGATTCGTATTCTTTTCTATATTCAGTTACCACTTGTAATAAATACTGTTTTTCCCGTTCATTATTTGTTAGGATTCTGTTATATTCTTCTATGAGCTTAACGCCGCGCTCTGCTGTGTCATTTACCACTTTTATACTTGCAACAGTATCTCTTCCTATCTTGTAAGTGTCTGTTTCATGCCAGTGTAACGGATCTATCTCCAGAAATTGTGTCGAAATATTAAATATTCTTAATATGTATCTACGTAAATGAGCCACATATTTCAGTGAATATTTTTATGAGGATTTAATCCACTTTAGGTATATAATGCAGCAAAACCTCATAGAAATTATTAGCGCATTTACGTAAATATTTACAAAAGAGAACGTTATCCTCTAAAAATTTTAATATGCTCCTTACGTTAACTTGGCGGTTATGCCTCGATATGTATGTAACTAAACTCACGAAATTATTCTATTTTGAGCTTACAAACGTGATTCACGATAATAAAAAATAATAAAATTTATTAAATATAAACATACCTTCTGTGTTAACAACGTCCATATCACTTTGGATACTGTTAAAATATTTTGCTTTTCTTCTTATTTCATCCTCTAGACGTTGTTGTTTTCTTTTTTCCAACTTCGCAGTTTTGTTATCAACAACACAAAGAGATCCCGGTCGTCCTTTCTTACGTTGGTTTACTAAAAACTGCTTGTCGGATTCAATTTTTAGCATTTGAAGAGCATTGTTATGCGCAATATCAAATAAATATTCCAACTTTTCACTGAATTGCCTTTCTTTATTTTTTTGTTTATAATTTGAACGATTTTTATTTCTTTTAATGGCCTGCCATTCTTTGTGCATATTTTCCAGTTTCGCGATACATTTAATTTCACTTTTTATGGGGATTCTAGCTTTCTCCCAAAACACTGATACTTCCTTTACAGCTAATCTGGCACTTTTACGTATCGGTAATTTCACTGTGTTATGATTATGGAAAAAAACTGACAACACTTGTTTATTTGACGGTAGTTTTGCGCCAAGAATTTGAGGACATGAAGTTCCTACTAAATAAATTTTTGATCTAAATCTATATCCACCCATTGTCGTATTTATATTAAATTTACTCTATGTCACGTTTGTCCTCTAAGCACACTAACCAAAAATTAATTTTGAATAGAAGTAATCCCGTTATAACGACAACTTGCAAATAATTATCGCTTATAAGCGAGTGCGCCCCACAATTGCAACGATGTTTATTATAAATAGCTTATTCACAATACAAATATCACTGTAAATATGGGAGACGCCAGTTATTTTATTCTGTTACTCTATTAATAATTGACCGATTTATAAGATCCTAGTTATTTTGAAAAGATAATAACTTGGGAAATTCACGGAAAATATGTACAATGTCAAGTTGTCTATAATATATAGAATACAGGGGAATAAAATAAAAAAAAGCAAGAAATCGTAATTCTTGGAACTTCATGCTCTTTGAGCGACCTCTAAATCTTTTTTGATCGGCCTAAAACTTCGTATATCTATGTTTTTTGACCATTAACATATTTCTAGGGGGGGAAATCGAGGGTTCGAACACTTTTCAAATTAAGGGCCACCCTAATGTACATATGTACTACATACATACATACTAGGCTTTGAGTTTGTTAAAATGTGAATTGTTGCTACTCTCATTTTGTTGCGACCTCATATCATCGTCAGTGATGCCGTTTTGATACAATCGTATCAAATGTGATACTTTTTTAAGCCCAAGATACGTAGATACTTTTTATTTTGACGTCGAAAAAATTTGATACCTTTTTAATCAACATCAAATAATTTTGATACGATTTAATCAAAATCAAAGAATATTAACCTATTCTTTTTAATTTTTAAGATTTTCTAAAAATTGTAACAACCTGTGTTTGCCGCGAAAAATATGTATTGTGAAAGTCTTGAAAATACCAAAAATGGGCAACATTTTATCAAACTGTATAGTAGGCATCACTGCCTATGGCAGGCATGAGCACGGCTCACTAACACAGGTTAACTAACTAAACAGCTGATTTTTAATATCCACAGTATCCACAGAATACACAAACAATTTATATTAAATGATCTTGATCAGTTCTTACGTGTTTTGTATATGGAGTTTTGAATTTTTTATGTTAACCATTATTTTAATAGCTTTTATGATTTTCTTGAATTAAATTGAATTCGAAAAATCTAAAATGATACCTAACTATTCATTATCTTTATATTTTTGTATTGGTAAATGTAATAAAAAAACGATGTCACGTTGAAAACACGAAAGCAGCTTATTTTAATAATTTTAATTTTTTTCAAAAATTTTTCAGTGATACGAAAAAAAAAATTTCCGTATCAATTTGCTATACGGGTTAAAAGCCCGAAAACAGCTTTTTTGATTAATTTAAGTTTTTTTCCAAAAAATTTTCGGTGATACGAAAAAAACCATGAAAGTATCAATTTTTGATACCAAATTTTTTTAGGCTGCGGCAACACTGATCATCGTCTGCTGGTTGCATTGCGCCGTGCCCTGCCACCTGTCCTATGTTGCACCTCTCTAGCCAGACAACCCAGACAGTCAGACTCGGCATGCATGCGCTTGGCGGCAAGCAAAAGAAAGCATTTCAATTCAATGAAAGTATCATCGTTGCTGGGCGTGTACAGTGGGCGTGTTTTGGTGCAATAATCATTACTGACTGTCCTGCCCCGGTTGAAGGCTTAACACATTTAGCAGTATCCTTTCCGATCGTTCCTTTCCGTTAATCCGGCTTTCGATACGAAGACAAAAAAATGATAACATTTATGCATTTTTGCTTTACTTTTTCGTCGTCCTTTATACTCGCACACAAACTCACATCCTCATCGAGACTCCACTGTGCTTAATTTCGTTTATCCAAAGGAAGAAAGTGGACAAACTAGACGCTGATGAAAACTCAAGAAAGAAGGTTAAAATGTAAAGAGATAAAAGACGAATATTTAAATAGAAACACTGTAATCCGAGCCAAAGCAATGTTCCGAGCTATAAAATGGTACAACGAGCATTTTGTTAAATCAGGCGTGCAAAGGCTTAAAGCAGAGCAGCAAACAAGCGAGCATAAGGATAAGGCGAGACGGCTTTGAAGTGGTTGCGTTGCGTACGGATGGTAGCCGGGGGAGTCAGCAAGTCACGGGATTTCGCGGAAATACCAAAGACGTTAACACTACATTCTGGAAACTACTTCGTTTTCAAGAAGTAGGTTCCTAAAAGCTTTTGGTATTTTTTCATCGACATCTTGGTGCCTGAGAAGCATTGCCCTCATATTGTCCTTAACCTGGTTGACCGAGATTTCCTCGGGCTGTAATTTTTTCGCAAACTTCCGCAAGTAAGAAGTAAAAAAAATGTCTTCATATCCGTCTCCCTTTCTCCTTCGTTTTGGTCTCCCACTCCCTTTGCCCTAATTTTTCACTTCCACTTTAATTTCCGTTTCCGTTTACCTTTCCCGTAAGAATTTTCCTTACCTTTCCCTTTCTTTATCTTCCTCACCCTCTCTTTTTCTCTCCTCCTCTTTTCCTTCCCCATTTCCCACCCACTCTTATTCCCTCTCACTTTCCCATTCCACTTTCGTTTCTTATTCCCTCTTCGTCTCCGTCCCTTTTAGTTTTCCTTTCCCTTCCGCTTTTCTTTCCTTTCCATTCCTCTTTACCTTTCCCTAAGGAACCAGGTTGAGCATAACATCGAAGAGAGCTCTATATTGAAGCTCTCATTTCCAATTTTCCTTTAGATACCAAAATCGCTTAGAAACATACCGGGGTCAAGTGGTCATCTGGGGACCCGAACAAGGAATCGTAATGAATACAGCTCTGTGTATGTATGTAAAAGCCTTCCTCAACACCTTTCATTTGATATCAATATTGTTCAGAAGTATTCCGGGGTCAACCGGGTCCACGTTTTGACCTATATTTCGGGACCCGAAAAAAGTCAGTGAAAAATGGAATTTTTTCAAAGTTTTGTCCCTGAAGCACTCTTCATACCATATTTCATGAAAATTTTTGGAGCCGTTCCCAAGATACAAAATATAGGCTAGAATAAGACAGCGATTGCCAAAGGATGTCCCCTCTGGCTTAGAATCTAATCCTCTAGGGATTTGTCGAGAAGATGGACTAGACCTCCGCAACGTTGGAAAGTTTAGGACCTAAACATTAGGTTCCTTTGTGTTTATAATTGAAGACCAAGTCCTTTAAGAGGAAATTACCAACACGATTTGGTGGACTCTGTCAAAGTTGTACAGAAGACTAAGCGAAAACTAGACACCAAGAAGTTTTTTTAATAAAATATATGTACATTTCGATTTGTTGGCGAACGATTAAACGCACCCCACCTGAAACCAAATCTTGCCTACATTCTATTTCATAGCCTACTTTACTTGACTGCCCTGATGAACATGTACTATGTATGTAAGTATAGGAGGACGGAATACAATGAGCGGGCGAAAGGCGAGGTAAGTCTGCTTTATAGTGAATAGTAAGGGAGTCAGCAAAGTCCTTCAGACGTCGAGCAATCAACAGAAAGCGTAGTGAGTGGAAGGGGTCAAGAGGAAAGCTGAGTTCACAACAAGACAGCCAGCCGACTACTAACCCTCATCCTTCCCATTTCCAGATACACATGTATGTATGTATGTATTATGTATGTCTGTTCCTACACACAAACTACATACTCTCACTAGTCAATCAATTTGTGTGCCATGCATTGTTGCTAACACAAATGGCTTTCCGTAAACCCTGTCCTCCATCCCCCATCCTCCAAAAATTGAATGGATGCTCATGCGCTCATTTTGTTCTATTGCATGCTGCCAAGTTCTTGGTGCATTCATTCTCGTCAAAGTCGAGGCTACGGAACGCCAAAGCGTCAAGCAGACTGAAAAGAAAAAAATTTGAATAAAATGGTTGTGTGAACAAGGAGCTGATAAAGAAGGAGAGGCAGGTAGAGTGGACAATTGGTGAGTGAGTGAGTGAGCAATGACTGACTGATTGCAAGTGGCTGAAAGATGGTCGTCACATAAAGCGTTGGCATTTGATTCGGTAAACTAAAACAAAAAAACAGCCAGGGTAACAACTGAGCAACAACGAGGAATGAAAGAGAAGAAAAAAGAAAGAAAAATAAGAGGAAGAGGAAGAAAACGAAAAAGAAGAAAAGGCAAAAGAAGGAAAGGAAAAGGAAAAGGAAAAAGAAAAAGAAGAAGAAAAGGAAAAAAAGAAGCTGAAAGAGGATGCAGAAAACGCATCACACATTGCAACGCGCCAAAGAGATGCACATAAACAATTAAATATAAAAAAACGAGTACGAATAAGAAGTCAAGTAATACAGAAAATGGAAAGGAAAATGAAGAAATAAAAGTAAAACACTGAAAATATGTTGATAGTGTGGCTGTTAAAGTTATTATTTCTCCAGGCGACTTCTGTGTCGGCGCAGTTTTATTGTAATGATACTTAAGTATTTTCTCTGCAATTGAATATTTGACTCAAAAGTGAGTTTCTTTATACATATTAATTTTTTATACCTTCCCCAAAAGCATACTTTTCACAAAATAAGCATAATTATTACAACAGTTGGATATTAGGCTCAACTTGGATATAATGAACTAGGGTTGCCAGACGTACTGATTTGATCAGTACAATACTGATTTTTCGTGCCCCGTACTGATGGTTTTAAAAACCTTAAGAAATACTGATTTTTTGGATTTTGTACTGATTTTAGCCGACACTAAAAAAAATCATTTTTATCACCCTGCAATGGGTACGTTCAGAAGGCGCAACGGTGGAGCACAACTGTTGTGTAGATATCAGTAATCGGAAAGTGATACAATTTGCGCCTTCTGAACGAGCTGATCCATTAAATAAACAAATTATTATTTTAATTATCCCCAACGTAATTGCCAATAATTTCGCGGCTTTGAAACATTTTTATTACATTCCAAAATTCATAAACACTATTTATATTTTTGTACATATGTCAAAATCGTAAGCTCCACATGTTGTCTAAAGTGAGCGTAAAAAATTTATGATGGAAAAAAGTCTCCAAAATCACAACATGTTGTGTTGATCAGAAATACTCAACGTTGCGTTCAGAAGATAAAACACAACAGTTGCGCAACTGTTGCGCCACGGTTGCGCCTTCTGAACGTACCCAATGTCTTTAATTTACCAACTGTTTTCATTGACGTTTGTAACCATGAAACAATTAGGAAGGAGGCACCAACGGGAACGTTAAATGTCATAGAAACATGATTGACAGTTAACGATACGGAAACAAGAAGAAAATGCCAGTAATAAAGACGATTTTCTCCGCATATATTGTTTTTTGTTTTACGGCAATGTAGTGATTTTTTCGAAAAAGGTATCTGGCAACCCTATAATGAACCAATTTATTTATTTACAAACTACTGGGAGTTTTTCAGTGAAACTTTCAGGGAATACCTATTCTGTGGATGCTACTTATAGGCGAATTCTGTAACTCCGTCTCATCTCAAGTCACAAAATTTGAGATTTGAGACATGAGACATTTTTAGTGACTTGAGCCATTTTTGGTAGTGATGGGCGAGTCCGAGATGTTTTATTCGATTCTCTCGATTGTTGAAACATCTCGAATGCTCTCGATGGTTTTCATTCGTATTCGAGTCAAGTCGTAAATACGTCCGGCCGTCAGTCGAAACAATCGCTAAAACATCTCAGACTCGCCAATGTTTCCTCTCGTTTTCAAAGCAACCCTACATTTCGGACTCGCTGCAAAAATTCATAACATTTATTGTTGCCGCTTGAATATCAAAATTGCTTAAAAAAAGTATACAGTGGTACAAATCTATTGCCGTTGTTCCTGCTCGTAAAATTAATTTGTTTCGTAAGCGTCTCACTTCAGAAAATTTATTAATGTATTAATGTTTAAATAATTAATTGTATTTATTAAGCACGACACTCTTTAATTGTGATTGCAAAAATGCAGCGTCTATATATAGCATATTTTTCAATTTGGTTCATTTATTTACATATGTATTTGCCTCACTTCCATTAACAATCCTACTTTCTTCATCAACAACACTCATTCAGTTTATTTTATCAACTAAGACAAATCATCAAAACAACAGCCGGCCCGCCGACTCCGAACAGTCGCAAAAACATCTCGCTTGTGTAGTCGAGATGTCATCGAAACAATCTCCGACTCGCCGACTCGGAACAATCGCAAAAACATCTCGGTTGTGTAGTCGAGATGTCATCGAAACAACCTCCGACTCGCTGACTCGGAACAATCGCAAAAACATCTCGATTGTGTAGTCGAGGAGCGAGTCAACTTTTGACTCGATTGTGAATTTGCAACGATGGCGATTCTCTCGATTGTCTAAACATCTCGGACTCGCCCATCACTAATTTTTGGTATTCTGTAAGCCACAGTCACTAAAAATTTCACCAAAGACTGTGGTGAAAATGTACTGAGACTGTTTGAGATAACAAAATAATTTAACGAATACTCACTTATCGATTACATACGAAAATAAGTTTTGGAAATGAATTTATGAGCAATATATTGCATTAAAAAAATAAAGCGTATCATTACTACTTATCACTTATAAAAATAGTTATGAATATAATGTTTTATGAGTGTTTTATCTGAACCAATTCGCAAAAAAGTCATGTAACGTAAAACATTGAAATATCGATAAATACCGTATCACATCACTATTTAAACTTGATCGAAATGGCGGAAGAAAGTAAGTTAGCAAAACCAGCAAAATTTTATTATTTTGCTAATTTCATACAAATAAACTTGTTTTATTACAGAAAATAGCAAGCGAACAAGCAAAGAGCAAACAAGTTGTAAGTTTTTATAAATTTGGACGCTTTATTTAGCTCACCTCAATGTTTTGTTTATTTTGTGACCTCCTCGCCACCAGGTCACTAATTTGTGACGTATTTTTTGAGACTTGAGACGTGAGCCCGCTTACAGAATACCAAATTGTCTCAAAATCAATCTCACCACGAAAAAGTCTCCAAAAGTCTCTATTAGTGACTTGAGACAGCTTACAGAATACTAGTATTAATCTAATTTTAACACTTTCACACTATTTTTAAATTTTAATATTAAAGCTCTCCAGAAAGATAATTCTGCCGGCTGAGTGTTATTTTTTTAAAGCGCGGCCGAAGGCCGATAACAGAAAGAGCTGTTCTACACACACATTACTTTAACAAGGAATATCTCCTGAACTATAAGCGTCCGACGGGAGGAAATTTTTTTAGACCACCCCTATCCTCCGACATTTTTTTTGCGATTTCGTAGTGTAAACAGTTGAATAAGACCCCATTGGACTTGGTTAAAATGCATAGAAAAAAAAATTAACCTCTTTTTCAAGTCTCAACTTCGTTAATGAATGTGAAAAAGACTTTTATTTGACCCGAGAACCAGGTGATTCTCCTACCTACGCTATTCGCTATACTTTTCCTTCGTTCTGAATTCGAAAATTATACCATTTCCGCAGGGAGATTTTAATAGGAGAGAGAGCGCGTGGTTATCTTAAAATAGGTAAAAATTCTGTTGTTAATATAGGTTCCTATCTGGTACTCAATTTTTTTCGAATTCCTTCCAAGTATATTTCCAATATATGTACTATGATGATTATTAAGCTAAGGACCGATTTCACCATTTTCGGTTAAGTAATTTGCAATTTAATTGACAGCTCGCTATACAATTTACGTCAAACTAACCAGCGATTAACCGGAGATGGTAAAACCGGCCCTAAGTTTGCTTCTAAGTTCGTCATCACTTCATATTGAATTTTTTAGATCGAATGTTCGTCAAATGCTTTATTAAGTAAGTAATACCATGTCTCCACATAACGTGTTTCGCTCTTTTTTTCTGCATTTTCTCTCTCAATCTTGTTTCGAAACGGAAACCAGTGCCGAATCTCGCCAATTTCCATACAAATTTCTGAGAGCGAGTGAAGATTGAAACACTGTTTCATTCTGAATCATCTTGCCAACCTCGATGATATCGATGTCTTCTCTAATTTTGTATCGAAAATCTATCGAAATCTCACACAGACCAAAACAAAGACGCAAAAATAAGCAAACGTACAAACATTTAAGAAGAACAAGAAGGAGAAATGTCAAACTGAATCACGATTAGCCACGTGGAGACGGGTTATTGAGCGAGATGTTTTGCTACATGTTTCTCTGGTGAATCAAGTTATGTGGAGACGGGCTTTAAGTTTCTTCTGTTGTCTAGAAAATATACTTTGACTGAGCACACGCCAATCTAGACTTCTCTCTAGCAACATCAATCGAACTTATTAAAAATAAACCACGCTAAAAACTTTCTTAGGCAGCCAATGACCTCTACACTCATAGCTTCATACTCCACAAATATACCGTGTAATTGCCAATTGTCTGTCGATCAGTCGATGATGATGTCGCCTGCTGTTTGCTTGTTTGAGATTTTTGTGGTTTAAATGAAGCTCAGCGCACTAATGCAAACAAATTGAATTTACTATGTAGGTATCTACTGTCTATATATATTGGCGCGCGACAGACAAACCAATCACAGAGAGTCAAGTCTTCTGATTGCTGATTTCTTTTCGTGCGATGTACATACATACGTACATATGAATATGACACATAAGTTATGATTTTGTGGTAACCTGCGGTTTAACGCTTCTTTTGTGCGCTAAAAGTTTTATTTGGTATTACCTTTTTTAATTACTTTCTGATTTTTAATGTTTACCATAACTACATGTTGTGGTTAAGCAATAGATTTAAGGAGGGGCAATTTTATTACTAACATACCTACTAATGAAGTCCGAGGGATGCTTATACCTTTGTTCTATCGCTTGGAATAATAATAATATGGGAGCGCTGAGGTCGAGCGAAATAACGTATCTGACTTATGGCGTTTTCTTTTCTCGAAATAATGTTGCCCTGTTTGATTTTCTTAGCCATTTTGTAAGTTTTTCTGGTACTTTCATCAAATATTGACTTCTAACTAAGTAAGAGGGCACCCTTCTCTATAAATTCAGCCATTTTATAGAAAGTCAGGATACGTAATTCGATAATTGGGATATAGGAGGGCAACATTTTTTCGTAGAAAAGAAAATGCCATTACTTAGTAAGACTTGTGCCAATAAATTGTCATGTCAACTATAAATTTCTTACATACATACATACATATGTACATATATTATAGGCAATAGCCCGTTAATGCATTCCTGTCAAAAGGAAAATAGAGAATTATCACAAAAAATGTAACCAATGATCCAAGAAATGGGCCATATTTCTGAACTTAGTACGACTTGCTTTACCAAACCATATCCTCCCTAAAAGGATTAGGTATTTTTCGTGAGATTTTCTACGCCTCACAACATCATGTTTCTATTCCTTTTTCACACTTTCCACTCTATTTTCCTTTTCAGTTCGAAAGCCTTATAATACAGGTGCAACGACCTTTGACCATTTCCTATAATTAAGAACGTACAAACAAACTGACACAAACACAATTACAAGAATAAATAATAAAACAACAGAAAGCACTCACAAAGTTCTTCTTCTTGTTAGTGAATTGAATAAGTATTTGCAATTCATTTTGTGAACAGCCGAAATTGGAGCAAATTAATTAAACGAAAATTAGAGAATTTAATGAAGAGTAAAACAGAGCCAACGCAGAAAGGTGGCATAAGCATAGAAAAACAGAGCAAACGAAGAGCTCAGAAGTAGTATCACAAACAAAATGATACACACATTAATTTTTTTAATAAAAAAAAATGTTTATCATATTAAATAAAAATGACCATTGGATTTGGTTAACAATTCATAAACGAATCGAAAACGAATCTCTTCTTCAAGTCTCATCTTCTATAATGAATGTGAAAAGAGATTGTTATTGTTAATCACTGAATCACAAAATTAAATTTGTTGTCTGTACTTTGGATGCAAGTATCCTATCTTTATGTAAAATCGGGTTCTAATTCCGAAAAGCGGGTTCATTTTTAATTCTATGGGAAGGTTTTTGAGATATCGGCAATTTACCGTTATTTGGCCAATAGTTCCACTTAATACAGTAAGTATGTCTAATTAACGCATTAAGCTAACTACGTTGGATTAACACCAAACTAAGGAAAATTAAATTTCCTATACATGGCTCCTATAAAATTTTTCTCTAGGTCTTATAGTTGCAGTGGCCGCTGTGGTGCAGTGGGTAGGGTGCTCGCCTGCTATTCCAGAGGTCTCGGGTTCAAACCACGGTCCGAGCAAAACACCAAAACAATTTTTCTAATTAGTAAAAATCCAATTATTGGGTTTTTTAAGAGCAGCGATCACCTCTCGGCAGTGGGCGGCATACCCTCCGAGAGTATTTCTGCCATGAAAAAGCTTCTCACAAAAAAATGCATTCGCCGTTCGGAGCCGGCATAAAACTGTAGGTCCACCCAATTAGTAGGAAAAACAGGAAGGAGCACACCTCGAATTGGGAGAGAAGCTCGGCCATAAAACTCGTCAGAGTTATAATAGCGCCATTGTATTATATTATTATATTATTCTTATAGTTGCAGAAATATAGATGAGTCAATTTGAAAATTTTCAATTTTTTACAAAAATTTTAAGAAAAAATTTACTTTGTCAGGCAAGATCTTTAAAACAAACTTTTTACCTTTAGTTTTACTCGTTTATGTGAAGCTCCATTCAATTGACTAAAAAAAAACTATCAACGAAGAAAATCCATGGTGAAGTGGAAAAGTTATAGGCGATCAAGTAAATACAGCCAAGTCACACAATGCCACTACACGGTACATTCTCAATGCGTTAAAGAGACATACTGCGGTAAATTGCCGATAGCTCAAAAACCTTCCCATAGAATTAAAAATGAACCCGATTTTCGGAATCAGCGACCGATTTTACATATAGATAGGATAGTGGCGTTCGGAGTATTTTTTGGCTGTAGAGCAGTGTTATTAATAATTAAAACAAGTTTTTTCTAACCCTTTAAGAATTAAATACGATTACCTTCCGGTTTTTAATGAAGAAATGTTAATTAAATTAAAAAAAAAATATATATATTAATTAATCGATGAGTTTAATTGATATTTCTATTTTTTTAACTGCATGTTTAATACAATTATTTATTCTCAATTATTTCTGATTTTTAATCGAATATTTTTTTTACTCCTACTTGAAAATGTTACTCATACGCCATGGCGTACAGTTGTTTCGTACGCAAAATAATTAAGAATAATCATATAAAAACAAATAGTCGCAATTAAAAATAATCATATCTACAATTAAGAAAAAATATATGAATAAATGATTATTTCTGATTGTTTTTTAATGGCTATTATTAGGCTAAGCTTTCCTTTACAAACTCATTATTGTAACTTCTATAATACCGGGAATTTTTTTATGAAATTCAGAGGGAACGTTCAGGGAGGTCTGATAAATAAATATATGTATACTTAATTTTTTACTCAAATATTAATGATTTACAAAATATTTGCGGTTGAAAAAACACCCACTATTTTCTGAATTTTCTAAATAATTAAAAAAAGGAAAATTTGGAATGAAAAATCGCGTAGCAAGGTGTTCCACGCAAAAGTATTGTGGATGGCTCCATAGATTCTACCCCAGAAAGAGAATTCTGCCGACTGAGGGCTATTTTTTTAAAGCGCGGCCGAAGGCCGTCAACGCAGAAAGGTGTTCCACGCATGTCTACTGTGGATGGGTACATAGATATTACCCCAGAAAGAGAATTATGTATGTGGTCTTTTCAAACAGTTATGCACCAAAATAAAGGTATTTTGAAAAAAGAAATATTTATATTTCGGAAACTATGGGCCTTCTGTTCCGACTTCTGATATAGGATCGGGGTGAGGTGCCACACCCCCTGTAAAAACGGGTGTTAACCCCCTCCTGGATCGGTAAAGGAAAGCGTGAGCATAATTTTTTTTTTTCCAAAAATTTAATGACCTTTCTAGAATTTTACGCCAACTACGAATGGTTTCTTTTAAGGTTGAACGGTTTATATGTAGGTATGCTAAGCTTAGAAAACAAAAAAGTATTTAAATTATAAAACATGACATCCCTTATTTTTATATACATATATGTATGTATACATATGTAGATCATCATCATACGTCATCATGATGTATGTAATTAATCACCACTGCCTATTGCTGAACAACTTAGCACTTAAAGGGTTAAACATGACACTGAATGAGAGCGAAGATCGGAGTGAATGCACGAAGATAAACTACAAAAACACTTGTTGACTCAACAATGTTGAGTAATAAATATTGAAGTTGCTGTTAGCGCAACTATTACCGGTAAAAATACATATGTACAAACATACATATGTGGTTTTTACATATTACTTTCACTTATTCACTTATTTTTATATTCTTATTTACAAATTTTTTTATTCTTGCGTGAAGAAGAAGAACAAGTTACTCAAAATCGCCTTTCCATCAGATTTGTTTTTCTCTCCATATGCTTTACGAATGAGTTAATCTTGTTATTTAATTTGATTTTTTGATTACAAATCTTGTTGTTGTACATACATACATACATATGTATATATGCTTTAATTTTGATTTATTAAGCAACTTTTTATCTTGTTCTTTCTCCACTTCTTACCTACTCACATTTACTTTGCACTTTCGTTCTTACGACCAAAGCACTTTTTATAACAGTCACTTTGTAGCTAATAATCGCCTCAAAAAAAGCCAAATAATAATAAATAAGTAAATATGTATGTATGTATGTACATATATAATTAAAGAACTTGAAAGTTGTTCGGTTTATGACTGTTCGATACAAACTGATGGAATCTCATTTGTACATATGCGGTTTATAGAAAAAAAGTTAGCGGAAATGTTTAAGTAAATAAAAGGCTGTGGGTGGAGGAGGAGGCGGTGGAAAAAGAGCTTCTGAAAGAGAAATGTATTTTTTTGTTGTTCTTTCTTTAACTCTACCCAGTATTACCGCTAAAAAATTTCAAAAAGTGGCACAAAAGGGAAAAATACTGGCCCCGAATTTTTTTTAGCTATAAACACATTTTTATATATTTTTGTGGTTTATTTAATGCCTAAAGTAATTCGCAGTGTTTTACTAAAACCAAGTAAAACTAGACCAAACACATATTTAATTCAAATGTATATATAATACAAATAAGTTATAATTTAATGGATAAAATTTAATTCTCAGATATTTTATAACAAAGTTTCTTCCGGTATCCAAGAATCTAAATCATTTCCATTAGTTAAATTGAGCGCTGAGATCATGGAATTGCACGTATCAATTTTGCAAGCGGTTTGTAACCTTGGTCTTAAATAGTGAAACTTTTGAAAATAATCTTTCTGCTGATACACTGCTATGTGACAGCGTTAATATATTTGCAACAAATTCACAACAAGTTCTCATTTACATTGTTTTTCATATTCCCCATGCTGTACCAAAACTCTTCTATTTCGGTTTGCTCAAACAATTTTCTTGCATTCTAAAAATTTATACTCCTAAATTACTCTTTCGGGAGTTTCCTTCGCAGCCGAGAGTTACCAATGAAAAGTGAAAAGGTAACAGAGGCTTTTTTATATTTAAGAAAAAAAAACTAAAAAATATTTATTACGTTATAGTTTTGAAAGTAAAAAAGGACCAAAAGTGGCCCGAATTTTTAAAAGGGTTCAAATATTGCATATTTTCAAAAAGTTGGGTTACGGTGGCCTGGCTCTTAAAAAGGCTCAAGTTGCCACTTTAGTAGTCCCAGCGGCAATGCTGACTCTACCATTCTGCGTGCGTATAAACATGCTATATGTATATACAGTGGTGTGCAGAAAAATAAAACCATGTTGTTGTGAATTAATTCTGAAGCATATCAAATTTGAAACACTCTAATCTTAAAAGATTTGAAAATCTGCAATTAAGTATTCCTTAGTACATATCGTCGTACCATACGAAAACTAGCACTTTCAAAATTTTTTATAAAGAAATTCTATCTTTATCTCTACCTCTACAGACCAAACTCGAGCATTTGGATATGTATTTATGTTGACTATGTAAATACATATGTATATACCTACCTGATTTAATATGGTAATTATTTCTATAATCAGCTTTTTTTACAGACCGAGTCTCATTCTTGTGGTAAAAAGAAATCATTACTAGTCGATGACTCATTTTATTTGACGAAACATAAAGCAACTGCTACAAATAAATTCTATACACCGGTAGACGCATATGAACACTCATGCCTATTGTATGTACAAATTTACATATGAATGTTTATATGTATGTATGCACAAGGGGCCGAACAAAATTTCGTTTAGTTTTTGAATCTTGCAAGTTTTTTGAAAACCGTAACCCACAGTGAACGGTTAAAAGTTAGAAGTGGTGAAAATCCAATTGAGCTCGAATCAAGAAAAGTTGCAACACCAACGCAAACTGAATTTCGCCATATTATTTCCTTCGACATATGGGTTTGAAGACTCCAGATCTTACATTATTTTGTAGAAGACGTGCATGAAGAAATGTACTCCATGAACTGGGAGATTTTAAATAGGCCCCAAAATAAGACTTGTGTGAATTTTATTTTTCCTAAATTAATTGTGGCCGCTGTGGTGCAGTGGGTAGAGTGCTCGCCTGCTATGCCAGAGGTCTCGAGTTCAAACCACGGTCCGAGCAAAACACCAACACAATTTTTCTAATTAGTAAAAATCCAATTATTGGGCTTTTAAGAGCAGCGGTTACCTCTCGGCAGTGGGCGGCATACCCTTCGAGAGTATTTCTGCCATGAAAATGCTTCTCATAAAAAATGCATTCGCCGTTCGGAGCCGGCATAAAACTGTAGGTCCACCCAATTAGTAGGAAAAAAACAAAAAGGAGCATACCTCGAATTGGGAGAGAAGCTCGGCCATAAAGCTCGTCAGAGTTATAATAGCGCCATTGTATTATTATTATATTAAACTAATTGGAAAATGTGTAGTCTAGCAACTTTAGTAGTCAACTATATACAAACGTAGAAGCTAAACAACAAAAGAATAAATGCCAAAGCAGTTTTAAGTATTTCTGCTCAACTAATCGAACTTCGCTTACTCCCCCTCCCATATGTATGATAGAGGTGCAAAACTATCGATACTGACGCCATTCGATATTTTCGATAGCTCGAAAAATACTATCGATAGTTTCGAAACTATCGTATACTATCGTATTTTAAATGTAGAGGAACTTCAACTCCGAACAAAATGTGCTTAAAATATACATACATATTTGCATAAAATAATAAGGATCAAAGACGCTTGTCTATCTATGCACATACATGCGTCTTTTATGCGAAATAATACTTACTCATTGTATTTGATCTGCCCAGATAAAACTCTTCCAGACACAGAACCTTCAGTATCAATAATTTATATACATGTGCCTAAATAAGTAAAAATTACAAATATTGCAATTTGAGCGTTAAATTCTAAAAAAATTACATAACCTCAGATCACAGCTTCAGTTAATATTATAAAAATCACAAATTTTCAAAGCACTGACACTATCGAAACTATCGACTATCGCAAAAAAAAAAATCGATATATCGCCAAAAAAAAAACTATCGATAGTACCATCGATAGTTTTGCAGCTCTAATGTATGAACAAGTGTATGAGATGCTTAATCATAAAAATGCTTATTTATAGAGCTGAAGAATTCATGATTCAAACCGCTGAAGAAATTCAAGCTTTGAACCGTCGCAGTTCACGAGATTTATCTTGGAATAAATAGAAAATGGTCTAGAAGACATTAAATTAATGTAGACCTTAATTAGTTGTAAAAACAAGAACGATGCAAGTGGAGCTCAGCTCTAACGATCCATGCCATAACTTTGGGCTTGGGAAGCTCGGAAGTCGTACAGCTAAGCGGCAGAAATTCAAATCCCATTTTTGGCGCAAGTGTCGGATAAGCGGTTACGACGTTTAAATAACGATATGTACTTATATTTTGGAATATTTTAGTAATTCATTGCGTACCTATACTGGACCTTCACATTGAAAACCCTAACAAAATTACTCCCGATCACTTCAACCACATTACCAACATGTATGTATGTATGTATGTAAATCACTATTTTTCACAAGAATTATACATTTGATAGAAGGAAATTTGAGTCTACACATGTAGTAAAAACAATTCCACCAATGTCTTTTTTGTTTTTTTTTTTTGGCAATCGGTATTTCCTAATGCTAAGCTTGTTAGCACTTTCTCCCATCAGACGTCTGGCTTTTGCGCAATACGTCGACAGCCCAATAACACATTGTGGCGAATATTCCAAAATGTCCATCGATTATCCAAATTGCATATTTTCTGGTAGTAGATATGTAGGTAAGTACATACATATGCTGGAAATACACTGGAAATTTTCGCCATAGAATGGGCGGCATGGATTTCAAATTTGCGGAAAAATTAGCTACCCATGTACATATGTATGTATGTACATACTTTTCGAATCGACAAATAACCTTTTCGAAATTTATTACCTTGAAAGAGGGATTCGTTGACCAAATTTGAATTCTTAACCAAGTTAATGGTTATTGGGATATAATATTAAAAATATTTCGACATGCATACATATGTATGTATGTACAATGTACATTGTACAAACCTACAATAATAATGCGGACTGCATACAAAAACCCGTCTGCCAAATTGCAAAACATTTTTCGTAAAAGGTAAATTGAAACTCCAATGAAGTTGTTGATGGAGTAACTATGAATGTATGTATGTATGTATGTATGTAGTACATATGTATACAAATGAATATGCACTCGTTGGGCTTAAAGGGCAAACTGAATCTACTACATATTTTTGTAGAGTCAATGTAACAAGAGGACATAACATAATGCACATAGCATATACATATGTATGTACGTAAAGCTGACAGCAACAATATTTACCGTATACTTAATAGGTAGTTTATAAAAAGAAAAATTAACAACAAAAACAAAAGAACATTCAAAAATAACCAAGTTAAGGTCAAGAACCTTCTTTGTCTAATTTTTTGTTTTTTTTTCGTTGCATAGAACCTACGAGAGATGAGCAGGCAGCTCTTTTGTTAGTTTCTATTGTTTACCTCCGAATTTGTTATGGTCATATTTATTATTAAGCGTACATATGTATGTAGGTAGGTACATAAATTCCCACCAAAAAATCTAAGCCTTATTTAAGAATTAAAACAGCAGATTTAAAGGCATTTGAAATAAGGCCTGAAAATTATAAGGGTGGAAAATGTGTATGGCGTAAGGCTTAAAATAAGGCTTATTTGGCACTGTAGGCATGGGTAACACTGCGCTGCGCGGCGCAATTGCGCTAACACCAACCCTGGCGTTATTGCGCTAACTCCGATTTGGAAAATGCGCCAACTCAATATAGCGCCAACCCAATATAGCGCCAACTCAATTTTGCAATATAAAACCGACTCAATTTCGTGCGCTAACACCAGCACCAATATAGCGCTAGTGTAAAATGGCACCAGCACAACGCCAATAACAGCACCATAGTATATGTATACGTATGACACCGTCACAATTATGTATGCTTGATAGTGATCTAAGTGACTCTAATTTCCAGCAATTTTCACAAATATACGGAATATGTTTCGAAATGATTATGAAAATTAAAATTAATTGTGCCCTCGTATATGTAAGCAGACGTGTGCCAAAATAAATAAAACGGGGATGCTAAACAGTAACAAGCGAAAAAATGTTATTTATCGATTATTCCACGACAATTGCGCTAAAGGTGTTATTGCGCCAGTACCGTGAGTTGGCGCCACGAGTGGCGCTGGAGTTATTGTATCAGCGCAAAAAAAATTGCGCCATTACCCATGGCTACTCTGTTGATGTCATCTCTCTCTGAGAGCACACCTTATTCCAAAGGCTTTTCCGCCATGCAAAATGAGGCCTAGATAAGCATTAGAAAGTTAGACCTGATTTGTCAACAATAAGCAAAACTTTTTTGCAGGGTTTATACATATGTATGCGTTTGCGGTCAATGCTTTACTAAGTTATTAATCATTATTATATACATGCATAAGTACATATATATACATATGTAAGCGCATAAGCATTGATTCATCATTATTATCATTAAATATGTATAATAAATAGCAACAACGGAGTCGATTTTAAAATTTATTACAACTGCAGTATATATTGTACATACATATGTATGTATGTATGTAGATTGATGACAAGCGATATGTGAGGATAATCCTTTTAGCATGTCATAGAGTTTTATCATTAGAGAATTGAATGCGATTTTTCTAACAAAATATTTTTACCTACTAGGTATAAGAATATTCCCACTCAAATGTTGCAATTTTCGGTTTAATAACAGGAGTTCGGAGGTAAGAATTGTAGTAGTATGTAGTTGTTTTTACTTCTGGGGGGTAGGTAGTCGGAGATTTTGATCTCATATAAAAATACAACAAAATAGGTTTAATCCGGAACGAAGTCAACGTCCTGCCCTTCACTGTAGCATAGCCAAAAACACCGTGCTCCAAAATGAGTGTTCATCCCTTCGTAATTGATAAAACCAAAGGAAAAGCAAAGCTCACCTTACCCTTCTAACAAAAAAGTCCCGTAATGCATTTTTGGTCCGTAGGTCTGGTTTCATTTTTATTTGCCTGTGATGGTGCCTTTGCAGCGATGCCGTTCCAAAATTTATGAGCGGAGTGAAAATTGACATATAGCGGAGTGTTTCGGAGTGACGGACGAAAGAGCGGAGTGAAATTGCGGAGGGATGTCAAAAATAAGGAAATCAACAAGAAATGTAAATATGGGAAAGCAAACGCAAAATTTTGTTTTCGAATTAAAGGACATATGTATTTATTAGAAATGAATTTAATTAAATTAAAATTGTGTTTTTATTCATAGCACATTTGTTTATAAACTTTTGTATACATAAATTAGTGCATGTTATGCATTAGATAAATGTCTTAGATATAAAAGTACAAGTATGTATATATAAGTAGGATAAGCTTTTTTTTTTAAATAAATTATGTATTTTGTGTTTTTGTAAAGACAATTCTGCCCTTTTATGACCATCAGAATTGCCATACCTTTCCAAATCAGAAATATTATTTCCCAACAATTTTACACAAATTTAACAGAAGCTTTTCTCATCTTTGTTTTCTAACCAACTAAATTTCATCTTCCATTTATCGATGAATTTTTGTTTGAACGGCTTTATTTTCACTGTCTTTGGTGTGAAAATCGCAGAAAACAGCGGCACTACAATTATTTACCATACATATGGTGTGAAAATAATTCATAGCAGCAGCACTACAATCACCCGAAACTATAGCAGCATCGAAGTCACCGTCTGTGGTGTGCAAATCATTCATAGCAGCAGCACTACAATCATCGGAAACTATAGCAGAAATAGCAGCATCGAAGTCGCTCGTACAGACGGCAGCAGCCACAGGATCCAAATCGTATACATAAGTATGGTCATTTGCAACAGCTACATCATAGGCCAATTTCTGTGTTGTAGCAGCAGGGGAATTTTCTTCTTTGATAAAATAGCTGGAAAGAGAATATGAGGTTATGAAATATGGAAAAGTATCCTTTAGAAATATAACTTACCTGTCAATGTACCTTTTTTTGCATTTGGTCCAGGGCAAACTTTTCTGATGAAAACAAAAAAATTTAAAAACCAGCTAATGTGTTTTTATAAATTTTAACTCATCTATTCATTTTAGAGCAATTGATTTGAAATTTTCCATGGAAGCGCGCACAAAACAAAGATCAGTGAAAAGTTGCCACTGCGGCAGAATTATAAGACGTAAACAATAACGCTGCCAGATTGTAATTTTATACATACAAAATTGAAAGTTGATTCAAAATTTCTGAATTATTTCATACATGAAAAAGTGGGAGTGATTTAGTCCAAGAGGGAGTGGCGGAGTGAGGAGGTCAAAATCGGAGTGAAATCTTCCAATTGGAGTGACAGCGGCATCGCTGTGCCTTTGCCTTTAATGTGGCAGCAATATTGATAACAGTAACATCAACAAAAGCAACAACACTTATTATGTAATATTTTTTGTTGTTCTTGTTGTTGTTATGTAATATTTTTTATTGTTTTTATTTGTTTCCTCAATCGAAGCCAAAAGTCCACCAAAAATGCGCCACTTTACGCGCAGTAAAAACACCGCGCAACATGTTGCCAGCAACATTATGATGTCTTAGCAACATTGTTTTTCTGCTGCTTAAAATGTGCACGTCATTGTACCACAGCGCCATCTATCTTAAGTTTTATATAAGAGCCCATGAATGGCCCATTTGGAATGGGGAAATGAAACGTTTCATAGTCTGATTTTGTTTCATTTATATGTAGGTATGTACCTTCTTTCAATTCTGTGAATTGTTTATACAAAGATTTATTAGAAAAAATAGTGTCATGAAATGTTATACCTTAAAATGTCTATATCTGAACAATCAATTGTATAGAAGGTACCTACATGTTATAGTGGTCCGATGCGGATTTTCTTCGTGGAAATTTTATAATTTATATTTAGTTTTTGGATTGTAAAAATCTTTTAATTTTCATTACATTCCGCTGACTCAACTTTGGGTAACAGTTATAACGGGAACACCCCAAGGAGGACATTTCAGTCTTTCATATTAATTTTCATGAACAAAAATAGATTTTACAATATACCTACATACGTATGTATATAAAAATAAGAATGAAAGAATGAGAAGGAAAGAATGAAAATAAAAAATGATGAAAGGAGTGAAAAAAGAAAAGGTCAACAGGAGGTGAGATCATCATCATCATCATCATCAATACTAACTTGTCAATACTAAACAATAACAGCAAAGTTGCACTAAACAAAAGCAACAATTACATACACAATAGGTTTAAAAAATATAGAATATACCTACATAAGTAAAGGAGAGTAGGTATAATAAATAAAATAGAGGAGCATAGAAGATGATGAAATGACATTTAAAACTAGGATCGTATTTAATGAAGATGAGCACAAATGCAACAAAAAACGTAACAAAATAAGAAATAAAATTCAACACAAACAAATTGTCAACTAAGCATTTACAATAAGTACTACGATTGCCAATAGACGGAACCAACGAAGACGACGATGACAACAGCAAGCATCCCAAGTATGAAACGAATGAATTGATGGCAATATCACATCGCGTATTGCATTGCTGTTGTCTCGTCGTCGACGTACAGAAAAACAACCAACGGCCCTACGAATGAAAAATCCACCAGTCATCAGCCAGTCAGTCAGCCGATGTATAGAACGGTTTATGAACTACAACGCAAGTGCATTGAGCGCAGACGAGCAGACGACTGCACGTAGGAATTGATGCATACGTGCATATGTATGTATGTACATAAAAATGGATGTCAGTAACCTCACTCGACAAATGATGGCAACGCAGCACAGTGGGCGATTCGCCTTCGCTAGCGGCGGAAAACTAATAACTTCCAAAGTAGAAAAGATATCTTCAAGCGGTTTTTTTTATTAATTAAAAAAACATGAAGCAAGTATAAAATATTTTTCTTATTTAAAAAAAAAAAAATTTATTTAAAAGAAAAAAAATTTTTTGTAATGAATTTTTTTATTTATCTTTTTTTATTTTATTTTTTATTTTAGTTATCGCTTCTAAATATATATATACATATGTATATTTGGATGAGAAAATACAATTATTCGCAACTATTCCATCTTTAAGCAAGCCTACTATAAAAATTCATCACAACAACATATTTTACCTATAACAATTACATACCTTGATATTAATAAGAAAACATACTTTTATTTAAATAGTATAAGTATGCTTTCCCAGCGAAAGCAAAATCACGTGCAAAGAGGCGCGAAAATGTCGTAACAGACATGCTTAAACATACCTACATATGCTGTATAAAAGTCGATTATAAGCTAATTGGAGTATCTGTAATCGATAGGAAATACAAAAATTCCGTTTTATTCAACTTTAAAATTTGAATTTTCCGCCGCTAGCGAAGGCGAAACGACCACTGTGCACAGCAGTAAAAAAGCAGAAGTATTATTTGGGAGTGGGTGAGTGCAAGAGCGGCAGATGCAGTACGCAGAGCACACGAAAAAAAATATAGCAATGATTGCAGAGTTGCATTTCGGTAATGCCTACATACATATATATGTACATACACACAATGTAAGGATATACATATTTACACCTTGAAATATGTACATAATGTACATAAATTTACACCTTGTAGTCAAAGCTCAAACTAGTCAGCAGACATTCTAGTTAACCAACTAGAATATTTAGGTAAATTGATTGACTAATCTGCAAAATGGTATGGTAAGTGTGACTCTCAGGTAGGGACTGACAGTTCAATCGACTTAAACTGTGTAATTTTGTTGCTTGTTAGACTCTGTTTTTTTTTAATAATTCTCAGATGTTTCATAAAATATTCCGTATACATAGTACATTGGTGCAGCTTACGGAAAAAATAGTTGGGTGGGAGGCAAGTGCACCCGACTAACATCGATGCCTTTGCGAAACCGCCCATCGAACACCTGACATTTGCGCCAAAACTGAGATTTGGAAACACTGTGCTCCAGACATCGGTGACAACACATATAAATTGTAAAAACATTGCATTAACATGTTTTTAAAATAAGGGTTAATCAAATACCAACTATCCTACTATCTCTATGGCAAAGCCAGCACATCTTTTCGCTCTCCTGTCAATGTTGGGGTTTGGTAAATGGGCGCCTTTGCAGTTTTTCTATGGGCGGTTTTGCAAAGGTATCGATGATATCAACTACTTGTTGTGGCACAAGTCATTATAAATTTTACTGTCTACCGATGGTTGCTTGTTTGTTTTGCTTAGAGCAAATATGTATAAACGCAGAAAATGCGAATAGCGGAAAGGTACATATGAGCTCGAATTAAACAAAACTCAAAGCAAAATTAAAACCACAATTAGTGAGAAGTCACTCGTTTCATATCGAAAAAAAGGCATAGATACGTTTTTACTCTTCGTTAAATGCAAAGTTATGAAATTTGTTTGTGTAAATATTTTTGCACCAAAAGCTACATAGTATTAGGGATGGCAAAAAAATTTAATAATCGATTAACCGTTTTTTAGGTTAATCGAAAGGGTTCGATTATTAATCGCGAATAATCGTAGGGAACTAACCGATTATAACCGTTTTTCGATTACAATTATTGATAAATTAATACGTAGTACCCCAAGAGGACAAACAAGCTAATTTTTTATACATACTATGTATGTGTGTTCGTTTTTATTATAATAATAAAAAATCGTCATTTCAGCGAAAAAATCGTCAATATTTTGTTGCTATCTCATCTTTACTAAAAACACGTTATAAACAAAAAAAGTGTCGGCTTTCCACTGAGAAAGCGCACCACGAAAAAAAATTACTTTTTCAGGGGCTCTCAGATATCTCAAAACTGAAATCAAAACTTGCAGGAAGTTTACAGTTTACGAGATAATTACCCCAGAAAGAGAATTATGTCGGCTGAGGATTATTTTTTTAAAGCGCGGCTGAAGGCGGCCAACGCAAAATGTTGTTCTACACACATACATATATGCATTTGCTCGTTTTAATACGTGCTTTTATCTCAGCAATAGATCGCAGTTTTCGTGTTTTGTTTGGTAAATTTTAAAATTTTAACAACAAATATCTTGTAAAATACAAGCCTCCGGAAATTTTTGATTTCAGTTCCAAGTCCTGTGAGAGCCCCTCTACCCCCCTGAAATAGTCATTTATTTCGGGGCATTGTTCCTTAATGGAAAATTTTCCCAAAAACAATTTTAAAGAGGTGCGAATTCATACAAATTCGTATATAAATGAAATCATATTTAAAAAAGCTGTGCACATTTATCTACACAATGCGCTTATAATAATAATAATACAATGGCGCTATTATAACTCTGACGAGTTTTATGGCCGAGCTTCTCTCCCAATTCGAGGTGTGCTCCTTTTTGTTTTTCCTACTAATTGGGTGGACCTACAGTTTTATGCCGGCTCCGAACGGCGAATGCATTTTTTGTGAGAAGCTTTTTCATGGCAGAAATACACTCGGAGGGTATGCCGCCCACTGCCGAGAGGTGACCGCTGCTCTTAAAAAATCCAATAATTGGATTTTTACTAATTAGAAAAATTTTTTGGTGTTTTGCTCGGACCGTGGTTTGAACCCGAGACCTCTGGCATAGCAGGCGAGCACTCTACCCACTGCACCACAGCGGCCACACAATGCGCTTACTTATATAATAAAATAAATAAATAACATCATCAATCATTCATTAATACTAATTCATAACATTTTGCCTTGAAAAATAATTTACAAAACACAAGGATTTATTTCATGAAGATAACCATTTAATTATTGTACTGAGATGGTTTAAATTTTTAATAATGCCACTTTCCTTAAAAAAATATATAATAAACGAAAAAATCGTAATTTATTGGGAAAAATCGTCAAATCATTGCTTAGAAAAATCGTCAAAAGGACGATAAAATCGTCAATTCGGCAACGCTGGTTGGAGGGAACGTTTATTGCGAATGAAAAGGCGGTAACTGTGTAACCTAATACAAACGCACGCCGTCAATTTACTGTCAAAAATTTCTCATGCCCATACAACTTGTATGGGAGTAACCGAAATTGAACGGCGTGCGTAAAAAGCAAACACGACGCCCAATTTTTGTTTTGCGTGACAGTTGAAATTAAGCATTGTGGGTGATTGTTTGCAAAAAAATTGACACTTGCTTTTGATATCGCGTGTGTTAGATACATATTCCACAAAATAAGATTTTCTCTGATTTTCTATATTTTTCTATTTCTTTATCTGTACACGCACGCAAGTCAATTTCGGTTCAACGCATATGAAAAATTTGCGTGCGTGCGTTAATTGACGACTTGCGTTTGTATTAGGTTACACAGTAATTCTCAACTTCGATTATTTCCTTTCGATTATTTTCGACTTGAGGGGAAAAAGGTTAATCGAAAAAATAATCAAAAGGAAAAAACCGATACATTTTAACCGTTAACCGAAAGAAATTAACCGATTATAATCGTTTTTCCGGTTATAGTTGCCATCCCTACATAGTATACATATATTTTACGTTAATAACAACCCTGTAGGGAAAATCTCTAGTTCCGAACTAGGTCGCTTCTAGTGCATTTTTCGACACTACTAGTGCGAGCTAAATATCTTTTGCATGTTATCAACTGGCGAATTTAACACGGCGATGTCCTAGGCGGTGTCAATTGTCACTCTCTGCACTACATTTTCGATAGTTCCGAACTAGTACTAAATTCTACAGTTTACACTAGTTCGTTTATTGGCACAATTTCGATAGTTCTGAACTAGCTAAAAGTACATACAAATTCTACAGTTTTACATCTGCCGCTTAAGTGCAGCCTTTGACACACTTCATGCAAGTGGCGCGATGGCCGACTGGCTAACACATGTGCCTTTAAATCTGAGGGGCTCGGGTTCGAAGCCTGTCGGTGCCAAGGTGGATGATAATTTTTTTAAATTCTTTTTTTTAACTAATATTTTTTTTATTTTTTTTATTTAATACAAATTTACAATAATATTTAAAAAGTAATAAAATAAAAAAAAAATAAAAATAAGCCTGAGGGATCGGAAAAGCATAATTAGGGTAACATTTCATTTCATATAAGATGCAAATAGAAAACTCTTTATATGAAATGCTTCACTAACCATCTGAGAATTGCAGAAATATACAAAGCCGACGGCAATTGCACGAACGAAAGATTTTCATAGAATTTTTGTCACTTCGAAATTGCATACAAATCAAAGTGTGTCTTATAATGGTGACTCAATTCACTCCTTCTGAACTGGTGAGGGTCTAACTACAATTGATCTAGTTCCCCTTTGACACCTTTTCGCTAGTTCGGAACTAGAAATTTTGCTCACTAGTTATTGAGTTCCCTGCAGGGAAGCATGGGCACCACCACAAGCGAAGAAGCAGAGAGCGTGAGCATGTAGTAGTGTGCCTAAAATTACACAGTGAGGCAAAATTCAAAATTTTTTTCGTAACTTCGTGTGTTGATGAAAATTTATTTATATCAGATTTTATAGCATGAAAATAGAGGTTATATTAAAAATAGGTATGTTTGTAGATACAAATTTAATAAAAAATAAATGTTGATTTATTTCGATTCACATTCGAATTAATTGCAATTTCAATATAAAAGCATAAAAAATAATCAATTTCCCAACCAATCTTAAACATTTTAAAAAAATTTCATACATCAGTCGCCCACTGTTGTTACGGACAAAAAAAAGGCATCAACCTGCTTCCATCACTGTTGAAGGCGAACTGAATCGTTTCCTCGCTGAAATAATTATGCTCTGCATTTGTGTACGTATACATTTTTTTACGCTCGCAGCACAAAGAGCTCTCTTTGCCCATTTCCGGTTAATAAACATACTATGTACATACGTATGTATGTATGTACTACATACCGTGGGACAAATACGATGTTTCAATCAACAAAGGCACCTTTTTTAGTATTTTCCAACATTTGGCAACTCTGTTCAAAACTGTAGTTGATATTAAGCATTATTATTAGCAAGCTGTTTTGGCTTGAATCTAGTTTGTAATGTTTCTTTTATCATTTTGCGCATTTAATTACAGTATTTCAAATAAATGGCAACGCTGCCACTTGCAACTTTGCGCAAAACTATAATTAACCCGAAGCCTTATTATTATCAAATTTCTTTGGCTTGAATAATATATAATATGTATACTAAAAATATAATATGTATTTAATTTTCGCTTATTATTTTGTATGTATAATTCAAAAAATTCCAACATATGGCAACACTGTCGCAAAAAATTTCATTTGTAATTTTTTTTCAATCACTTTAATTGCAAGTATGCACAGTCGTAATATTTTAGTCATTTTATCAACGAACTTAAACTGAGTTTAAAATTTAAAAAAATATGGCAACACTTCGCTAAAATATTTTTTCTCACACTTCACTGGTTTGATACTCAATAAGCAATAATTTATTTTTTTTATTTTAAATATTTAATTAATTCTTAATTTTTCACACAGGTGGCAACTCTCATTTTTTATTCGTTAATCCAACACTAGCAATGCAATCAACACCAGCAACTTAATGAATTGCTTAATATACATATTTATTGTTGTTATTTTTTGTGTCGTAGTTGCTTAACAGATTTTCGCTTTACACTTGACATAAAATCATAGTCAATATACATTTAAATGTCAATATGTACCCGCAATAAAGCTTGAAGGTTTTACCGCCTACGCATTTGTGGTTTTTCACCTTTCAATACGCCCACGAGAGCCCACATTTGCCCACGCGCGTTCCATTAATGAATGGCAAAATACCGTCCCGCCTTGACGTTAAACTTCCAAGTACATATGTAGCTACTAGTTCATATTAATTGGGTCATTCAAAACACCCAGCATCGTTTAGCAACTCACAGAAGAAAACAAGTTATGGTTTCCACAATCTTCTTGAATCAATCAGTCTGTAGAAGGCGGCACGTGGTTTAACCACAGGGCCTGGGTAAGTTGTATGCGGCTGGGTTCACTGTAACTCATTGCACACTAACCTAACGCACTCTAACGAGGTTGCCAAAGCAAAAAAGAGTTGTCAGTCACGACCTGTACCTGGATTCTAGAAATCGCTATCGCTAAATGAAATCGCCAAAAATCTCTAAATTATTATCAGACGCGCCTATGTCAGCAATTTTACCAGATATTGCATATTTTTAGGTGCGTCTGATATAAATTTAGATATTTTTGGCGATCTCATTTAGCGATTTCTAGAATCCGGGGATCATTGTATTATTTCGTAGAGGTTTCACAATTCCTACGCACTACATTATAAAGCTCCTTAGCGCCTAACGGTTTCTCAAGATGTTGGATTTTATTTCTTCTTCTTCATATCCCATTCGTTGATTCTCCATGCCTCTCAGTCGCTTTGCCTATCTATCGCTCTTTCTATTATTAAGCACACTTAAAAGCATCAACAGAATAAACGCCGCGGCGCGTTTCAGTGTTGCATTGCAATAATTCTCGCCTAAGGCCGTCCCGTAGTCGGGCAGGCAGGTAGTGCAGTGCAGCAAGTTAGTGAGTCAGGCGTCAGTCGTTTGTGACAGCAAAAAAACTTCATACAAACGTACAACTGCAAATATGTATTTCATTGTTGACAAGCCATAACAGCTTACTGCTTCTTGGTTACGCTAAAAATACACACAAGTGAAGCAAACAGACCGTCATTGCAGACGACGACATGGAGCAAGAACGATAGAAGAAGCGCATAATAAATAATAATGGCGGCAACAGGCAGGAGATGAATTACTATATGAGCTTTTGCACTTGCAAACAGCAGCTAAAAGTCACAAAAGGCGTAAACAAAAAACAAAGTAAAAGGCTAAGAGTTTGGTCTCCTTCCCTTCCTTCCTTCCTTTCAAAACATCGCCCTCTAAACCTCAGTCAGGCAGCCCAGCTAGCCGGATGATGAATCCGGCCATCAACGGTCAATGTTATTGACACTAAAATGGTGTTTTATATGCAAAAGAAGTTATGCTAACGGTCGATGGCGGACGGCAAGTAGTAAGTGTTGTAGGTAAATTGAGGCCTACCGTGACTTTTTTGGATCAAATCAAAGGGAATGTGTATGCCTAAATAGTACATATCGTCGTTTAAACTTCATAACCGTCTAAGTGAACCGCTTATGCAAAAAAAACAAATCTCCAAACTTTCTGGCGCCTAGCTCTACCATAAATTCGGTCTTTAGAAAGCTCGGGAAGCTCTAAATTTTCTTCTAATGTTCTTTTCAGCTCTGAAGTCGTAGTGTTGGGCATCAGAAACTCAATTTTAATTTTTGGCATAAGTGTCAGTTAGGCGGTTATTAAGTTTAAACGGCGATATGCATATGCATTTCTTTGCATATTTGCATAAGCGCGCTAAACCGCTGATGTTTGCCACCAGAATCATCTAAATGTTGCCTCTTTGATACGGTCGCCTCTATATGCAGTTGCACATTCATGCATACACTCACACAGTCGCCCTTTCCCACTCATTCACTGCTTTCAACCCTGCAAAAAAATGTGCGATTAATACCGAAAGATATTTGTCCCGGATTGATCTCTTTCGAGAACAATCGGTCCACAATTAGTCCCCGATTGTTCCCGTACGGGTATAAATGTAGACTAATTGAAGACCAATTGTTCCCTAACGGGTATAAATGTAGATTAATCGCTTTCATTCCGAACGGGTACAAATCTAGATTCCTTAAATGTAGAAATTTTACAAAAATATGCAATGTATTTAAAAATTGTAGAACCGGTAAAACGAATTGAACACCCTTTCTTTTAATAACAATGATGAATAATAATTTAAAAAAATGTTGCCTAAAATATTCTATGAAAAAATCCTTTGCATTACGCTCAAAACTTACAATTTTTTTTATTTATTTATTGAGATTTTTTTTTCAAAAGTAAAACATTATATAATCTTTATTTATATATGCATGAATATTTACAATTTTTTAAAGATTGTTATTAAAAATTGCCTTGGCGAACAACTTGGAAAAATCTACATTTGTACCCGTGCGTGCTGGAAGCGATTGATCTACTTTTGTACCCGTTGGGGATGAAAGCGATTGATCTACATTTGTACCCGTTCGGGATGAAAGCGATTGATCTACATTTGTACCCGTTCGGGATGAAAGCGATTGATCTACATTTGTAACCGTTCGGGATGAAAGCGATTGAACTACATTTGTACCCGTTCGGTATGTTAGTGATTAATCTACATTTGTACCCGTTCGGGTATACAAGTTGAACAATTAGTCTCTTCATAGGACATGCTCAAATAAATGCGATCAATTCACTCCATATAAAGGGATGTAAAATTGTATTAGTCGCATGCTCCCTTCCGATTGATCCTGGACACGTCCCGGATTAATCGCATTTTTTGCAGGGAAATTCTGTCTACTACGAGTACGTTCTCTCATTGAATGCAATCAGTAAAATATGTGTGAGTGTATAAATTTCTGATATTTATTTGAAAGCATTTTTTTGCGCGGGCTTTGGTTGCTATGCCGCTAACGAATGCCGCCAGTGTTGCCACACAGCATTTAACTTAAATGTATGTATCTATATTCTAAAAGAATCCTTAATCTATTTTTAATCTAATTACATAAAAGCGGGACAGTCCTCGAGGGGAATATGGAAGTCATCTGATAAATATGTGGATAATCGTTTGTATGGGCGTTATATCCAATAACACTTTGGCACAATTTGAGGGTTGTCGTTTGAAGAGGTCGGTTTGACCCTTTTTTTTTTGAAAGTCCGAAAAAATTATTTTGAGGTTCGCTAGAGGGTTAAAATGTTCTGGAAAATTATTCACCATAAAATTTAACTATGGGTACCCTCAGAAAAAATTTTTGTACAAAGAACGCAAAACACCAGAGGAAATAATAATAAAAATCACGCCATGAAATATGCAACAATTTTAATATGAATGTACATTCATCGAATATGCTTGTGTGAAGAATCCATACAAAAAAATCATTCGAATTTTTTTCTTTTGTATATTTCAAGACGAGATTTTTGATTATTGTTTCCTGTGGTCTTTTGCGTTCCTTGTACAAAGATTTTGTCCGAGGGGAGCCCTTGGGAAACTTTATGCAAATAATTTTCTAGAACATTTTAACGATCTATCTCCATTTTTAATTGATATTCTCACCATGTATTTCCAAAAAGGGCTAAAAACAGGCATTTTCGTGGTGGTTGGAGGGTTAAAGTCTACCGTAAATAAATAGCTTAGTAAATTCTGTAGCAGAAGTCCAAGCTTAAAAACTTCATTTGAAGTTATTTTTATAAGATTTTTTCGATAAAGTAATTGCAACTCCAGCTAAAATTATAAAATTTTAGCCCACCCTAAGAACAACTCTCTGGACCCTCTGGACTAAGTAGTACCTACGCTGTTCGGCAAAGTTGGTCTGGGAGACCAACTCCTCTTTCATAATTACTAACGTTTGTAGTAAAATGTTTGTAAATTTGTTACCTCAAAGGCATAAGCTGACGGAAAATTTGTCTATGCCCGAAGCTCTGTTCACAGCTTGGCCTGTTGTTTCTTGTCGTGTTGCTATCGATTGACGGCATCATATCCAAACTTGCAATCATGGCAACACTCTTACAAGCGCTATATTTCATGCATTTTATTTTATGATTTTATTTCCTTTTTTACCTACTTCTGTGTGTACTTTAGCCGTTCTCCAACTGACTCTGCTTGCTGTGTCTACCAATGAAGTCACCACTTGCCGGCCTGGCCCGGCCCGGTATTGTGTATGTTTGCAATTAAAAAAAAAGCGCGCTCGGCAACAGGAATGAATACTTGTACAAGTTCTATGCCGCCAAAATGTTGTAACATACAAATAAATGTGTATATATGTACATAAGTATACATATACATATTTTGCAGTTTACACATTCTCTCCTTTGATTTACATGCTTCGTTATTCCTTCCATCCAGCCATTCCAAATTGTTTTTATTTCTCTGTTTTGCACATTTTACTTCATACACTTTGTCGCCTATTTTTAATTTTTGAAAAATATATGTATTTATGTACATACATATGTATGTATGTATGTAAGCAAAAAAGCACTTAAATAAAATCCATGAAAAGATTTAAGTGCATCGTGAAGAGAGAGAGTAAAGGGCCACAGCAAGGAAAAGCAAGTGGTGTTGAACTCTTACATTTATGCACTATGCCTTAACTTTATGATAAAGAGACTAGTGCGATGGGTAGATTTTTTCGCAAGCAAACTAATGATGGTTGGGCAAGGCCGTGAGCTTGTGACAACATATGGAACAATATCATTTAAGCTAAATATGTAATATTTACTTTTCTAGGATCAGGATTATTAAAAAAAAAAAAATTGGGTGTTGCCACCTGTTTCAAAAGCTTCGTACATTTTGGAGAGTTGCCATTTGATAAAAAAAAAATTTAACAAAATAAAACACTAATTATTTCAAGGAAAATTAATATCAGAATGCTTGAGGAAAAATATCTTTCTGAGCGGGGTTGCCACCCATTTGAAAATTTTAAACCCAATTAAAATGATAAAACAAACGAAATATTAGGTGACAGGTAACAAGGTCAACGGAAATAATGTCAATTGACCTTATTTCCCACCCGGTTGGGAAATAAGGTCAATTGACATTATTGCGTTTTTGGAAAACGCAATAAGGTCAACGAAAATTTGGAAATAAAATAATTGACCTTATTTCCCAATCCAAATGGAAATAATGTCAACTATGCTTAAAACTTGTTCATTCATGAAAATATTTGCTGAGTTCTTCTGCAAACCCGTTATGAGTACCGTTTGTTAATGAATGAAAATACAATTTTACTCGCTCTTATGTTACTACAAATTAGTTGATAAGTGAATTTAGTGAAGTGTGGTCGTCGAAAAAGAGTTGCCAACACAGCAAAAATATTTCAATCAATTATATAATAATGTAAAGTATGTTAAATATCTAGTTATACAAAAATTTAAATAAAAATGTATATAAAAACTATGTCTACTTGCCTTATCCTGCGGCATGGCAAAAAAGTAGGAAAATGAAAATTTGGAATTAAAAAGCGCGCGATTTTTTATTCCAAATTTTCGCCTGCGGCGCATTTCTTTTCTCATAAAAAGCACTAGGAAAATGAAAATTTGTAATTAAAAATCGCGCGATTTTTCATTCCAAATTTTCGGCTGCGGCGCATTTCTTTTCTCATAAAAAGCAGTTTAGGAAAATGAAAATTTGGAATTAAAAATCGCGCAATTTTTTATTCCAAATTTTCGCCTTCGGCGCATTTCGTTTCTCATAAAAAGCAGTTTAGAAAAATGAAAATTTGGAATTAAAAATCGCGCGATTTTTTATTCCAAATTTTCGCCTGCGGCGCTTAACTTTTCTAATAACAGCAGCGACGCGAACCGACACGGACCGATGCGAAGCTAAATCCTCGAAAACGCAATATAGTCAATTGACTTTATTGCGTTTTCCAAAAACGCAATAATGTCAATTGACCTTATTTCCCAACCGGGTGGGAAATAAGGCCAATTGACCTTATTTCCATTGACCTTGTTACCTGTCACCAAATATTACAATACGTATGTATGTACATACGTATAAATAATTAAATACTTGTGTATGTATGTAGATCACGGTTCAAAATATTTTTATGTTCGTGGGTTGCCACCCATTTTGAGGAGATTTAATTAAGCCTAACTATTAACAAAAAAAAAAAAAAAACAACTAAAATAGTATAAAAAACCTATGTTTTAAGATAAATCGTCTAAAGCTTATTGTTAGAAAATAATTTTAAGCAGAGTTGCCAGACGTTTAAAAATAATTAAATTAATACAGTTAGAGAAGTATTACACTATGGGTACCAAATTAATTACACAAGTTTATGGAGAGTGGTTGAGAGAATGACCGTTATAAATACTGGATGCTGCGACTCAGAATTAGTTTCTAGGAATATCTTTCCGGCGTCCAAAAAATTTAAAAATAATTTAATAGCTTTCGTCAATACAGCATGTTTTCAAAAAAAAAGAAAACCACAGGTAAAGTACCAACAGCTGGCTTAGGAAAAAAGCCGGATAAAGTACCAAAGGACCGGGTTACAAAAAAAAACGAGTAACTAAGATACCAAAAGACCGGTTTCGAAAAAAGTGGAAAGTACCAAAGGATCGACTTTCGAAAAAAAAACACGCTAAAGTACTAAAGGACCGGTTTTCAAAATAAACTTGAATACCTATGATACCAAAAGACCGGTTTCGAAAAAAGGGGAAAGTACCAAAGGATCGACTTTCGATAAAAAACGGGATAAAGTACCAAAAGGACCGGTTTTCAAAATAAAACCGAGTACCTAAGATACTAAAAGACCGGTTTCGAAAAAAGGGGAAAGTAACAAAGGATCGACTTTCGAAAAAAATCGGATAAAGTACCAAAGGACCGGTTTTTAAAATAAAACCGCGTACATATGATACCAAAAGATCGGTTTCGAAAAAAGCCGGCTAAACAAAACAAAATGCCGGTTTTCAAAAAAAAAAAACGAGTAATATATGTACCAAAAGACAGTTTCGAAAAAACCGGTAAAGTACCTTTAAACCCGTTTTTCGTAAAAACCGGGTAAAACACCAAGAAAAATTGGGTTTTGAAAGCCGGTTCTTTTTAAAAGAAAAGAAGGTTTTATGATAAGCGACGTAAAATTATACTAAAAAAGCTAGTTTAAGCTGTTTTTATTCATGTTCTCCAAATTTTTTTTTGTAGAGTAGTGTAAAGGAAGCGAAGTGAACAAGGCCCGACAGCACTAAGTTTAGATTTAACTAATGTTCGCTTATAAAAGATTAAATTTGATGCTGAGAACTTTTTTATTTTGCTTATGCAATATTTTTTTCCTCTGTTTTCTATTTAAATCAAATAAAATCTACAAAGTGGCAGCTAAAAACATCACAGACAGCCGCCATGTAATTTAATTAAAATGAAAAAATAGATAGACAAAGCGCATACTTACATGATGCACATGTGCATACATACGTATTTAAAGGAAAAACACAAATATGTATGTATGTACAGACGGTGAGACATATAATTTATATAAGCATATTAAAATAAATATGCTTTTGGCACTTTTATGCAACACATGAAATGCACTTGACGCTTTCGCATTGAAATGCCGGATGAAAATAAAGAAATACACACATAATTGAAAAATAAAAAAAGCAAAATAAGAGTCAAAAAAAAAAAACGAAAATGAAAATATGTACCTAAAACAAAACAACTGCTTACATACATATTAATATGCGCCATATGAAGAATAAAATATACATAAATAAAATGTAAAGCGTTAAGTGCACGTTGAAATAAAGATATAAAAATAAACACGGAATTTGCAAGAAAAATAGAAAAAAAAAATACAAAGCAGCTAATCTACTATAAAACATGCGCACATGAGTACAGTGCCTCACAACTTGAATGATACCATCATACTTTTTACAGCGTGGTATCTGAGTGCTTCAAAAGTGTTTCAAAATTTAAACAAAAATGCTAAAAGCTTCAAATTTTGAAAATAAGGGTTTTCGAGATGAAGTTTTTCAACTCGGTCACATTTAATACACTGTTATAAATATTGGAATATTTTTTAAACTTTGATTTGGTTTGAAAGAAATTTAGAACTTTTTTGGGTTAAATTTTGAACCTTCGAAAGTTTAAAAGTTTCTTATTCCTTTTTGGTTTAAAATTCAAACTTACAAAAGTTCAAATATTTCAAAGTATTTTTTAGAATAAATTTCATACTTTTTTGGTTTAAATCTTACACTTTTTCTCATTTAAACTTTTAAGGTTTAAATTTTAAACTTTCATTGGTCGTAAAATTTGGTTTCAGCAAACAAATTTTAATTTTTGATTTGAAATTCCAACTTGCTTTTTCGAGAAATGAATAATATAAAAAGCACATTTATAGTTATTAGACAATTTGAATGAATGACTGTGTGGCGTTGTTTGAATGGAGAAACAAACAAACACAAAATAATTATGGAACAGATAAAATGATGAAGGAAGAAAAGGAATAGAAGAGGATAAGAAAAAGACATAATATGGAAAAGGATTACGGGGATGTTGGGGGGGAGAACAATATGGAAGAAAAAGAGAAAAGAAATAGAAAAGGAAGATACAATAGGGAAAAGCATGAAGAGGAGCAGACATTTTTTTTTATTTAAACCAAAAAAAAGGTTTAAATTTTAAACTTTTGAAAGTCTTAAAATAAATTTTAATTTGCAATAAAATCTAAACCTTAAAAGTTAAAAAATCTTTTAAACTTTTCAAAGTTTAAATTTTAATAATTTTTCAGTCGTGTCCTATATATCGACCAAAAAAGTTTAAAATTTATACCAAAATTTATTTGAGTGTAGGTTTTAAATATAGGAAAGGCGTTGCTAGTGCTATTTTTCTATGAAAAAGGGCATTAAAAATATTATTTATATAATTGTATGTACTATATTATAGTACCTACATATATTAAAAAAAAAAAAATTTATGAATGAATAAAACAGAAAAGCTATTATTTTTCATAATACATATATGTGCTGTGTCCTTTCAATTATTGCCACCACTGTTTGTATTTAAATATAAAATAAAATGTAATTGCAATTGAAATGTTATAAAATTTTGCTGGGATTACAATGTATGTATGTACGTCTACTCATAAATGAATGCTATAAATATATGCAGCTATAGATTTGAAATTAAATTTAGCCATTTACATACATACATATATACATCTGTACCTATGTACATATACATACAGTGATGTACACAGGAAAAGTGTCAAATATAAATGAAATTAAAATACGAATTCTAACCCGGGAAAGCTTCCAACATGTAAATTAATTAATTTTCTTATTAATTAAATAAAAACCTAACTACTGAGTTTCCCAAAAAATAGCGGTCACACCTCGGCCGTTATAGGCTATAAGCTTGTGAGAATATGTGGAGCAATTATATTTAAATGTCTATATTCTCATTTTAATAGCGCCAAAAAATCTAAACTCTGAAACGAACTGAATAATTTAATATTTATTTTTACAGGAATAAGTTCATTTGAAAAAAAAAAAAACAAACTAAAGTGTTGCCACCTGCTTAAAAAATTTCGTTCTATGTAGTTAAATATATAAATCATTGCATATTTTGAGAAAAGTTGCCACCCGTTTGCAAATTGTAAACCTAAAATAAATTTCCTTAAAAATTTTTTTTTGAGGGTTGCCACCTGTTAGCAAAAATTAAAAACTATATAATAATGTAAAAAAAAAAAACAGTTTAAGAATGCCTACGGAAAAATATAATTCTGAGAGGTGTTGTCACCCGTTTATGTAACGTAAATAATACTTTTCCGGATCTGAACCGACTATTTTAATTAAGCTATGTTGAATTAATATGTATTAGAAAAAATATTTGGTTCAGATTCGGGAAAATATACGGTTGAAATTCGGGAAAGTATTTGGTTCGGATTTGGGAAAATATACGGTTAAGATTCGGGAAAGTAATCGGTTCGGTTTCGGGAAAATAATCGGTTCAGATTCGAGTAAATATTCGGTTCGCATTCGGGAAATTATTTGGTTCAGAATCGGGAAAGTAATCGGTTCAGATTCGAGTAAATATTCGGTTCAGATTCGGTAAAGTATTTGGTTCAGATTCGGGAAAATATATGGTTGAGATTCGGGAAAGTAATCGGTTCGGATTCTGGAAAGCATTTGGTTCAGATTCGGGAAAGTTTTGGTTCAGATTCGGGAAGTATTTGGTTACGATTAGGGAAAATATACGGTTGAGATTCGGGGAAATAATCGGTTCAGATTCGGTTAAATATTCGATTCAGATTCGGGAAAATATACGGTGGATATTCGGGAAAATAATCGGTTCAGAATTAGGAAATATTCGAATTGAATAACGTGAATAACAATTTTCTCGTTATTCAAATTTATCTGAATGACGAATAAAAATTTATTTTTTATTGGAATAAAAATACATTGAAAACCGCCCATCCCTGGTACCTTTCGTTGATAAATTCAAATTGCATTGCGTTGGTGCTGGTGCGTATGAGTAATATTTACATGTGTTGCACACAAAACTTGTGAGTACCTATCCCTGTAGGGAAAATCTCTAGTTCCGAACTAGGTCGCTTCTAGTGCATTTTTCGACACTACTAGTGCGAGCTAAATCTCTTTTGCATGTTATCAACTGGCGAATTTAACACGGCGATGTCCTAGGCGGTGTCAATTGTCACTCTCTGCACTACATTTTCGATAGTTCCGAACTAGTACTAAATTCTACAGTTTACACTAGTTTGTTTATTGGCACAATTTCGATAGTTCTGAACTAGCTACAAGTACCTACAAATTCTACAGTTTTACATCTGCCGCTTAAGTGCAGCATTTGATACACTTCATGCAAGTGGCGCGGGTTCGAATCCTGTTGGTGTCAAGGTGGATGATAATTTTTTTTAATTTTTTTTTCACTAATTTTTTTTTTATTCATTTATTTAATAAAAATTTACATAATATTTAAAAATTAATAAAATAAAAAAAATTACAAATAAGACTGAGATATCGGAAAAGCATAATTAGGGGAACATTTCATTTCATACAAGATGCAAATAGAAAACTCTATATAAAATGCTTCACTAAACATCTGAGAATTGCAGAAATATACAAGGCCGACGGAAATTGAACGAACGAAAAATTTTCATAGAATTTGTGTCACTTCGAAATTGCGTATAAATCAAAGTCTGTCTTATAATGGTCACTCATTTCACTCCTTCTTAACTGGTGAGGGTCTAACTACCATTGATCTAGTTCCCTTTTGACACCTTTTCGCTAGTTCGGAACTAGAAATTTTGCTCACTAGTTATTGAGTTCCCTGCAGGGTATGGAAACGTGTACGCGTTGGTCAAAATCATTTTATTCCAATGAAACATGTACATACATATGTACCTATATGTACATAAAATACGTGTGTATGTAGTACTTATGAAGCATACAATGTAGTATGTTTGTATGTACATATGTATGACAAGTTTGTGTACATTTAAAAGCACTTTCAAACCAAATGCCGCAAGCTAATGCCCAAAAGAGTATTTTTAGCACAAATTTCCTTTTTACACACACATACCTACACATTTATAAAGCAGTTCAAAAGATTTTCATTCCTGTTATTTTAGGCAATTTATGGCATGCTGACTATGTTTGAAGTCTTTTATTGAGTTGATAGAAAATGTGTCAATGAGTTGAACAAAAAAAAAAACAACAGGGTTAGCTAAAAAAGATTTTAACTTGTGGCTCTTAAAATTACTGAGTCTTATTAATCAAATTTATAATACCATTTATGAAATTCATAAATTTATTTTTTAAGATTTTAATGTATCATTTTATGTGAGAACTAGCAGGTACGGGCAAGCACTATTTATGTATGTAGTTATAAATGTATGTATGTCATAGAAATTAATGTGCTTACTAATTGGTTTTATATTGCTAAAATACATATATTTTCATAAATTCCCCTGCAGCAAATATAGCGGACAATCACGCAAAGCGACAGCCTCGCACTAGGCAGTTCATAACTGGCTCTGAACTGGTTCTAGAGGGATATAGAGCGGGATAGTAAATCGTAAATTATACTATTTTACTAAATTTCCCAAAAAGGAAAGTTTTCCTAAATCAACTAAAATTCTTTGCTTAAATTCACAGTGGCGAATTTAAAAAAATACTAAAAAAAAAAATTTCCCAAAAAAAGGAATTTCTGAAAATTAGATAAAATCATTGCTCTTAAGATTTTCTGAGTCAAAATGTTAAGTTTGAGAAAATTATACTATTTTATAAAATTTCCCAAAAAAGGGAAGTTTTTCTAAAACCAACTGAGATTTTTTTGCTAAACGTTTAAATGAAAAAGAGTGGCAAAATGAATAAAATACCTGAAATAAAAATTTCCCCAAAAGGAAATTTTTTTAAAATTGGACTAAACTTTTGTGAGTCAAAATGGTAAATTTCACATAATTATACTAATTTCCAAAATTTTCCAAAAAAGTGGGGAATTTTTTATAAAATCAACTGAAATTGTTTGGAAAAATGAAGGCAAATTAAAAAAATATGTACAAATAAAAATTTCCAAAAAAAGGACATTTTATAAAATAATATTAAATCGGTTGGCTTAACTTTTGTGAGTCAAAATGGTAAATTCCACACAATTATACTAATTTTCAAAATTTGGCAAAAAGAGAAATTTTTCTGCATGTAATAAAATGGCTTGCCCTAAACTTTAGTGAGTTTTAATGATTAATTTACCAATTTTTTAAAATTGGAATAAATCGTTTCTCTTTTTAGAATTTGCCAAAAAGGGAAATTTTTTTGTATGTAAAAAAATGGCTTGCCTTAAACTTTAGTGAGTTTTAATGATTAATTTACCGCAATTTCATTAATTTAAAAAAATTCCCAAAAGGGGAAATTTTTATAAAATTGAATAAAAGTACAAAAATGTGTTAAGCTTTAAAATATTTAGGGGTTAACTATTCAACTATGTATTAAATTTTAAACTATCACAGAACTGTCCATACTAGAGACAGTTCAGAACAGATAATAGAGTTCTGCAGGAGGGAGCTATTTCCACTTCATAGCACATCAACGTGTGAAAAAGGACACTTGAAATCATTATGTTGGGATAGATCGAGAACCAGCGCTGTCTCGATTTGCTGAAGGGTTCTCTAAATACATACATATATATTAGATAGGGTCGAAAAAAAATGTTGTAAAAGTCCGCCCCTAAATTTGAAGCTTATGTTGATAGGGTTAAGGGACACAAAAAAAAAAAATTTTTTTGACCCCGCGAAATACCGCCGAAATTGTTTTTTTCTTGTAACTTTGTTATTTATCATCCGATTTTAAAAATTGATACGTCATTAGTTTCGTATTTTGAAGCTCTACACTTCCTTCTAATGTCCTTTTGAGCTCTGAAATCGTTTTCACATAGTTGGGTCAGCTAAATTATTTGTATGTCCACGAATTATCCTCTTTGTATTGCCAAATGAAAGTGCTTCAAAATTCATGACAATGTTGCCTTGAAACGGTTTTACTAAATTAATAAACAAAGAAGTTACGTCACAAAGAAGTTATTTAACGTAGATATTATTTAACCCTTTTTTTAAGCAATTCAGTATATGTAAAGTTGTAAAAGTCCGACCCTAAATTTGAAGCTTATATTGAGAGGATTAAAGAAAAAAATTTTATTTTTTTTTCTGATCCCGCGAAATACCGCCGAAATAGTTTTTTTATTGTAACTTTGTTAATTGACTTCAGAGCTCAAACGGACATTAGAAGGAAATGAGGAGCTTCGAAATACGAAAATAATGACGTTCAATTTTAAAAATCGGATGTTAAATAACAAAGTTACAAGAAAAAAAAACATTTCGGCGGAATTTCGCGGGATAAAAAAAAAAATTTTTTTGTCCCTTAATCCTCTCAATATAAGCTTCAAATTTTAGGTCGGACTTTTACAACTTTACATGTATTGAATTGCTTAAAAAAATAAATTAAATAATAGCTACGTTAAATATTCGTAGTGACGTAACTTCTTTGTTTATTAATTTAGTAAAACCCTTTAAAGGCAACATTGTCATGAATTTTGAAGCACTTTCATTTGGCAAAACAAAAAGGATAATTCATGGACATACAAATATGTTAGCTGACCCAACTATGTGAAAAGGACTTAAGAGCTCAAAAGAGCATTAGAAGGAAGTGTAGAGCTGCAAAATACGAAAATAATGACGTATCAATTTTAAAAATCGGATGAAAAATAACAAAGTTACAATAAAAAAACGATTTCGGCGGTATTTCGCGGGATCAAAAAAAAATATTTTTTTGTGTCCCTTAACCCTCTCAACATAAGCTTCAAATTTAGGGGCGGACTTTTACAACTTTTTTTTTTCGTATGGGGACCAACCCTATCTAATATATATGGATGTGAATGTATATATGTATGTATGTACTAAAGTACTGCAAAGTTCAACATTTTCTGTAAAATTGTCCTTTTCAAAAATTTCATACATTGTCATACCATGTCATCACAAACATACTGTCTTGCCATGTCGTGCCAACCCAAACATACTGTCTTGCCATGTTGTTCGAACTCAAACATACTGTTGTAATATGTCAATGTTGTTGCCTATACTGTTGTTCGATTTTGTTTTCTCTAACATGCCTCTGCAGTATGTTTTCATGCTGTTGTATGAAAATATATGTACGTGTGTACATACATACATACATATATGTAGATTATTATTTTTTTATTAAGAAAATATTTATCTACTATGTATGTATATAAAAACGAAATGGGATAGGGATAGGAATAGGGATAAGGATAGAGATGGGATAAGGATAAGGTTAGCTTAAGCTTTTTCACGTGGGATTAGTAATCTCTAGGGCATGGAATTTCATGTAATAAAAAATAAAAAATGTGCGCATAAAAAATGCAACAAAAACTGAGAAATATGCATGAAAAATCAAAAAAAAAATGCATTAATTCAAATTTTTCAACTTCAGATAATTCATGTTTATTGAAGTTTTTTAATTCAATTTTGCTCTTACGTTGTACGTTTATACATATGTATGTTTATATATATATATATGTATATATATATATATAGATACATAAATTCAGTCTTGAACATTTCGTAATTTGCAAAGGTTAATCCTTATTCAACGATTCAAAAACTTGCCGATTCGGTCGAAAAAAGCTCTTATACATAGAAAACGAACGTTCTACATCCACAGAGGTAATAGGAGCATGTTTGAAAACGGCTCTTTGTCGACAGGTATGCACCGTATCGAAAATACTAATAATAGCCGTGTTCACACGAAACTCTATTCGTCGTCAGATGGCTGTTATGCAGTTTGTATAAAACTGTCAACTAGCAAATTACAAAAATAGGCAATATAATGCGAAATATGTAATAAAAAAATGCAAACAACGCAAAATATGTAAAAATGTGCATATATGACCAAAATATGCAAAATATGCAAAAACATTTGAATGCCATTTTTAAGACAATTTCACGATTCGCAAAGATTGTTTATTTATTTGCTCTACCTAAATCTAAGAAAAACATGTATTTGCATAGATTTCCATGCCCTAGCTATTAGTATACAGATCTGAGACCACTAAAAATTATATAAAATACATCTTTTCTTTGCTATAATAGGGGAATATTCTGTCTTTATCTTATCCCAAAAATCCCGGGATAAAATTCTAGCGATCCCGGGATTTTCGGGGTGTCCAAAAGGGCACATTATGTTTCCACCCACTTGCCTAATCGTATTTTAGGTGTAGAATGGTGCAAATCCTTTGCCGTTTGGGCGACGTAATGAACTTCTGGAACCATGTCCACAAATATTAAAACAAAGAATTCGCTCTGTGATGCATTAAATGTACAATATAGTTTCTGGTGGAAACATGATGGTTTAAGGATTTGCAACTTGGTAAAGTCTTGGTCTGTTATTTTCGCTAAAGGACACATTGACCATTATAATGTACAGGCATATTTAGCGGAATCTTAATCTGTCATATTGCCAAGGAAACATGTCACATAAAAGGATTTTTCAACAAGAAAACGACCCAAAACACGCTTGGGTGATTGGGGTTTGAATTATTCCAACATGCAAATGTCACCTGTATGGAATGGCTAAGCGACTTGCCTGATCCAAAACCAATTTAGAACTTGCGTAGTGATATTCAGAGATGATTGACAGCCTTTTCATTTCCAAAGAAAGCTGCATTTTGGCAGAAAGCGCGGAAACTACCCCTACTACTACTCCATTAGGAAACTGCCACAAATTAACTACATCCATAACCAATAGATTAGCCGAAGTTATACAAAACAATGTCAGATATACTATCTAATAAAAATCAATTGAATAAAAAAGTTTTAACTAAATTATTTTTGAAATTTAAAAAAAAAAATGATGCACACCTATTTCAGTGTCCAGGAGATTTTTGTTTATCTGATATAACTTTTGTTTAAATAAAAGAAATTAAAAAATTTTAACATAATTCGTTTTAGTAAAGTACATCTATATATCTATACTAATTATATAAAATTGATTGTATGGAAAATGTATGTAACGCGATAACTCAAAAAGTACTTGACCGATTTTAATAATTCTTTTTTTAAAATGTCACAAATGGTAAATTCTCGAGAACCATGTACTTTTTTTTGCGCATTTCTAAGACTTTAATACCTTTTTTCCGGTTTTAAATTACGAAAAACTCAAAAAAGCGCAAGCATAGACAGATTCGTTTGGTCATTTGCCGTGTTCAGTGGAGGCGTCGCAGTCGTGCCAGGCAGCGCAGCGTAGGCGGCTCATATGTTTGTTTTTGCAAGGTTTGTTGTTTGTCTCGGTGGCAATCAAAAACCTGTTTATGCATGCATACTATGCTATAACTCAAGAACGCCTGCACCTACACGTGCGATATTGGCATAAAATGAAAGGTGTTGAGCAGGACTCCAACATAGAGTTATTTTCATTGGGATGCCTAGACATCCTCCCCAGTTTGGGAAGAACGTGAACCCAGATAACTCCTGAAAGTTTTTGAACGATATTGGTATGTAATTAAATGTATTGATAAGGGCTTTAACACAGACCTATTTTCATTGTGATTTCCATGCCGGGTCTCCTTATATAAGTCAAAAGGTGGATCCGGATGACGTCGGGATGTGTCTGAGCCATATTGGTATCTAATGAAAGGTCTTGATCTGGACTTCAATATAATAATAATAATATAATACAATGGCGCTATTATAACTCTGACGAGTTTTATGGCCGAGCTTCTCTCCCAATTCGAGGTGTGCTCCTTTTTGTTTTTCCTACTAATTGGGTGGACCTACAGTTTTATGCCGGCTCCGAACGGCGAATGCGTTTTTTATGAGAAGCATTTTCATGGCAGAAATACTCTCGGAGGGTATGCCACCCACTGCCGAAAGGTGACCGCTGCTCTTAAAAAACCCAATAATTGGATTTTTACTAATTAGAAAAATTGTTTTGGTGTTTTGCTCGCACCGTGGTTTGAACCCGAGACCTCTGGCATAGCAGGCGAGCACTCTACCCACTGCACCACAGCGGCCACTTCAGCGGGACTTCAATATAGAGGTCTTTTAATAGTGATGCCTAGGCCGGGTCTCCAGATAAGGGTTAACAGGTGGACCGGATGACCCTCGAATGTTTCTGAGCTATATTGCTACCAAATGAAAGATCTTGATGAGGACTTCGACGTAGAATTATTTTATTTGTGATTCCTTGGCCGGGCCCCCAAATATAGGTCAAAATGTGACCCCGGATTAACCCGGAATGTTTCGGAGCAATATTGGTATGAAATGAAAGGTCTTGAACAAGGCTTTTACATGGAGTTCTATTCATAATAATACCTAGGCCAGGTCTCCAGATATGGGTCAAAACGAGGACCCGGAATGTTTCTGAATCATATTGGTACCGAATGAAAGGCCTTGATCAGGACTTCAACACAAAACTCTTTTAATTGTGATTCCTAGGCCGGGTCCCCAGATATGGGTCAAAATGCGGACCCGGATGTTTTTGAGCGATATTGGTATCAAATCAAAAGTGTTGGGAACGGCTTCAACATAGAGCTGTAGTGATGGCTAGACAAGGTCATCAAGTGGACCCATATAACACCGGAATAACTTAACTTATCTTGGATTGACTTGGCTGGACTTGACTTGACTTGACTTAACTCGACTTGACTTGACTTGACTTGACTTTGATTAACTATTATTCCTCATTGCGAAGCAACGGGTATTTGCTAGTTATTCATATAATTAAGCCAAACTTCTTTTTAATTGCGAATGCTGTTAGTCTGTGGAAGAAAAACTTTTACACCTATTTCAGTGTCCATATGTGTACATATATGTATGTAAGTATTTGTATATGAAGCATGTTAATAAATATTCAAATTCCGCCAACTGTTTACTAAAAACAAGGTATATTGAACTTTAGTTGTTGTAGTTGTTGTCTCCAGTCGCCGCCACTAGTTGACAGCTATCGCGTGAGTTGCGCTCATCAAGTAGGCAAGCTCTAGGAATTTTCAAACAAAGCAAAAAAACAAAAAAAGTAATAGACAAAAAGTAAAAAAAAAACACAAAAAGTAAAAAAGAACACAAAAAATATAAATTCCCAAGCAAACAACAGAAACAATTTTATTACGTGTTTATACTAAATACTTAGTAATAATTCGCATGTCTTCATTTATGTGCTGTTAATTTGTTGAGATTTATTTGTTGAATGATTCCAAGTTTATTAGCGACTAAATAACATACAGACTTACATACAAATGTTCATAAATAATCGTGTTGCTAAGCAATTTAAAGGAATGCAAAAAAACCTAAGTTTTTCGCAGAATTTGTTGTAGTAGTTAAGAAATTGTTATTGGCATTCAAATCATTTGCATTTGAAATGCTAAACAAAAAAAAATGGTTTAATAACTTGTTCGACGCTGCATTTATGTATTTATTAATATTTTTAATATTTCTTTTTTTGTAATGGAAATTATATTTTCATTACTAAATTGTTTTTATTATTGACCTCAATCGAATTTAGTATTTTTCTTTTGTTTTGCTTTGGGAAAATCAAATGCTATTTTTTAAGTTTTTTGTAAGAGGTAGTAAAGCATAGATGCTCATGCCTATGCCCTTGAATCACATTTGTTTTTGTTTTTCCCCCCAGACATAGGCACAGATACAAATTCGCCCTTTCAATATAAAAATAAAATTTTCTTTCCCTGCCATATGCCCTCAGGTATAAAAAATTTCAAATGAATGTGATTGAGTTTCATATGGGAAGGGCGAAGCTACGTTAGCTGCGCCCTTCCCATATGAAATTGAAAATTACACTAACAAATTGAAAATAAAATTTTTTCAAAAAAATTGAATTCTTGAATTGAAAAGCGACGCACATAGGTAGATTTTCATGTTTTATGCGGCCAAAATTGAATTTTGTGAAGTTGTTACAATTACAGAAAAAACATACCCACATATTGGAAATAGTTTGGGGAACAATAATTCATCGCTTTTTTCCCGACCCCATACTCTGCACTTGCTCCCAGATGGTCGAAACTTAGCATATCTAAAGTTAATATATTAATTTTTTTTTACATATTTTTAAGTGCTAGTTTCAACGTGAATATTTATTATTTAAAGCATTTCATTTAAGTAATCGTGATGGATCCTAAATTTTCAAGTAATTATTAACACTTTTCAATAATATCCTTGATTTCCAATAATTCCAAGTTTATAGTTTTAAGTCTTTAAAGTTGGGATATTTAAAAAAAAATTTCACTCTTTTTTGTGTTCAAAATTGATTTTGTTATGTTGCTCTGTCAGACTCAGTCAAATTAACCCTCGGACATGATATCTAGTACAATTAGTATTTTTCCGGCAAAAAATTACGTCGCACAAAGCCGCACTTCACTACTAGACACATGGTTTTTCATATGTACCTACAATAATTTTCTTTTTTGTGTTTTATATTTGATTTTAATGCTTATATTTCTAACGCATATCTTGGCTAATGTAGGTGATGCTCGAAAGTAACCGCGATATTTATGACCGATTACACTGGATCACAAAATGAAATTTTTTGTCTGTACTTTGGACGTGACTATCCTATCTATATGTAAAATCGGTCGCTGATTCCGAAAATGGGGTTCATTTTTAATTCTATGGGAAGGTTTTTGAGATATCGGCAATTTACCGTTATTTGGCCAATGGGTACACTTAATCCAGTATAGCTCTTTAACACAGTGAGTTATCTTCTTTGGGGTGACACCATACGAAAGAAAATTAAATTTCCTTTTCACTCTTATAGTTTCTGAAATATTGACGATTAAATTTTAATTTTTTCGATTTTTTACGATTTTTTGAAGAAAAAATTGACTTTGTCAGACAATATCTTTAAAACCAATGTCTACACCTTCGGTTTTAATCTTTTACGTGAAGCTCCATTCCATTAGCAAAAAAATAAGCTATCAACGAAGAAAATCCATGGTAAAATGGAAAAGTTATAGGCGATCAAGTAAATACAGCCAAGTCGCACAATGCCTCTACACGGGTATATTTTATGCATGTTATACCCGTAAATGGGCTTGTATCTACTGCGCTGCCAATGTGCTGCTACTGCAGATGTGTAGGTATTGGTACAATATGCATAGAATGTACGCGTGCAGAGGCATTGCGCGACCTGGCTGTATTTACTTGATCGCCTATAACTTTTCCATTTTACAATGGATTTTCATCGTTGATAGCTTATTTTTTTGGTAATAGAATAGAGCTTCATGAAAAGGAGTAAAACCGAAGGTAAAAGTATTGGTTTTAAAGATATTGCCTGACAAAGTCAATTTTTTCTTCAAAAAATCGTAAAAAATCGAAAAAATTAAAATTTAATCGTCAATATTTCAGAAACTATAAGAGTTAGAGAAAAATGTTATAGGAGCCGTGAAAAGGAAATTTAATTTTCTTTCGTTTGGTGTCACCCTAAGGAATATAACTCACTGTGTTAAAGAGATATACAGGATTAAGTGGACACATTGGCCAAATAACGGTAAATTGCCGATATCTCAAAAACCTTCCCATAGAATTAAAAATGAACCCGATTTTCGGAATCAGCGACCGATTTTACATATAGAAAGGATGGTTGCGTTCAGAGTATTTTTTGGCTGTAGAGCAGTGTTATTGTTAACTTTTTAGGCAGTATTTTTAGTATTTCCAATTTTTCAAAGTCAAGGAAATACTTATCATAAAAAGGGGCTAAGAATTCTAAAGCTATTTTTTTTATACTCAGCTGTACTAGTACACAGAGTATTATAGTTTTGATTTCCTAACGGTGGATTGTAACAGAATGAAATAATTGAGATAGATATAGACTTATATATATCAAAATGATCAGGGTGAAAAGAGAAATCGATTGAGCCATGTCCGTCCGTCTGTCCGTCTGTGAGCACGATAACTCGCGCAAAAATTGAGATATTTTGATGAAATTTGAAATGTAAGTTGGTATCAAGACAGGAACGGATGGTATTGAAAATGGGCGATATCGGACCATGACCACGCCCACCTCCCCTATATGGTAAAAATCGGAAATTTTGTATCTCAGTCACTAATAGAGCTAGAGTGATAAAATTTTACACACGTATTGAGCTCAGGCCCTTATGAAGAAATATGGTGAAATTTTGGAAAATGGGCGGTGCCACGCCCACTTATTAAGGGGCAAACATTGAAAGTTTTATGAGTCATAACTCAGAAACCGTTGAAGATATATCGATGAAATTTGGTAGGCGTGATATACTTACTTAGGCAAATGTTTGGACGAAAAATTGCCAAAATCGGTTGACGACCACGCCCACTTTTATATATGGGTATTATAAAGTGACCTAATAAAAGCATTTTAAGCGATATCTCTGTCAAATATAAAGATATATCATTGAAATTTTATGGAAGGTGTCCAACTATGGACATAAAACAAAATTTACAAAAATTTTGGAAAACGGGCGTGGCACCGCCTCCTTTTAGAAGCAGGAATATACGAGATTTCTGAGCCCATAACTCGACAAATAATCGATATATTATGACGAAACTTGGTCTATACACTTTCACTACTTGTAGTAATACATGTTGAAAATTTTAGCGAAATCGGTTGACGACCACGCCCACTTTTATATATGGGTATCATAAAGTGGCCTAATAAAAACATTTTAAGCGATATCTTTGTCAAATATAAAGATAATTCATTGAAATTTTGTGGCATGAGTTCTACAATAGTTCGGAACCAAAAAATAGAAAAATTTCGGAAAATGGGCGTGGCACCGCCTCTTTTCAGACAAAGGAATCAACGAGATTTCGGAGCCCATAACTCGACAAATAATTGAGATATTATGACGAAACTTGGTTTATACACTATTATAACTTGTGTTAATAGACACGCAAAAATTTATTGAAATCGGTTTATGACCACGCCTACTTTTTAACAAAGATATTTCTGGAACACCCTTTGGGAATTTGTAACAAGACTTCTTTGTAACTAGAAGTCATAAAGGAATGAAATTTTGCACAAAGAATAATATTCATATGCTTAGTTGGATGACTGATAAAAATGTTGAAAATGGGCGTGGCTACGCCCACTTTATACGGCACTCGCTTTATATAAAATACACCCTATATCGAACAAACGCAAACAAACAATGAAAGCATACACCTGAGTATCTAATGTTCGATTCCACTCGAACTTAGGCTTCCTTACTTGTTTAGAAGATTTTTGAGTATGCAATTTTATACCTCATTCAATTTTAATATAATAATATGCAACATTCAACTTTTTGAAAATTTTCATTGGTTTTTCGAAAATTTTTATTGGAACGGTCTCGCGTACATATAAGGCAAACACCCTACAGAAAAAAAACTTATAAAATCGACGGAATTTTTCACAGCATTGAGAATTTAATTTTTTACACTAAAATTGGTTGGCTACATAACAGTACACTTAGAAATCTTCTAAAAATCTTCTATATATCCTGGTCGCGCTTTGAAATTTTTAATCCACTTTTAGAAATTTCTACGATTTTTCGGATTTTTTCCATAAGCTTAGAAATCCTGCTTAAAACGATTTTTATTGAAAAATTGTCTATGTTTTTAAACGAAAATAAGAAAGTAATATTTTCGACAGAACTCTTTGAAATAAATTTAAAAACTCTGGCGTATGTTTTTTTTTTTTGAGTCACTGTCAATAAAATCGACTTTTAACACAAATTATTAAAATTTTTCATTAAACAAGCAATTTGGAATAGATGTAGACAATAAAATATTTTTGGCCGCATAAAACTTAAAAATCTACCTATGTGCGACGTAACTCAAAACCCAAATATATATAAAATAAATGGAAGAAATGCAAGAAAACCTTTTTCTTTACAAACGAAGCTTTGAAGTAAAACCTTGGGTAAGGAAAAAGACTTTTGCTGGGAGGAGACTAACATTTAGCAGTCCCTAAATACGTTATTCATGGATTCAAAAAATTTTGAGTTGTGCAATTTTTTGATTTAGGGTGCGATTTGTAGGCAAGCAAAAAAACTGAACAAAATTTCTAGTTAATATTGAAAAATGTGTGGCAAAAGTGTATTTCAAATTATTTGAAGAAAAATAAAAGTAGATTTTAATAAGAAAAATAGGAATTAGAGCTTTTTTTGCTGAGATATTATTGCGAGTCACAGTCTATGCTAATTAATTATATGTACGTATATATATTAATAATTAAGGTAAGTTACATATATGACAGAAATAAAATATGACAAGTATCCACTCATAAGAAATGAAATTTTAAAATACTTATCCATGTTCGGAAGCACTTATATTTGCGAAAAAGCCTTTTCTAGCCTCAAGTTAATCAAAACAAACCAAAGAAACCTTTTATCGAAAATGCATTTGATTCGACAATAAATATTGACAATTTATTAAACAGCCTTGAATAAACTTGTCACTTATTGTTATTACGTAATATGTAGATAATTTTTTTTATATGTACGAGTTCATATCTTAATTTAATATAAATCAAATATGTTGTAAATATTGTACATATGTATGTATGTATTTATGTTGTATGTAAAATTTTCCAATCGTACAATAAAAATTTACTTGTAGTTTGTAACTTTTTTTTTAAATCTAACACAAATTTTTTCTGAGTGCACTAAAAAATTTTTGTAGATGTATTGGAGTTTCCCCATTCAATACGAGAGCGTTGAGCACCCTTGTAGTAAAGCAATTTAATAGTACGTAAGAATTGTAAATATCCCAGCAGTATTTATCAGCTGGAAAACAGCACATATTTCCTACTGAATATTCAGTAGAGATGTAGTTCTAACATCTGAACTTTCCCTTTCGTTTTTATATAGAGGTGGCGTCAAAAATCAACTACCTAAAAACTGCCGATCGAGAAGGGAGAGTTTCTGTAGGAAAAAAGGCCTGAATACGAAGGGAGAACTTCCGTAACATATATTTCAGTACACCTGATGTCTTCACTGCGTGTTCAGTTATTTTTTCAGTAATGAATTTTGAACTCAGTTTCAGGGTATTTTTCATATTGAATATTCTACTGAATATGCACCTCCTTACCTCAAATACTGCTGGGATTACAAGTACATATATATAGAAAAAAGATTTCACATATGAATGAATGAACGGAAAATGTATACGTAAAACTATATTAGGGTGCTACAAAAATGCATCTAATAGTTTTGGAAACACGATAGAGTGCAAAATTTTGCAGTATATCAACTTGGATATGAAGAAAAGTGACGCAAAATTAGACAAAATCAGCTACTTGCGCGATTGTCCGATCCAATACGGTATATCCATGCTCTGATGCTTAAACATCTCGGACCGAAGGGAGTAAGATTCCTAACGGAGGTACTCAATCTGGCTATGATCACCCTTGTCATCCCCGACATAAGGAAGATGGCCCTGCTTAAACCTGCGAAACCAGCAAACCAAGCAGAGTCATATCGTCCCATACTGCTTCTCTCCCCGGTAGCAAAGACACTTGAAGCCGCATTACACCCATACTTAAACGAACATTTCGCCCCTCACGACTAATTAGCATGGCTTCCGAAAAACGCACAGCACAAGAACAGCTCTCAATGCCATTAACACACAGATAGTTCGAGGACTTAACCAACGCCGCACCTGTGAGAGAACGGTCCTCGTGGCACTTGACATGTCGAAGGCATTTGACACAAGTCAACCACGTCACTTTACTGGATTACCTAGACAAATCGTGTCTCTCACCGAGACTGCAGAGGTGGACCACGAACTATCTGGGCGACCGTCAGGCAGTTCAGGAACACCACATCGAACTCAAGGAAAATAAAACAAGGTGTACCAAAGGGAGGAGTTTTATCACCCGTACGATTAACTTCTACATCACCAAACTCCCAACTCTACCTGTAGGAGTCGAAATTATCTCCTATGTCGATGAGTGCTCGATAATGGTGTCAGACATCGGCATGTATAATGTCTGCTCTACAATAAATAGTTATCTCTCCGATCTTTAATGTTTTTTCAACAACAGATATCTCTCAATATAACCGTCTAAGTTCTCCGCGAATATATAATACCCCATTAAACCCCATTAAACAACATGCACTAAGAAGCATTTTCCACCTATGTTTCCTTCCATCCGTCAGTCTTACGTTGGCTTAAGAGATCAACCGCCCCAGTTACAGAGGAAGAGTTGGATTTACCAAGGAGGTAAACCCGTATAACTTGACACAACTAAGGTCGGGATACTGCTACTGGTTTACAGGGCCACCAGAGATCCCACCATACCTAACGAATGTCCAGCATGCGCAGACATGCCGCATGACACACGACATCTCTTCACATGCTCCTCAAAGCCTCTGTCCTTATGGACTAGACTATGTGAGCGAAACCAGCAGAGTAATATAGTAGAGTAATAGTGGCTTTTGGTGCAACACCAACACACTTACATAGGTCCAAAAGATTCCATTAAACCACAGTGCGAGACATTCACAAAATAAATGTTTTATAGTTTCAGATTTCTCCTCATCTCTGCAGCTCCTACAGAAGCCATGAAAAGGAACGCCTAGTTTGTCAGTATGTCTGCCAATTGTAACGTGGTCGGTAGTCAGGCCAACAACAAGTGATAGGTGCCTTCTCCTTCGATGAAGTAGCCCTTTATCCCGCCACCCACCTTACCATTCAATTTGGAATCATCGGTATATATGTGGAGGGCACCAGGCGGATCCGAAGGCCCATTGGACCGGAAATCTCTATCCAGATTAACGACATCGAAGTTCCTTCCGAGCATGTTAACTAAGTTAACTTAGGCAAGTTCAACTCGGTTGGTTTGGCCATTTAAACAAAGCTTAAATTAACTTAAGAGCTTTTTAATGGCTCTTGGGATTTTTCGCCCACTTTTTAAGTCTTGTAAAGTATTTTAAGTACATATTTTGCACAGAGCTGGGCGATAAGGATTACATGTGCAATCGATTGCACATAGGATTACGATTACATTAATCGTAATTTCAAGTTTTTTACGATTACGATTACAGTAATTCTTATTTTTGTAACGACAATTACGATTACAGTAATCGTAATTTCAAGTTTCTTACGATTACGATTACAGTAATCGTAATTTTTGTAACGACGATTACGATTACAGTAATTGTAATTTCAAGTTTTTTACGATTACGATTACAGTAATCGTAATTTTTGTAACGACGATTACGATTACAGTAATTGTAATTTCAAGTTTTTGGCGATTACGATTACAGTAATCCTTATTTTCTGTAATCTTAAATTACAAAATTTAAGAATTACATGTAACAAAATATTAAAATTGCTTTTTGATACTAAACGGTGTAGGGAGGAAAATATGCTTGGCTCTGAAAGAAGTGCTAAAAACTACAAATAATTATGTAAAGCTTGCAATTTCACACATATTATATACATTTTGAAATATTTGCGGTTGAGATAGCAGCTTTTAGTGGGCTGGAGACAATGGCCTCGTGCATAAAAATCGATCTGTAGCTCACACTAATTTTCTTAGTAAAATGTGGATTTTGCATGTATAAAAAATATGTATTACAATTCCTAGATTTTACTAAACAAATTACTTAGGTTTATCTCATAACAAAATTAAAAAGTAATAAAACTCCACTGCAACTTTTGAAGATGTAAATGACCATAACTATGAAAAGCCAATATTAGATGAAGATTTTTTTGACTTCGGCGGTAAATACCTAACTACATATCTATGTAACAACTTAATATATATTTTATTTAAAACTCAATATACTTTTAGAAAACACTGATTTACCTAAAGTGCTTCCTGGTAGTGGCTCAAACATTATAGGAGAAGAATTTTTTAAATATTTGAACGATGCTGATAGTAGCCATGGCTGTTTTAAAAGATATCCTCTGATAAAGAAAGCATCTTTAAGATTCAACACCCCGCTTACATCGTCAGCCTGTGGAAAGGCTATTTTCGTTGGCGGGAATTATAAACAGTCCTCGACGCCATGCACTTTCCGATGTTTCTTTTGAAAAATTAGTTCTGCTTAAGGCTAATATTGAATATTATTGAATGTAAATTATCCAAACAGCAGTCTTAATTTTGTATCTTTATTATTTCCGCTAATTTTCTCTCTTCTTAATACACATCCCAGTTTTACTTGTTTACTTAATGTGTGAGAAATAAACACATATGTATGTATGTATGTAAAAATTATTATTATTTCTTGGAAAACGATGTTGGGTAAGTATATCACTGTTTTTACACATTGTAATCCCAGAAAACGAGAACAGTAATCGTAATTTCAAGTTTCTTACGATTACGATTACAGTAATTCTTATTTTTGTAACGACGATTACGATTACAGTAATCGTAATTTCAAGTTTCTTACGATTACGATTACAGTAATCGTAATTTTTTTAACGACGATTACGATTACAGTAATTGTAATTTCAAGTTTTTTACGATTACGATTACAGTAATCGTAATTTTTGTAACGACGATTACGATTACAGTAATCGTAATTTCAAAATTTCTAAGATTACGATTACTGTAATCGTAATCATCTTGTAATCGTAATCCTTATCGCCCAGCTCTGATTTTGCACTAAAGATAGGAATTGCATTGACCAGTGTAAAAAATCAATTTTTAAACTTCATACGATTATTTTCCAGATGAAAACAACACATTTTGACCTCTTGATACTTAAGAAATAAAGAGTGTGCAAAAATACTTTCAACTTACCTTAAGTAATTGAATTTCCATGTTGCTCTACGCACGCAATAACATTGAAATTTTTATTTGCCAAAAGTTTAAGCAAAATAACTTTATGAGATCCATAGAAATAGTAAGTCGCGTGTAGTGAGTGGCTGTTAGGTTAATTTTATTTTTTATGCCCTTTCTATTATACGCAACACAACAGTCGATTTGCCTTAAATTTTAAATTTTAATTTTGTTTTATTACATTTTTGGATAAAATGCAAATTTTTAAAACAAAATGATATTGCCAACAGCTAGGCTTTGTAACAGCAAACGGTTGTGTGAAATCATTATAATCAACAAAAAATCTGTTTTGGCAAAGCGATATATACACCTATGTAAGTATTTTTGTAGTATGAACTGAGTACTTTTGCAGTATGAATTGAGTACTTTTGAATAAAAGACTGTGTTTTTTTTTTTGTTGCTATTGTATGTTGAATTTGTTTGCTCTGCTTGCAGGTTCAATGACGCGACGCGGTTGCTTTTGGTTGTTACTTATTTCTTGGAGCCCTTTGTTATGTTTGGTAGAGAAGAGTTAGTAAATAATGCTGAAATGAGAAGAGAAAAAAAATGGAAAATGAGTTAAATATGTATTCATGTATATATTAAAATAAATCACTAAATATATATGCGAATACCCCAGTAAGCAATGTAGCGTATGTTCAAAAATGGTCTTGCAATATCTAATATGGGAATATCGATAAGAGATCCTGTAATCAACCTTAGTGCTCCAGCGTTAATCGTTTGATGGAAATGCGCTCGAAATGGTTTCGAAAAATGTGACCATAAAAAACAACCACTCTCTCTCTCTCTCTCTTTCTTATTAAAAACTTTACTTCGAGAATGGAGAATGAGATTTCGCAATCATAACGAAGAAAAAATCAACGAATGGCGAAGGTTATATTTTACAGAAGAATTATCTAGTTCTTAAATCGAATAACCACTTTTTACACATTTATTATCGAAGGTAAGGTCATAGAGCGGCAAAATCGTTCGAGAGATTGTGTTGCAGAGCGGAGAGGTTTTTGCGTACGAGTGAAAATGCTGATGTCTGCTCTAAATAGTGATTGTTCCAGCTTGAGAACATCTGTAATTTTTTTTTTTTCAGTTTCCAATGGAAACTTTCCATAATAAAAAAAAAACAGTAAAATCAAAAAATGTTGGCCTTTATTGAGAACCTTAACTTCTTATATTAGCCAAGTTATCAAGCTCGTTTTAACAAGGTCTAAAAATATGATTCTACATCAATCCACGTACAGATATCACAAAAAATGGTTGAGTAACATACCTACCACAACATACCTGGTCTGAAAGGGTTCTAAGGACATTTTCCAGGACAGAGAGCATTTGCATTATCATACACGGTTCGTGTGGTGTAATGCGAGATAGTCGAATGTCGTATTCCTACTATCTCGTTCCTAATAATCACGGAAAAAGTAGGCACTTTCGTAGTTCTGTGATAAAAGGTATTTTTAACACGCTTTTATTAGTTTCACCTGGTCGTATGTAAACATTGCATACTTTTAGGCGAAAGCGTGTGTATTCTTGCTCTGAATAGAAGTTTTTCAATGTGAGTTGTGCTTGTTTATGTTATTTGTGAGAATGTACTGAGCTATGGCGTAATAAGCAACGAAAGTGTATAGCGTCTGTTAGATCGAAGAGTGGAAACCATTAACGTATTAAGACAAGCGGAATCTCCACAACAGTTGTAGTATGGGGTCCACGAAGCCACGCGATATCTATAGAAATGGCAACCACTAAGATGCAGATGAGATCAGTGGAAGCTTCAATACACTAAGCCAACCAATCACTCAAAGCAGAATGACTGGGAATGGTTGTAGTTTAGCGGCAAAAGGATCAGTGATCCTATAACCGAATTTATTGAAGCTGAGTGGAAAAGTAGAAAGTTTTATTTACTGAAACAAAAAAAAAGGCTCTTGATTACTTACAAAGTTAGGACGACATCTGTTTGCAAAATAATCTTCTAGAAGAAAGTGGACGTCAACGGGAGATTATTAAATTTATTTTCTTTTTTGTTGTTTGCTTTTCCGACAGGGTAGGATTTGGATGTATCAGTGATCATATACTTAACCGAGTTTATAACCAAATCAAACTTGACAAGGGATGACGGAAATTCGTTCCACAATACATATTAAATTTAGCGCTAGTGTTGTATTATCCTTATAAATATTCCCTGCAAACAGCACCCCGACCACAGACTATTCATAGTCTTAAAAAGACTGCGACGACCTATTTTCTGCGCCTTTTTCTGTTTCTACTTCTAGTTCAATTTTTATTTATACTTTTTTCTTTCTTTTTAGTTCTCCCTTTTTTAAAAAACTATACAGTCAAATCAAAACAGGTCAAAGGAAAAAAAAACAAAAAAAAAGAACAAAAAAAAAACAGAAAAAGGGAAGATAAAGGGGAGAATAGAGAAAAAATGTTGCCGAGCTAAAAAGCGTAAAGTGGAAAAGGTCAAATAACTCACTAAAGCGAAACTAGCAACAAAACTAAAAAAAACAACTGATACTCATACTAATAGTTTTTTAAAAACACATAGAAACTAAAAAAGTTCTAATTATTGTCAAGTAGGCACCACACCAATTTTTACTACACACTTTTAAATGCAAATTTTACTACACACTTAAATGGCAGCATAGATGCATGTGGGCGATTAAGGGGAGCGTATGTGATGCAAGCAGCGTTGCGTGATTCGAATCAATTTTGATTTCAAATCAACTTTCAAATAAAGAATCAACTCGATTCGTGATTCAAACTATTTTCAAATCAAAGATAATTTTTATTTGTGATTCATTTCTCAAAAGAATCAAAAATACCCTTTGATTCGTGATTCAAACCATTTTCAAATCAAAGATAAATTTGATTTGTGATTCATTTCTCAAAAGAATCAAAAATTTATTACGAATCTTGATTCAAAATATATTTTTGGTTCGAATAAAAAATTTGATTCGAATCAAAAATTTTATTCGAATCAATAATTTGATTCGAACCAAAAATTTATTTAGAATAAAAAATACTGTAGCATATCAGAAATAGTCAAGTACATTCTCGGTAATTTAAAACACAAAAATGTATAAAATGCACCAAAAGTGCAACAACAGCCAAATTGTGTCGAATCAAAAATTTTATTCGAATCAAAAATTTTATTCGAATCAAAAATTTTATTCGAATCAAAAATTTTATTCGAATCAAAAATTTATTAAGAATCTTGATTCGAAATCAAGCTTGAATCAAGAATCAAAAAAGATTTTTGATTCTTTTGAGAAATGAATCACAAATCAATTTTATCTTTGATTTGAAAATAGTTTGAACCACGAATCAAAGGGTATTTCTGATTCTTTTGTGAAACGAATCACAAATAAAATTTATCTTTGATTTGAAAATAGTTTGAATCACGAATCAAAGGGTATTTCTGATTCTTTTTTGAAAGGAATCACAAATAAAAATTATCTTTGATTTGAAAATATTTTAAATCAAGAATCAGAAAATATTTTTGATTAGTGATTCAGTCAAATCAAAATCACGCAACCCTGGATGCAAGTAGGGGATGTAAGTCAGCAGCTAACAAACATTGCATAGCAACTAAACTAACACAACAAACAATTTATTTGGATTGGCTGGTTGGCTGTCAATCAAAAAAATTATGCAAAGGTTGGCAACACTAAAAAATATGCTACGAGATAGAGAGAGAATGATTGACCATAGAAATTTGCTGCAGCAACAATACTCAGAGTTGTATCTATGCATACTACTAGTGCTGGAAAACCATCGATAGTGGTCCCATCGATAGACCATCGATAGCTTTAAAGGCAACCATCGATAGTATCGATGGTTTAATATATGTACGTGGGTGGCCCGTTAGAGGGAAAGGTGGTACTCAAATATTTAATGCACATATACAGACATATGTATGCATGTCTGTACTTACGTTCTCATATTTAAAAGAAAAATATAAATTTTTATTAGAAACATATTATAAAATTAATAAAAAAAACCAAAGTTTATGTAAAAAGTTCAATACAAAAAATAAATTAATAACTAATCAAAGTAAGAATACTACATACACACATTTGTACGTATACAGTTGTCCACAAAATAATAGGAGAGGCGAAATCAAAACCTAAATTGCTCAATTCTCAGTGAAAAAAACCGCTTTATTTGCAAGTTTTTTTCATAAAATTATTCACTAATCTTTTATTTATATATTCACAGCCCACATATTCCAAACAAGTACCTTAAAAATTATAAATCTCAGTTTTTTTGATTAATTTTTTTAACAGACGTTATAGTTATTTACCAAGTAAAATACTATCGATGGTTTAAAAAAACCATCGATAATCGCTATGGCATCGGCCCCATCGATAGTATCGATAGTTCAATCGATGGTTTTCCAGCACTACATACTACAAAATTTATAGTTGGCGGCAAAAAAATCATGCATACACACATTTCCAATTACATATATACATACAAACATATGTACAAAGAAATAAAAATTTTATGCGCATAAAATCTGTATCACATCACTCAATAAAGAATCCAAACAGTAACAAATAAAACACACACACAATTCCATATACTCGTAGTACATGCCCTCTCATAATTGTATGCATAACTTTGTGTGAGTGATTTTGTTGTTGTAGTTGCTGCTGCTGGGAGATTAAGTGTTGCAAATTGCAATGCAACCTGGCCAACGAAGCGCAGCCAACGTCGCCGCTGCCGACTCATTGGGAATTCAAAGGGGGCAGCCAGCCCAGCCAGGTTTGGTAGGCAAACAACAACAACACTTTTTTTGCTAAAAATAAAGCAAAGAATGAAAGAAAAAAAGGAAAATAAATCACGAAAATGCTTAGTTTGGGTATAGGAGATTATTTTTGCATCACATATACCCAGCTGTGAGTTTTAGCTGCTCTATAAAACCAATCAGTGAATGGAAGAGATTTGCTTTGTAGGGGGTTTTGAGTCGGTTCTGTTGATATTTAATACTATGTTTTGACATGTAAAATTAATTGAAACAAAAAAAGGATTTCGAAAATAATTCCACGACGGAGCGCTATGAGCATGGAGTGAAAATGGACTCCGAAAAAAACTCCGCAGGTAGATATGTAAGTGTTTGAGAATGAAAATTTTTTTCTCAGTCTCCAGTACCGAATACTATACATATATGAATACCGAATATCGAGCTCGAATGCCGTATTTGAATACCTAATACCAGTACCGAACACCATATAAGAATACCGAATACTAACACCGATTACCAATACCAAAAACCGAATATTAATACCCAAAAATTGATTCCGAACAACTACGCAGGCACATAATTGTTTGAGAATGAAAAATTTTTTTTCTCAGTCTCCAGTACCCAATACCATACATATATGAATACCGAATATCGAGCTCGAACACCGTATTTGAATACCTAATACCAGTACCAGTGACCATAACTGGTGTAACCGATGAATGCAACAAAACCAATGAAACCGGTGAATTGTCGCAATTGATGAAAGTGCTTATAACTGGTGGAACCGGTGAATGCAACAAAATCGATGAAACAAGTGAATTATAGCAATTGTTGGAAGTGCTCATAATAGCTGGTGGAACCAGTAAATTCAACAAAATCGATGAAACCGGTGAATTATTGCAATTGGTTGAACCGGTAACTACAACAAAAATTATGAAACCGGTCAATTATCGCAACTGTTAGATGTATTGTAAAGCGGTGGAGCCAGTGAACACCCCACAACCGTTGACTGTGGTGAAATAGTGCGGTTGTTGGATGTTACGTATATTGGTGGAGTCGCAGTTCGACAAAGTAGATGAATTGCAGGTGCCTAAGTGGGGCTGGTGGATGTGCTCTAAACTGGTGAGACGATGAATTTAGCAATACGGGAAAACTAGGTGGCCGTCGTTGACCGTGCGCAATAAACAAATCATACAATATGGAATGGTTGCGTTCAACCAATAACTTTTATATTAATATATAGATTTTTGACATAACAAACAAAGGTCGAAATTATTTATTAGTTTTTTTTTTGGAAAAACGCTCAATACAAAGCAGCCATGGCATGGCGTTGCCAACTACAACACGCAACCATTGGCATCTCTCTTTCATCTCAGGCTGCAAGTTGGTATACAATTATTATTATTTTGCTTTCTAATAACAACAAATAATTTTATGTTTACTATCCAGCTGCTAACCATAAAGTTATGCAGTCAGCCAACGATTTAGCCACCCTAGACACTTTGTTGTCTGATCTCTAGCAGCAGCTCTATCCACCAACTCAATCCACCAACTCTTTTGCAACAATTCCTTTCTATTGAGCCGGGAAGTAAATACATATACACTATGTTAATTGCTGCTGCTTTTACGGTTGTTGTTGCTGTGGTTGTTGTTGTTGCAACACTCATTCAGCACTGCAACGCAAGCTATCCATCCATCCATACATACATACATACATTTATCCGCCCAGTCAACCATCCAACGCCCGCAGCCACTTCACTTTTTCCCAGTTGAGTTTTGAGTTCAGTTTTTCGCTTTTTTTTACAGCTTCTCTAGTATTTATTTCTTTTTATTCTTTTCTACATACATACGTACGTTTGGTTTGCGCAAAATCCAAAAGAGAAAAGAATATCGTCGGTGATACTGCAATACGTTCCATGTCACTTTTCACTTCTTTCTGAACACACGAAAATAACGTGCTTACTCTTTTGCCAATCACATAGATTTTGCTTTGATATATAACTTTGATTTTATGTATACTATAAGAATGTAAAAAACTTTGCGAAAAGTAAAAATATATAAAGTTTTTTATACCTCCAAAAAAATTTTATCACCGCGACATAGCACGGTTTGCAGTATCACCGACGATATGCAACAAGCAACAACTGCAACAAAAACATCAAACGAAAAAAATGCTACAAAACCAGAAAAAAAAGCTAGGAAAAAATATGCTTTGCGTGCAAGACGAAGCAAAATGAAAAGAGAAATTAAAAAGTGTAAAAAGGGAAGAAAGAAAGGGGTAAAAAATATAAGAAAAAAAAAAAAAAATAAAAGAAAAAACCGAGAGAAAAAAAACAAAAGTTTGTAGCAACTGGCAACTGTACTGCGGTTGCTAAGGAAGAAGGCGGCAAAGTGGAGAAAAGTGGGTGCAACAAATTCCAGTCCAGCCTAGCCCAGCTCAACCCAAATTCTTTACCACCGGAACTAGTGCCGCTGCCGCCACCCAGTCACTCTACCACTTAGTCAGCCAGTCACTTCGTCACTAAGTCAGCCAGTCATTCAGTCAGTCAATCAGTGCCACAGCAAGTGCGGCGAATGTGGCTAGCCGCATCCTCTCATCATAAGTCAACACATCGTCAGAGCTTCATCATCTCGTCGCCATCGCAATCTCGTTCTCGTATCTGCATACCATCGTCTCGGTTTTTTTACGGAAGCGTTTGTAAACAAATGCCAAGCAGATTGTTTTTGCTTTTTTTGCATTTACCATTTATATACCATGTTTTATTTTAATTTTTTTTTATCACATTTCTATTAGTGGCATTATGAAATTGCTGATATAACATTTTCTTGTTTTTCTTTTTGTAGAATAAGGGTTGCATTGGCTGCTGCGAGTACACGACGAGTAGTTAGTATTTAGTGATGATAATGATATCATCATAGCTCATCTCTATCACACACATATGTAACAGTACGTATTTATGTATACTCGCTCGTTCGCTTGCTTACTCGATCGATTGATGGCCATTGATTATGACGGCGTGTTATGTTTACAAAGACAGCGAATGAAATTGATGCTTTGACTGACTCCTATTGACATTTACAAGGCTTGCGTGTATCTACATATTCCTTTGAAGATTATTTCTAAATGAGTATTTTGTGTTACTAGACACAATAATGTAGGTACAAAACGAGGGTTTACATACATATATGCGGAATAGGTAGAGGGGCAACCTTAACGACATTTAAGTTACAAATTCCATGTTTTATTGTGATTTTCTTCTTCTCTGACAATGCCATTTCTTCTTCTGAAAATTGAATCAAATGTAAACACCAAGAGTTTTCTCCAGCCTTTGCTTAAAACGAGTGAAGGGATCAATCAGCTTAAAGAACGAGTACACTAGCGAATGAGAACAGGTGATACGAATAAGCGTATGAACGAGACAAGGCGAGTAAAGGCGAGAGGAATTCCGAAAAGTTCTGAACTTGAACGATGAATCCGCCTCAAGAGTCGAGGAAGGAACGAGTAAAGCAAAGATCGAGTACAGGTATTAACGAGTAGTGAATAGAGTAAACAGTGGAGATATGTTTCGATAGCAAAGGAGTAAGGAAGTGTGAAGTATTCTGTTGAATTTCAAGGCTGACATTATTTATCGGTATTAATGTGGAATTTCTATCTAATCCTTGGAAATACTCTCAACTCGTTGAAAAGGAGTCTAAATAAATAAAGTACATACACATACAACAAAGAATCACTCTTGCCAATAATAATAGATACTTTGGACTAAGGAAAAGGAAAGGTAAAGGTAAAGTCCACTCTCGACGAACAAACATCACACTCTACAAAACGCTCATCGTTCCAGAACTCATGTACGGCGCATAAGCATGCACGATGTCAAAATCAGATGAGATGGCGCTTGAATATACGAGAGAAAAGTCCTTCGGAAGATTTAAGGACCTTGCGCGTTGGGAGGGGGGTATCGACGAAGATTTTATGATGAGCTGTACGAGCTTTACGCAGTCATCGACATTGTTCAGCGAATAAAGATCCAGCGGCTGTGTTGGGAAGGTTATGTCGTGAGATTGAATGAAGGTTCTCCCACTAAGAAAGTATCTCTATCGAAACCCGTTAAAGGCAGCAGAAAAGTGAGACCTTCACCGCGTTGCGAAGATCAGGTGAAAACTGACGCGTGTCCTCCCTTGGCACTTCCAATTGTCGCCAGGCAGCACGAAACAGAAACGGCTGGCGCGCTTTATTGGATTCGGTCAGTATGGTCTAGACCGTTACGCGCAAATTAAGAAGAATAAAATTCGGTTGACGATATTACTCGGTTGGCAATATTCCTCGGTATTATTGTAGAGTTTCCATCTATTAGTTGGCAAGCAACGAGATAAATAATGTTTATTTTGGTGAGTTTGGAATTTTTAAGTGTTCCAAACAAATGTAACTTTCGATTCGTAAATTTGTTCGATATCCAACAATAATGTGTGGGAAGAACGCTCCTAGGCATAAGGATCAACCTAGGTCTTAGGCTTGTTTCTACAATTTAATGTTCACTTAGTCCATCGTAGTATTTAGGATAATTTCTACAAATGATAAAATAAGAATTATTGGCTCTAAAAAGGATACTGAGACTAAAAAGACTGGGATATTAAGAGGTAAAGAGACTCTATATCAGGGTTGGGCATGATTCAACTAATTTTGAGTGCACTCAGCCTGCAACTACCACTCAAACCTGAGTGGTAGTTAAATCTCGAATTTAACTACCACTCAATTTGATTGGTAGTTAAATCTTGAATTGAGTGGTAGTTAAAATCAGGATTTAATTACCACTCAATTTGAGTGGTAGTTGAAAATGAGTGGTAGTTGAAAAATGCCCATCCTTGCTCTATATACATATGTATATATATCGATAATTTGTCGTTTTTTTATTTACTTTAGCGACATTTTTTCGGTCGAATAAAATCTTCATATGGAATAATCCAATACTTAAACACATCTCTAAAAACCCTGGCCGCTCTCAGCAAAAAATGCAAAAAAATACATAACACAACACGAGGTAACAAAGTAAGCGCTCGACAAAAATCGTGTTTGAGGGGATCGACGACCTAAAAGAACAACAATCCCTCCAAGAATAGAATGAGAAACATCCTACAATACTTGTAAAACAAAGCAACAGAAAGCAAAGCGAAAGAAAGTACATATGTATATTAAGTACAGAACACCCACATAATGACACAAGGTGCAAAAGCAAGCGTGTTCTGGTCGAGAGGGAATTTTGTTTTGTAATAAGTGCGAATATGGATCCCTCCAAAAAAAAAAAACAAAATGCCTGATTCATACCGAAAAAAGGGGAAACAGCTAAAAAAAAGCCTTTTTGAAAAATAGCAAAGAGGAAAAAGTAGATGGGAAACGCTTAAGAAGAGTGTGTATTTGTATGCGCGAAGTTGGAAATTAAGGGGAGAAAATAATGAAATATCATCAAGTTGTGAAACTGACCTGAAGCCGGCAAAAAACCCGAAAATTATTTAAAACATAGGTCGATTTAAACATATAAGCAAATTGTTTTTATTTTCTGCAGCGCACCTACATGCATACATACAAATATGCTACTAAATTTCCATAAATATTTATATACATATGCACACATTTACCTGGTTAGTTACCGCTTAATGTGTTACAAAAAAAAAAAAAAATGATGAAATTGATTTGCTGACTTTTACTCCCAAAAGGTTTGCTTTCATCAACCCAACCAAAAAAGAAAAAAAAAATTGCACTAAAGTTAGTGTTGTTGTTTATAATTTTTTTATACTGCTTATTTATATACAATATACCTACATATGTATATGTAAATATGTGCTGATTTATGACTATGCGGAATATCCTGCTTTTACCGTTTGCTACTAATTAATATGCTATTATGAATGCCAAGTAGAACATAAATACAGAGATAGGGCACACATTTCAGTATTCAAAGTGTTTCATAAACCTTCTTCTTTTTCACTTTTTTCGCCATGAGCAGAAAAGGGTGAATATCCTGTTAAAAGTTGACTTCCTTCTCAAAAAAGGGTTCGACTAACTATTTATTATTGTGCAAAGAATAGATTTAGATGACCGACTAAAACTACAAAGGAGATTTGTTTACGATAGCGAAATATGAACTAGATACATACCTATAGGGTTGTAGGTACACAGAAATATATTTTTTTGCGGCTGTATTACCAAGTACCTGCCATATACATATGCATACATACATATCCTATACACATACTTCAGAAGACGTGCTAGCGAAAAAAAAAAACAGATTGATTGATTTTCTTTTCGATAGAATACAGGGAATACAGGTAGTAGTAACATAGTTTACAGTGACAACCGCATAAATGGAATCAAATATCTAAGTCTTCTTAAAAAGCTAAGTATTATAAATGCCTTGTAGTCTGCTTTTTTCTTGAACTGAGAGGATCGACTACTCAGGTTTCGATATGTTCTGTCATCTTTAACCGCCTTAAAATAAGAATTTGTTTTGCATTTAAGATGATCTCCTAATGATTATTTTAATTAACTTACATTAAACTGACAAACAAATAAAAAATGCAATTAAAAATTATAAAAATTAATCAAGATTAATAGCCATTAAAAAAAATCAACAGAAATAATGATATAATCACAATTAATTAAATATTTTTTGTTTTAATTCTTTTGATCGCGTATGGCACGACGGCCTCCTCTATAAAATAAAAAATACTCTCCCTACAAATTACTTTCTATTTATACAATCTTATCTAAAAAATCGCTACTTTTTCGTCAAAGAAGGAGCAGAGCAGTCTGAGTTTTACGAGAGCTTAGCAGGCGTCCCGCAAGGTAGTGTAATGGGCCCAATACTGTACCTACTTTACACATATGATCTCCCAATAGCAGAAGGAGTCACTATCGGCACTTTTGCCGATGACACTGCCGTACTGGCTGCAGACCTCAACCCTAACGTGGCCTCACTCAAGCTTCAGAGAAGTTTAAATAAAATCACCCATTGGCTGAAAGACTGGCGGATAAAGTCAAATGAATCAAAATCTGTCCAAGTGACGTTTACCACTAGACGTAACAATTGCCCACCCGTAAAACTCAACGGCATTGATATACCGCAAAGTGACGTAACAAAGTACTTTGGTATGCATCTCGACACACTGAGAGAAAAAAAATATATGGAGGGGTCAAAGAAATTGTTTACCTATTTTGAACACTACTTTCTTTGTTTTGAGTAAATTTTCCTTAAAACATGTTAAAAGGTTTATAAAATATTGTTGTTACATGCGTTACCATGGTTTCATATACTTGTTTTGAAAAAATTCATACATTAAAATAATGAAAAATTCTTTAAGCGCCATTCCATTCCCAACTTTCCTTGTTTTGAAGACTTGATTTCTTTAATTTTGAGAAATTAAATTCCCATACAAATCCCCATGGCAACGAATTTGTTTGAATGTTTTTTTTATGTTTTTTCCACATTTTTGAGAAAATTTACACAAAACAAAGAAAATTTTGTATTGGGGCGCGTGTTCAAAATAAGGAAAATTATGTCTTTGATCGAGAGAAATTTTTTTTTTTGAGTGCAGAAAACTAACATGGAGAACACACATATTCACCAAACGAAAAGCTCTTGGTATAAAACTGAGAAATCTTTATTGGCTCATGAATCGAAACTCCCAACTATCAATCGACAACAAACTCCTGCTCTACTCAGCTATCTTAAAACCCATTTGGACTTATGGCATACAGCTGTGGGGAACAGCAGCAAACTCAAATATAGAGATTCTCCAAAGATTCCAATCGAAAACCATTAGAATGATTGTAAATGCGCCCTACTACGTCACCAACGACCAACTACATCGTGACCTAAAGATACCTACTATCGCTGAAGAAATCAGAAAGTATGCTGCATCATACAAAATGAGAATATTAGCTCACCCCAACCCACTCGTTCTAGCCCTAACGGCAAGACCAATTAATTTCGTACGCCTCAAAAGAAAATCATTTACTGATCTATTAGTTAAGTGATTATTTTTTTTTTGTATGATTATTTTTAATTAATATACATATATATGTATTAACAGCGTTACAATGTATTAAGCAAAAAATTAATCAATCGAAAAGCAATCAGAAATAACTGAAGGTACAAAAGAAAATTATTTTATTAATAGCCCAATTAAAAAATCTGAAAATAATTGAAAACAATGAAAATTAATCAATCGATTAACTAATTAATCAAGCAATCAAATTATTTTATTCATCCTCCAATTTAAAAAATTTAAAAACAATTGCAAATGAAAATTAATCAAACGATTAACTAATTAATCACGCAATCAAAAAAATCAGAAATAATTTAAAGTAATCAAATTATTTTATTAATCGTGCAATCAAAAAAGTCAGAAGTAGTGGAAAGTAGTCAAACTATTTTATTAATCGTCCAATTAAAAAAAATCGAAAAATAATTGAAAAATGAAAACTAATTAATCATGCTATCAAAAAAATAATTGAAAGAAATCAAATTATTTTATTAATAGCCCGATTAAAAAATCTAAAAATAATTGAAAACAATGAAAATTTATCATGCGATTAACTACTTAATCATGCAATCAAAAAAATTAGTAATAATTAAAAATAATGAAATTATTTTGTTAATCGTCAAATTATAAAAATCCAAACATAGTTAAAAAAAATTAAAACATATCAATCGCTTAACTAATTAATAATGCAATCAAAAAAATCAGAAAACATTGAAAGTAAACAAATAATTTTGTTAATAAAATTAAAAAAAAAATTTAAAATTAATCAATCGATTAACTAATAAATCAAGCAATCAAAAAATAGATTTAAAAATTAATTGATTAATCATACAATAAAAAAAATCGAAAAAGAATTGAAAACAATCATAGTAATCACGAAATTAAGATTAATTAATCGATTAATTAATGTACTTTTTTAATTTAATTAACTCTTAATCATTAAAAAGGTGAAAGTACTCATTAATTAACAGGTCTGCTGAAGAAATAAAAATGAGATAAGCATAAGAGATTTTCTTGTACGCAGCAAGGAAAATATATATGTATGTATTAGGTAAAAATCAGTTTCAACTAAAAAACAGTCAACAAGTATTAAATCAATCACAAAATCTTTTGTAAATAAACAATAAATTTGTCGCGACCATGGCTGCCTTAAGAAAGATTGATTGATATGTATGTCGCTGCTACTATGACCAGCATACGAGGGTTGCTATGCAAGTAGATTTAAAAATTAATTGATTAATCATACAATAAAAAAAATCGAAAAAGAATTGAAAACAATCATAGTAATCACGAAATTAAGATTAATTAATCGATTAATTAATGTACTTTTTTAATTTAATTAACTCTTAATCATTAAAAAGGTGAAAGTACTCATTAATTAACAGGTCTGCTGAAGAAATAAAAATGAGATAAGCATAAGAGATTTTCTTGTACGCAGCAAGGAAAATATATATGTATGTATTAGGTAAAAATCATTTTCAACTAAAAAACAGTCAACAAGTATTAAATCAATCACAAAATCTTTTGTAAATAAACAATAAATTTGTCGCGACCATGGCTGCCTTAAGAAAGATTGATTGATATGTATGTCGCTGCTACTATGACCAGCATACGAGGGTTGCTATGCAAGTAGATTTAAAAATTAATTGATTAATCATACAATAAAAAAAATCGAAAAAGAATTGAAAACAATCATAGTAATCACGAAATTAAGATTAATTAATCGATTAATTAATGTACTTTTTTAATTTAATTAACTCTTAATCATTAAAAAGGTGAAAGTACTCATTAATTAACAGGTCTGCTGAAGAAATAAAAATGAGATAAGCATAAGAGATTTTCTTGTACGCAGCAAGGAAAATATATATGTATGTATTAGGTAAAAATCATTTTCAACTAAAAAACAGTCAACAAGTATTAAATCAATCACAAAATCTTTTGTAAATAAACAATAAATTTGTCGCGACCATGGCTGCCTTAAGAAAGATTGATTGATATGTATGTCGCTGCTACTATGACCAGCATACGAGGGTTGCTATGCAAGTTTCGGGGGGCAGACCAATAAAAATATACAGCTGTTTTTGTGAAAGTATTTCTCTAGTATTACATACATATATTTTGGCATAAATGGCGCCGCGCATTTCAATTGATTTCTTATTCTTATTCTTATTTTTTTTTCTATTGCAACTTATTTTTGGCAGCAATCAAGTTTTATGTAAAAATAAGTAATTCATTAGACAGCCGCCACGGCAGCAGACAACATTTGAACACCCGGCAGACCAAAACCACAGTAAAAACGGTGATTTGTTTACGGCGCAGCTTGAACGTCAGTCGCGGAAAATTTACAGATCACATTAGAAAGAGAGAGCGGGACAGGGATAGATAGATAGAGAGAGCACGAATAAATGCACAATATTCTTACACACATATATGTATGTATGTATGCATGTAATTATGTACATTTGCGGACGAAAATATTCAAATTGGCGAACGTCATTCGAATTGCCACTTAGGATGATCATAAAAATTTTTTATGCAACCCATAAATCAGTCTTAATTATTTGGCTCAGCTTAATTTAATTTTTATCTTACTATACACCGAAGCGCGCGTGATTAGCACTTAATTGAATAAAGAGACACATATATTTTGATGTCAAGTTTTGCGAGCACTAAATTGTTAATTAATTGCTTTTGTTTTCGATTATAAAATTATATTGACATTTATAAGTTTTTTCCGATATAGACAACTTTTATGGTATTCAAATATTTATTTTTGTTACAAACTAGCTGACCCGGCAGACGTTGTTCTGCTAAAACTTATTCCTATGAAGCCTAAAGAAAAGTCTTTGATTACCGTATTGCTAACCATTATCTTAGAGTCCATCTTAATGACTGCGAATAACAAAAAATTGTCTATTCTCTGAATAAAAGTTATAGTTATATTCGCCGCGAAAAACCTACTTCCCCCGATCCCTATCACTATCTCAATCCCTATCCCTATCCCCATCCCTATCCCTATCCCTATCCGTATCCCTATCCCCATCCCTATCTCTATCCCTATGCCTATGCCTATGCCTATGCCTATGCCTATGCCTATGCCTATGCCTATGCCTATGCCTATGCCTATGCCTATGCCTATGCCTATGCCTATGCCTATGCCTATGCCTATGCCTATGCCTATGCCTATGCCTATGCCTATGCCTATGCCTATGCCTATCCCTATCCCTATCCCTATCCCTATCCCTATCCCTATCCTTATCCCTATCCCTATCCTTATCCCTATCCCTATCCCAATCCCTATCCCTATCCCTACCCCTATCCCTATAGCTACCTACCTTTACCTTACCGGGACCGTCCATCACCATCCGGGCCCACTACTTTAGCCATCTCTGGGAAAAAGCCTTAGAAATCACAATGAAAAAAGCTGTATGTGGAAGCCTGCTCAACGCTTTTCATTTGCTACCAATATCGCTCGAAAACATTCAGGGGTTATCCGGGTCCACGCTTTGACCCAAATCTTGGAACCCGGCCTAGGCATCACTATTTAAAAAGCTCTTTGCTGAAGTCCTCCTCAACAGCTTTCATTTGATACCAATATCGCTCAGAAACTTTCTAGGGTCACTCGGTCCCACGTTTTGACCCATATCTGGAGACCGGGCCTAGGCATCGCAATGAAAATTACTTTATGTTGAAGGCCTGTTAAACACCTTTCGTTTGATACCAATATTGCTCGAAGGCTTGGTGGATCGATCTGGGTCCTCATTTAGGCCTGTATTCCGGGAAGCTCCCAATTTTTCGAAATTCTATATACCCTACTATGTGCACTAATACCACATGAATCTACTGTGAAAATTTCATAAAGAACGGTTGGTTACTTTGGGAATTTATAGAGGACACACATCCACAGATGCACACATACGCACATACACACCGATTTTTCCAATTTTCGGACTTTTCCGGAGGGATTTTCCAAAATTTTCTTCCGTACGAACCATCTCCTCGAGAATACGAACAATTGACAAAAAGTTTTACAGAAATCGGCCCAGCCGTTCTCATCTGATGAGGTTAGTAACATTTTTTACACCATTTTTATATATATAGATGTAATTCAAAACAGACTTCCAGCATTTCGGGTTTTAAGTTTTTTTAAGAAAAATGATTACACAGCTTAGTCATTATTGTTATCATCATAATCATAACGTGATAAAAAACCATTTAAAGTAATAATGATTAACCTTTTTTTGGCGATTTTTTTATTTTAATGATTATTTTAATTGTCCTATGAATTAATAATCAATTAAATTAAAAAAATGTAAAAAATAATCATAATTAACAGAAATTAGAAAAATAATCAGAAATAATCATATTATCAAAATTAATAAAAAAAAAATTTTTTAGTTGTATAATTAATTTTAAACGCTTAATTATTTTTAATTATGGGATTACATATTTCTTTTCTTTGATTATTTTTAGTAAATATTTAACTAAGTAAATTAAAAAATTATAAAAAATAATCATGATTAATAGCCATTAAGAAAATAATCAGAAATAATAATATTATCAAAATGAGTCAAATTTTTTTAATTGTATGTATAATCAAAATTAATCAAACTTTTTTAATTGTATAATTAATTCTAAATGCTTAATTATTTTTAATTATGGGATTACATATTTCTTTTATATGATTATTTTTAATTATTTTTTAATATAGGGGACATTCCATCGTGACTCCTGGGACATTTGACTCCAGAGCTTAGTCAACTTTGAATTATAAAACTGACATCGGGACTTAAATTGCTATGAAATATATTTATCGACATGGATAAATATCCAATACAACAAATGCATTAAAAGAATTGGCTAAATAATAACAAATAGCTTTGTAACTACTCAGTAAATGAGTGTGACTCCCTGGACACCGAAAAATCCCTTTGTTGCACCTTTATATAGCACGAATACGAATTTTAGTTAAACTATTCAACTTTCACCTACAATTTGTATATGGTCGAAAAAACATACTGCATAGTACCATATTCTATAAAAATATTTTATATATTCAAATTCAATTAACTATTTTCAATATTTAAAATTGTGACTCCTGGGACAAGTTTTTGTGACTCCTGGGACAAGTGCGAAATATGTAATATACTAGATTATTGAAATCAGTTTTATTATTGTTTTAGCCCTTTTTGACCAAGTTATTCATAAATCTCTCCCAGCAGAATTGAAACCAAGCCAATTAAATAAAAAAATAAAGTGAATGCAAAGTAATACTGATATTTACTTCAAAGTTCTGATTAAATACACTGGATCACAAAATGAAATTTTTTGTCTGTACTTTGGATGATAATATCCTATCTATATGTAAAATCGGTCGCTGATTCCGAAAATTATTTTTAATTCTATGGGAAGGTTTTTGAGATATCGGCAATTTACCGCTATTTGGCCAATGGCTCCACTTAATCCTGTATATCTCTTTAACGCAGCTATCTTCCTTGGGGTGGCACCAAACGAAAGAAAATTCAATTTACTTTTCGTGGCTCCCATAGCATTTCTCTCTGTCTCTTATAGTTTCTGAAATATTGACGAATCAATTTGAATTTTTCCGATTTTTTTAAGAAAAAATTTACTTTGTCAGGCAATATCTTTAAAACCAATGTTTTTACCTTCGGGTTTTTTCCTTTATCAATCCTATCAACGAAGAAAATCCATGATAAAATAGAAAAGTTATAGGCGATCAAGTAAATACAGCCAAGTCGCGCAATGGTACTATACGGGTATATTTTATGCATGATATACAGAATTAAGTGGAACCATTGGCCAAATAACGGTAAATTGCCGATATCTCAAAAACCTTCCCATAGAATTAAAAATGAACCCGATTTTCGCAATCAGCGACCGATTTTACATATAGATAGGATGGTCGCGTTTAGAGTATTTTTTGGCTGTAGAGCAGTGATATTTATTTAAAACAAGTCGAATTCAACATCTCTATTTACTTAAAACTATATAATACAAACTAAAAACATTTCAAAATTTCGTTTCAGAATCTTCTATTTTAAGTACAGGTTTTCCCTAATACATTAGAGTTCAGAATCGTGTGACTCCTGGGACATATTTCAAAATAGTCTTGAAACCACAGTATGACCCTATTAACTTAAAAAATGTATTTAGACGGTGAACAGCCTTTTAATCCTTACTTTCATAAATATCTGGTTTCATAGGGTCATACCTGCGGTTACCAGACCAATTTTTATGCCTTTTGTTGTGACTCCTGTGACACCCCATATGAATCAATTATATGAAGCTGTACACAAAAATCACATATCTTTTTTTAATTTTTTGTGATGCAATTATTTAAATTTTTCTCTGCTTTACTTGAATGACATGCAATTTTTTTTTTACAAATGAAAATATAGCTAATATATCAATGCAAACATGACCAAACTTTTTCCGCAAAATATTTAGGTGTGAAGTCAAAGTTCTATGGACAAAAATTTTGGGTTTTTACATATTTTTCTATATTTCTGTTACCAGATTAGGAAAATATACACATTTAGTTACAGGTAACTGAATAAATAGGAATGATTAGTAGCATTTTAAATTTTATGTCGTTTTCCTCTTTTGGCTGGAATGTCCCATAGATGAAGCGTTACAGTGTGACAAGGGATGACGGAAATTCGTTCCACAATACATCGTTACAGTGTATTATTCACAAGCTGAAATCAAATATAAATTCGAAAAAAGCACCGATTAACCGATCGATTAATTGATTAGTCATACAAAAAAACATAAGAAATAATACAAAATAATCAAATTACCGCAGGTATTAATCATGAAATCAAAAAAAAAATTTAGAAATTATTGGAAAAATATCAAAATAATCATGCAATTAAAATTACTTAATCGATTAATTAATGTACTTTTTTGTAAATTTAAGAGGAATTGCTCGTTTAAAGATATTAGATTAACTATTTAGCAGTAAAAATTTTAAAGTATGTAATTGTATTTTATCATTAAAGAGTTACAAAAACAAAACCTGTTTTAATTAATAATCATTAAAGGTTTTAATCATTAAATAACAGGTCTTATGATAACCATCAACTTCTTCATCATAATTGTCATCCTTATCCTCAAAGGCATCATTATCATTATCATCATCATCATGATCATCATCATCTTTATCACCATCATCATCATCATCTTTATCATCATCATTATCATCATTATCATCATTATCATCATCATCATCATCATCATCATCATCATTATCATCATCATCATCATCATCATTATCATCATCATCATCATCGTCATCATCATCATCATCATCATCGTCATCATCATCATCATCATCATCAATGTAATCATCATTATTGTCATCCTTATTCTCATCAAAATACTTGCTTCCCCGCCTTACTCTCACGCCTTAGTACATTGGCGATACTACATGGCGTATGAGCAACATTTATGTCGATACACATTATCGATTTCATTTATTTTCAAACTAATTTTCTCGACATTTGAATTAATAAACTGATTTCTTTTACACGTTTTGTTTTAATATTAATGGCTTAAAGGTCGATTGAAGAACAACTCAAAAAGAAAAAAAGACAAAAAAATATAGTAAATCATTGGCGCTTAACTTTCAAACAAAAAAAATGGCCAACATTTTTAACACACGAGTGACTATGATTAAGAGCGTTTGATAGAGAAAAATATTGGCATAAATAATTCAAATTTAATCATTGGAAAACAACAAATTTAGCTTTTTTCACAAAAAAAAACACATTCGCATACATACATACATATGTACATACCCTGCAGCGAAAGTCTAAACTAGTCAGCCAACCTACCAGTTAACTGACTAGATAAATTATGGGAGTTGCCCAACTAGATTCATATGGGACAAATTGAGATTAGTTATGAAACAAGAAGTTTTGCCAAAAAAAGGGTTTAAATTAAAAACGAATGTATCCGGGGTTTATGGAGGTTGCAATGAACACGTAAAAGTGCAGTAAAAGTAAAGCAACTTCTTTATTGTTGTTGTAGTATTCGAACCCTGCGTAGTAGGCCACTTGTAGATTTAGTTGGTTGCAAATTGTTAGATCATTAAATCAGGTGAATACCACAAATATAACATAGCTTGTGATGTTAATATAGCCCTGTATATTAGATACGATGGTCAACGTGTTACTTATTCACAATGTTAATTTTCCTAAATATTTAATATGCAAGATCACAATCTAATGTGCCTGAATTCTTTAATTTAAATATCATATTCTAATAACTAAATAAATGTATTAGAAACTTTATTTTGCAATTTTCATTTTCATTGGAGTAGCATGTAAAACTAGTCAGTCAACTGGTATAGTTCTGATATCTACACTGACTAGTCAGCAAATTGGTATGATGCTGGTGTGTATACTGACTAGTCAGTCAAGTGGTATGATGCTGGTGTGGATACTGACTAGTCAGTCAAGTGGTATGACTCTGGTGTGGATACTGACAATTGCCATTTCCTAGGTCATCACCGTGTTAAAAATACCAGTTGCTAATATGGAAAAAAGATAGATGGCTGACTAGTTGAGCTGTATGGCCAACTAGTTGTCAATTAGTTTACAACTAGTTGATTTCGCTGCAGGGTATGTATGTATAAATGGTTGATTAATTAGTTTAATCGCCAATTTTAATCTTGCAACTATGTAAATTCGACAGATTCTACATAGTTCAAGCGAATGAATGTCAACGACCTACGCATGCCGTATATGTACCTATATATGTATGTTTATATGTATGCATCATTGAGCAACAACATACATACATACATACATACATAGATAAAAACTTTTGGAGCTGAGATTCGCAGCAAAGCAAAGTGTGGCCAATCGACTGTGTGTTGTGCTATGCTGTGCCATGCCGTGCCGTGCGTAATTTTAATAGCCCAAGGCAATTAAATAAAGGCAGCAGCACATAACATTGGCGCCAGTGCCATCGATCAGCATAATCAATGAAGCAGTTTGTAGGTAGTACACATAACCAATGTAGCATATATGTAAATATGTATATTTGTATGTACAGATGTTTGTAAATGTTAATAAAAACTATTTTTTATGTATCACACAAGTCCGTGCATGCATTAATCATTCAACAAGCGCCATTATGTTTTTGTTGTTAGAATAAATCTTCATTCAATTTTTCGTGTTTTGATTGTTTGTTAATTGCAAACTAATTATGTAGACTCTGACCGATAAATATTTACATATTTACATTTAATATGAGTAGTTGGCGACTACAAATATACATAGATAAGTAAGTAGACCTTAAACTAAAAAAAATAAGGCGCAGCCAGTGACCGTAAAACAGTTTTACTAAAAGATGTATGACTTGATTTTTCTTCTGCATATGAGAGCCAATGCCTCGCTTTTTTTGTTCTTAGTGACTTTGAGTAAAAAATATGTTTTTGAATTAAAAAAAAATACCACCAGGAACAGTTAGGTATTATAAATTTTAGTTGTTCAATCAGTGACCGTTACTAACTAATCAAGTTAGGCATACAAGTCTTCAATGACTTTAAACAGAATTGATTTAAATTTTTAAGCTCATACGGCGATTAAAGTCTTCACAAAGTTTTACTCAATGAGTTATTTATGTACAAAAGTATTTAGTATGATTTAGTCAATGGCTTGAATTTTTTAGGATTGTATTTTGAATAGCTTAAGTTATAATTTTGATTATTTATTTTTGTGTGATGCATTTTATACATATGTATATTGATTTAAAAGCTTGTGATTAATTTACAACTGAGTTGTATGTATACGCAAAAATCATAAAAGACTTTATTAGTAAAAAATTCTTACAAATTTAAAAACAATCGCAGTTATTTGAAGTTTTGTTTGTCTTAAATTAAAAGTCTTCAATAACTGCATATAAATTTTTAAGTTGAAATATAAAAGTATTTGATTAGTGATTTGCAGTTATTAAAACTAACATCTATACGAGTATAATTGGAAGTCATTAATGGCTTTCAGCGGTAAAAACAATCATGAATGAATTAAAAGTCTTCAATGACTTTTATCGCAAAAAAACAATCATCAACGAATTAAAAGTCTTTAATGACTTTTAGCACAAAAAAACAATCATCAATGAATTAAAAGTCTTCAATGACTTTTAGCACAAAAAACAATCATCAACGAATTAAAAGTCTTCAATGACTTTTAACACAAAAAAAACAATGATCAATGAATTAAAAGTCTTCAATGACTTTTAGCACAAAAAACAATCATCAACGAATTAAAAATCTTCAATGACATTTAGCATAAAAAACAATCATCAAAGAATTAAAAGTCTTCAATGACTTTTAGCACAAAAAACAATCATGAATGAATTAAAAGTCTTCAATGACTTTTAGCGGTAAAAACAATCATGAATGAATTAAAAGTCTTCAATGACTATTAGCACAAAAAACAATCATCAATGAATTAAACGTTTTCAATGACTTTTAGCACAAAAAACAATCACCAACGAATTAAAATTCTTCAATGACTTTTAGCACAAAAAACAATCATCAACGAATGAAAAATCTTCAATGACTTTTAACACACAAAAGACAATCATCAATGAATTAAAAGTCTTCAATGACTTCTAGCACAAGTCACTTTAGTTGCGAATTTCAATTCGTAGGTGTGAATAGGTATGAATTGTAATAAAAGTCTCTAATCAATCAGTGACTGAATTTCATTTATAAAATACATAAATATGCATTACTCAATTACTTTTATTTTTTAAATGTCAATTTAAAATATTTGACTGGTAGTGGAACTGATTATTTTTTTATGATGACTTTTAAAAATAAAAAACCAGCAATAATTTTTATAAAACACGCAATCAATGACTTCAATTAACAAAAACACAATCATGAACTACAGTTCCAGTTATTTTTTAGTTTTTCAGTTTTGTATCCTCAATTAATGCTATGCAGTATATTTTCACTTATAAAAAAATCAGCAGCTTCAATAATTCAATGAATTGAGTAATCCACTTTCAAGACCGGTTATATGAAATTTTTTTGATATAGAGTTTTTTTTTTGGATTATGTAACATTATTTAAAGGTGTATAATGTCCATTAAGAATTTATTGCAAAATCCTTCCGTATTCTGAAAAAATAGCATTAAATACGATTATATTTTCAAAAGTCTTTATAGATTTTATAGGTACACATTCATAATTCTATTTTTGTTTTTCTACTTTGTGGCTTAATATGAAAAAATCTCATAGTGACTTTTGAGAGTGGACTACTCAATTATTCCAGCAAATACAATCTTTAACTTTAGAACATTTTTGCAGACTAAGGGCCGTTTACTCAACCTCTGATTAACGCTAACCGGAGGACAAAGGTTCGGTTAAGCTATGGACTGCATTATCGGCCACATGTTAAATACATGGTTTGATTAAGTCGATAATGATGTTTAACCGAACTTTAACCGTGGTTAGCGTTAATCAGAGGTTGAGTAAACGGCCCTAAGTAGATAGAGAGTGTAATTCTCCAACTTTACTGTAATGGAGAGCGAGGCTAGAAAACTTTACCAAATCTCAATGTCTATGAAGTAGGTACATACTCGCGAATTCTCATTGGAATCTCATTACAGAGAACTATATTAGAGAATTATAGTAATTTCATCGAATAGAGAATTATATTCCATTGCGAAGTCTTATATTGCAAAATTAATATAACGCCTCAAATCCGCTGTCGGAAACACGAGGGAGTCCTTAGGAAGATATGTACATATGTGATCTATGTGAAGGATCCCTGGATTTCAGCCAACGTAACCTAACCTAGAATCACTCAAAAATTCATTCCTCACAACCATAACTTAAATAGATTTGGCTAAATACTTATTTAACCATGAAAAAGCGAATAATTTGTGGAATAAGCATGTAGGAATGTGAGAAGAAAGTGGAACCGCAAAACGGTATCGCAACACAATTAAATATATAAAATTAACTCATCGTATAGTACACAAAGTCAAACAATAAAACAAAAAAAAAATGCGTGAACAACAGCTGTTTCAAATGAGTGCAGAATTTGAAAGAAATCAAGTGAATTTAGTTGAAAATGAAATAATGAAATGTTAAAAAATACTGCACAATAAACAGGAAACTTAAGTAAAACTCACAAACAAACATGGTAAATAAACAAAAAATAAAAGGCACAAACTTCAAACAACTTAAGAATGTGACAGCAAAATAACATCGCATAAAATCTAACTAAGCCATTCATATTCGTGATAATATGGCAAAAGTTCTATTAGTTTTTTATGATTAGCATTAAACTTTAATGTCACAAACAGATTTGCAATTGTGCTTTGCTTCTTACGTTTACCCTTCCCCCCTCTCTCACCCATCTCTCCGTCTCTCGCTTGCTGTCTCACGCAATCTGCGCGTTGACTGGAAAAACACACTACGGAAATGAATGGCGAAATAGCAGGATGAATCGGACCAAATAAATAAACTGATAAATAACCCGCTGTGTTTGATGTGTAATTGATTGTTGAACAATGAAAAGAAGGCATGATTAGTTCAAAATAAATTTGTATGTACAATAGATGATAGATTAAATGAAGCAGCAAAGCAATTAAATCAGAAAAAGCTAGTAGGTATAATCAACTACATATTTATTTAGAATAGCAATTCTAATCGAATTATGTCAAAATAACAGATGCAGCGCTGAATTAAAGAAAAGAAATAACAAAAAGAAAACAAGAGGAATACGGAATAACGAATAAAGATTTCCATATTATTTTCCTTATGTTTGGGTCGGCTTCCGAGATATATATATGTCAAAATGTGAACTCGTATGGCCCTAAAAATAGATAGGAATAGATACAGGTATATGTATAGCTATAGGGATGGAGATAGGGACAGGGATACGGATAGGGATAGGGACAGGGATAGGGATAGGGAAAGGGAAAGGGATAGAGATAGAGATAGGGACAGGGACAGGGATAGGGATAGGGACAGGGATAGGGATAGGGATAGGGATAGGGATAGGGATAGGGATAGGGATAGGGATAGGGATAGGGATAGGGATAGGGATAGGGATAGGGATAGGGATAGGGATAGGGATAGGGATAGGGATAGGGATAGGGATAGGGATAGGGATAGGGATAGGGATAGGGATAGGGATAGGGATAGGGATAGGGAAAGGGATAGGGATAGGGATAGGCATAGGGACAGGGATAAGGATAGGGATAGGGACAGGGATAGGGATAGTGATAGTGATAGTGATAGTGATAGTGATAGGTATAGTGATAGTGATAGTGATAGGTATAGTGATAGTGATAGTGACAGTGACAGTGATAGTGATAGTGATAGTGATAGTGATAGTGATAGTGATAGTGATAGTGATAGTGATAGTGATAGCGATAGTGATAGTGATAGGGATAGGGAAATCGCAAAAACTGTACTACATTATATTACGAGAGCATCTAAATTAGCTTGAGCAATATTCAACAAAAAGAACATATAAAAAAATCTTTATGAAAATCTCTTAAAATCCGCGCAAATAAGAAAAATAAAATAGGGTCTAAGCTTTTCAGATCAAGTGACTCTTCTTTAGCCTTGCGTCTAACGATAGGATTATAAATATACCTACATAAGTGGGTATGATTTGAAAAAACAATAAAATGCGTATTAAGCTTATAAAAAATTCCTCAAAAGAATTAAAGGTTTACCTTCTCTCGTACGCACAGACGTATAGTTAAATTTTCTTCGCTTCTTCTTCTAATTACTATTATTCAACCTTAAGTAATTAAATTCTAATTGGTTTATCTCTGTTTGTTATGACTTTTATTTTTGTATCGTTAATCAACACAAATTATAGACGGTTGAATTGATAGCAGACGTTTGCACATAATCTACGTACATATGTATGTATGTAAATTTATAGAAAAAGGTAAATAAATAAGAAATGAATGCGAAAACAAATTTATGTACATAAATATATACGTATACATACATATATATGTACGCATAAATACATACATACATACATACATATATTTCTCTATTTACACATATCGAACAACACTCATACGCCACGGCTTTTGCTGGGTCAGCGGCTTGAACAAGCGCGCAATTCAAGGGCTAAGCAAACCAATAAAAGAAGACATTTATGCATATTAATTTTTTTTTATTATTATTTTGATTGAAGAGTATGATGCCTACATAAATATGTGCATAAAAAAACGAGCACTATATGCATATGTATATATGTACATATGTATGTATGTTTCTATGTACATAGACTACCAGATATGTAGGTATATACATTTATGGTCATCATGGCCTTTCAGGTTTTTTTTAGCGACAATGGCATGAATAGAAAGATACACACAGACACGACCCGACCACATTGGTTGCTAAGGTTGGCATTTGTTGGTTTCAGCTCCACCTTTATTTTATTTTATACTTGGTAAACGATAGATGTGAATGCATGCATACATACTACATACTTGATGATAGACAAAATAGATACATTATACATATCGTTGCTTGAATAATGAAAAAAAACGTAAAATGTGCCTATAGAGAAGTTATACATTATACGTTGTTTCATTATTCAAGCGACGATATACAGATATGCATATACCTATGTATAAATACATATTTATTGTACATATATATAAATTTAATTAGGTATTAACCAATTCTGGTGCTATGCGCGTGCGTTAAAAAGAAAAATATAAAAATTATATAAACATGAATTCATAAAAATGTCGGCAAATATTTGTGTATTTATGTAGTAGGTATGTAGAGTTTGCCTTCTAACAGTACATATGTATTCGCCAATTACCAGCAAATGTAAATGTCGCAAACAATGTTTTTCTCTTTTTTTTTTAATTAGCACAAATTCTATTTTGATTTGGGTGAGTAGGACATCTGCTTGAACAAGTTACCGAGTTTGACAGTTGTACATTCAAGACAAATGAATTGAAATAAGTTTTTAAAAAACTATGACCTAAGCAAATTTTGTTTTCCAAACTTTTTTAGCTTACCTACTGTCGCTCGACAGCGATACTCAAATGAACAACTGCCTTTACTAGTAATTTAGTACAATTTAATTTTTTTTAAAGGTGGCAACGCTCTCTGAAATAATAGCTGAAACGGGCTTTTCCTAAATCGTAGGCGCTAAACTTTCTTTTACTGCATTATTTTATATAATCTTTAGTTTTTTCGCATTTTTAACAAATGGCAACACGCTTGAGAAATTTTTAATTTTGTAAAAGGTGGCAACGTTTGCCATTTTAACAGCTATTATAAGTTGAACTTTTCCTTGTGTATTTATTAAGCCAGGAAAGTGGATACGCCCCGATAAAAATAGTATTTTCAAAGATTTTTTTTTTTTTGAAAAAAAGTGGCAACCCTTTAATAAAATAAATCGATTTATTTTTTAATAAATGACTTGAGTTCAACTTGTGTACTTACTGCATTATATTTATGCAATAGACGGATTAATTTTTGCATTGCATTTTTGCAACAGGTGGCAGCACACTTAGGAACTTTGTTTACAGTTTTAAATTTTAAATTGCCTTTGAATTTTTTTTGAGTGATAATGCCTTTTTTAAAGGTCGACGCTGCTTTGGTAGGCGATTTGTATTAACTACGTTTTTTACTTGTTTCAGACAAATGGCAACTCTAAAGATTCCAGTATGGAGACACCTTTCGTCGTCATGCTGTTAAATTACACTTTTTTCTTTCACAGGTATAGAAAGAGCTTATCGATATGACATGCACTCTATGCTTAAACCTATTGAGTTGGCAACTATACAGGTGGCAACTTATACAGGTGGCAACTCCAATTAGAAATATTTTAAAAGTACTAAAGTTTTTATTTGGTCTGGCCCAAAAGAAGCCATTATGCTTTTACCCTGTGTTTTCTGTTCAGAGTTATTACATTTTGTAACCAGGTGGCAACTCCAATTCGAAAGATTTTACATAAAAAGTAGAAATTTTTTACATCCTCTGGCCCAAAAGAGACTTACGATATGATTATGCTTTTGACCGTTTTTTTATGTTGAAACCCTTTAAATGTTGCAGCCAGGTGGCAACTCCAATTAGAAAGATTTTATATCAAAGTATAAAATGTGTTACTTCCTCTGACTCAAAAGAGACTTACGATATGATTATGCTTTTGACCGGGTTCTTATGCTGAAACCCTTTAAATGTTGGAACCAGGTGGCAACTCCAATTCGAAAGATTTTTATGTCAAAGCATAGATTTTTTTATTTTGTCTGACCTAAAACAGGTTTACGTTGTAATTATGCTTTTTAAACTGTATGTTATGTTTAAACTTTTTAAATGTTGCAACCAGGTGGCAACTCCAATTATAAATATTTTATATTTAGGGCATTCTAAGCCAATTTCCTTTAGGTCATTTTGAATTCGTTACAGTATACAATTGTTTATAATTGCTTAGGAGCAGTAGGAGGTATTCGTAATGTGAAGTCATTTTGGACACCTTTGCGAAAAGGTGGCAACTTTACAAAACTGAAAGAGTCCTTCGGTCATGCAATCTTTAGAACAAAAAAATTTCAAGAACTTGTGCGGAACCCCACAGTTTCGACTTCATTCATTTACAGGAGCAGTTGGATGGGTGTGGATGGCTCAGCTATAATACCAGCAGTGAGCCATTTGTGACCGTTCACAATCAAATAGCTACAAATGAATTACAATTAACAACTACCCATTCGTTCGAGCATTTTGTGCCCCCATTTTATTTATTTTTTGTTGTTGTTTCGGACCCACCAACAACCATTGCCATTTGATTATACATATGTACATAAATACCTACCTACAATGATTTCGATTATTGTATACAACGAAAGTTATTGTTTTCGTTCATTTTTTCTGCTTTTTTCTTAAATTTATTTCATTTTTTTTTTTTTTTTTTTTTTTTTTTGTTATCGCGTAAATATTTATTTTAGCAGCGGGTCCGGTCGGTTTGGTTTGGTCTGACTTTTGCGGCCGATTTCGACGACATTCAAAGCTCCTACACCGGCTGCCGCGACTACTGCCATATATGTAAATGCTTATGTACATACAGGCATACATACATACATATGTATATATAAGGGTTCAATTAGTTATGCAGTAGCTTTATTTCCATAATAGTAACAGTATCGGTATTAATTTGGTCGATTATTGGTGCAGCAACAGTAAACAGCTGAACAGTGATCATAGCCCAATAAAAGTGGCCATGAAATAGAGTCGCTCTTCTTCTTTTAGTTTTTTAGGTTGCGAAATTATCATATTTTGTATTAACGCTAATGGCGTATTCTCTTTTGATTGCTATGACCTTATTATTATTGGGTCATGACAGTGAACAAATGAAACAAGCAATCGATCAGCTGGTTAGCGTTATGGCTGAAAACCAAAATTCATTTGGTTGTTACCGATAGCGTTACTGACTAGCGAATCACTAATCAGATACATTGTTTTCCATAAGGTTGGTTGATCAGCTGTTTTATAACGATACTGTTACTGCATAACTAATTTGAGCTTAAATACCCGCAGTCAGTCACGACTGTAATTGATAATAATAGGAACATTCTTATGTCAAATCATATGCGCTTTGTTTATTTATTTTTAAATATTTATTTGTGTGTGTATTTTTGTTGTTATTAATTCTCAATGAATAGCAACTTACACTTACATACATATAGTATACATAGTAGTTTATTATTTGCTATTATATAAAATAAAAAAAAAATAAAAATGCGCTTAGCAACAAAACGAACTATCGCTGGGTCAGCCGCATTTAGCGTAAACATTATCAAGTAAGTAAAAACTAGTCGGTATTAAACTTTAAACCTGATAAGCGATTGTAGTGGGTATTAATGAAAGTTCGTTTAATTCATATTTTACGATTACAGAAAGATTTTTCATACTTACAAATACACTTTTATCCATTTAAGGCTAAGCAAAGGTTAAGTACTGTTATTGCATCAAAACACTTTACATAAACTCACCTCACCTGAAAAGAAAGAACAAAAAAATAATTAAAATAAGTGAATTAAATTTATGAGGTTTTTATTTGCGTAAAATTATATGCTTAGTTAGTAAATAATTTTAAAATTCTATTGAAGGCGAAGAATAAAATCAAAATTATTTTTTAGAGTTGCCACTTATTTTAAAGTATTAATTAAATTCAAGAAAAAAATTGCAAACAAGTTTAACAGTTGCATTCATTTCCGAAAAGGTTTAAAAAAAGTTAATTATAAATATATGTTTATTATGTCTATTTCTCCAGAGTGTTGCCATATTGTTGACAAGTTTTGTACATACATACGTACCTATATAAATCAAACCGATAGAAAAAGCTTCACAATTAAAAAAAGCTTGACGTGCGTGAAGCGAAAGGGATTTAAGAGCGCGGTAAATATGCTTCCAGAGGTTGCCACCTGTTTGAAAAAGTAACTAATTATTTTACATATTTTTTCACGTTTTCGACAATTTTCTTGTGACCCAATTGATCAGCAACGTTTAAAAATTGCAATAAGAATTCTTAAAATGTTGACTTTTGTATATAAATTTTAATATAGTTGCCACCTAGTGGGAGAAATTCATATCAATTGAGCACAGAATTATACTTAGTCAGCTTGTTACTGAAAACATTTTCAATGGCGGGCTGCGGCTTATTTAAAAATATTACGTGATGCGTATCGAACTGAAAGGGATTCAGAATTCCACTTCTCATATTAGTTTTATAACAGGGTTGCCACTGGCTAGAAAAATTTAGTTCAATACTGCCACCTTTGATTTGATCAGATCTAAATATAAATTTTACAGTATGCACATGTATGTTAAAAAACCCGTTAAGAATATTCTTAAACAGTGCTGCCAACTTTTTGAATATTTTTTTTTTAATTTGAACATAATTTTAAGAAGAGTTTTCGTGTGATTTTATTAGAAGGGTTGCCGCCGCAAACTTCATAAAAATACAATTTGCATATGTTCATATATACATACATATGTATACATAGCTATAAAATAACTCACGTAATACCAATTACATATATATTTACAAAAAATTTTTTATTACGAAATAAGCTGTTGGAAACGAGAGTTAACAGTTAAAGCAGTGCCAGCTTTAAAATATACTAGTATCGCCGGTGCTCGAAATTCGACCATGCAATTTATTTTTTCAACTTTGTATTGGTACAAAAATTATCCCTTTTCGCGGAGATAAGCAACACTTTCCAAATTCCAGTTGTACTGCAACACTGATTTGCCCTTTTAATCAAGGTCCGACGCGAAATCATGGTCAAAATCAAGGCAGATCTAGGAAGGTAGGCCCGGTGGCGAATTCAGAAATTTCCCATGTATTTTGTTATTGTAATTGGTAGAGTGTAATGTCAAAATGATATTTCGCCGTGGTTAAAATCTGAATTCGCTTGGGGCTCGTCCCTTCCTATTGGCCATGATGTGAATTCGCTTTGATTTTGACATTACACTCTACATTTGTAAATAAAAAAAGTTTTTCAATTCGCCGCCGAGCCTACCTGAGCGCTTTTAAATTAAAGCGACTTTTCAACTGTGTTTACGATATTTGTAAACACGTTTACGATATCTATTTCTCTTAACTAAAAATTTTATTTATTAAATATAAACAAATTAAATAATTTATAGAAAAAATTATATGCCTATGCACTGCTCCTGACTCAAACGAACACATCCATATCAATTTTATGTGGATATGAGTATGTTAAATGTGCTAAACAGCCTGGCAATTGTTTGTATGGAAAAAATGTTAGCCTATTAATATATAGATACATATGTATATACGAGCTCGTTTTGGAACAAAATAAAATCTAGCTGTGTAGTACTTATAGAAATATATAAATACAGTGATGTGCAATAATTAAGCAACCGGGATAATGAAATGTAGTTACAATAAAGGCGTCACATTGTGGGTAACTAAAGCGGCTATATAGCGGTAGGTATACATATATGTATGTTGATGAGACTATTAAAATCGTTTTTAATTAAATTGAAGAAATATTAAAAATAAAAAAAAATATAAAAAAGTAATTATGAAGAATTTTTATTACACCAACATATACATATTTTACTTTAGTACACTCGTGGAAAATCTGTATTTTAAAATTAAAAATAAAGGGCCGTAGTCATAGTCGTTCACTAAAATTGGGTTTAGTAAAAATCGATGTTAAATTTAGAACGACGTTTAAAATAGTAGTGTGTCATAGACGAGTTAGAACAATGTTTTTGCTAAAATAAACCGAAACAGGGTTACCTATAAAAAATAATAAGAATCGCTCTGTTATTTTAAGAAATTTCGAGGGTTTTATTTGTTATTTTCAGTTAAATTTTGTGATAAAACTACACATTTCATATAAATCAAAATAAACTTGTGATTTTAGGGTACGAAAAGAGCTCGTAAACCACACTGGAGCTGAAGAGAAAAAGCTTGTCTGCGGGAAAGCATTTAGTCATTTAGTGCCACGTAACCTATGTACATATCGACCCCTTTGTGCGACTTTATCGTAACGGACAAAAGCAAATTTTACAGGAGAGCATTTTTTTCGTTTTTTTAATACTTTTTATTGGTATTTTGAAACGAAATTTAACACGCGATTAGGTAATTAATTAATATACTGAACCTGATAATTTTTTGCTTAAAAAAATTTGCAGTTTGCGAAAAAATCATAATTTTGTCCCTTACGATAATTTTCGCTCTCAATTTTTTATGAGTTTCTTTGAATAAATGTCCCTTACGATAATATTTAAAAAAGGGTTTGTATGACAAATACAAGTGTTTTATTCCATACTTTTGTGTTTTTAATGATGGGGCCATGGTAATATAGTGAGTAGTGTACTCGTCCTCCATTCTAAAGTTTCCACGTTCAATTCCCGGCAGACCAGGGACCGATCTATTGGGAAAATTGGTTTCTATAATATGTACGTTTGTTGGAAATTTGGGAAATAGGTAGATTATTTCCTGTATTCTGACGGAGCAATGGAACGAGTGTGGGGAGTAACAGAAAGGTGAGAGGTAAATGAGCAGGGAGAAGGAGAGGTAAATGGAAATATAAAAATTTTACATTATTCCGATAAATCAATGGTTGGACAGGGCAACATCTGTCGGCGTTTCTAGTCTACAATATAAAACTACACATCGAACGTGAATTTGAACCAGCGACTCCCAATCAGTAAATGTCAGAAAACCCTCCAAAAACAAATTGTATTAGCAGATGCCGTTTAAAGGCGCCACAAGAACAGAGAATACTATTGTTATTTTTTCTAAATAAGTAAGTATTTTTAATCGCTAGTTTTCATTATTTTACATGCAAGTGGGACATTCTCTTATTTCTATAAATTACTAGAACCTGGGTGGTCGAGCTCAGACGTGATTCTTTGCCTTAGAAAATTCTAGTTCACCATATAGAAATATAAAAATATCTAATCAAGTAAATGAGCCAAAAATGGATGTATAAAATTTCATTCAACTCAGTCAAACCGTTTTCGCGATAGTTTACAAAGGAATTAATAAAATTAGGTCATGTAGAAATCCCACTGAGCAATATTTTAATTTAAATACGTCGTAAAATACCATTCATTTCATGTCCATATTAGCACATCTAATTTTTTTTAGTTCCAAAAAGGTGGCGGCATTTGAAAAACATCCCCAGGGGCAGCACGTGGATTGAATATCTTAAAATTAGGCATATTATCTGTAAGACTAATTTCATCCAAATCGGTTTAGCCGTTCCCGAGATAGTAGTGGATATAGAAATATATATATAAACTAATATACATACAAATATACATACAAGAATAACTCGTTTAAGGTTATAAGATAATCCAAACATAATCATGGTACCACGGCTACATTACGCTTACAATCCCCTTCATATTCTATTTTAAATTTCAAAATAAATAGTACATATGTAAAATTACCTGCTAGCTGTATTCAAAATATTTTTTATATGGGCGATACGATAAATTCGAGCTCAAGAAAAAAGTGTGGATTGTCCCTTACGATAAAAAATAAAGCCAATTTTTGGCACATCTATAAGGATTTCAGCTATAATATTTTACCAGGTGATGCGCTGACGGATGTAGATGAAACCTTCATCGAAAAGTGAAATTCCAGAAAATGACCGTTACGATAAAATCGCGCAAAGGGATCGATATGACTCTAATAAATATTTCGACCTAAAAATCGTAATTTAGTCAGAACTTCCAAGCCGGGCGAGATTGGAAGTCCCCTATTACTTACAGGCTACTCAGTATCTATAAAATATTCCACTGTGGCCTTATCAAAGCAATAAAATTCCTCTTCCTCCATTTGGAACGGATCCCATCGGCTCCTATATTCATACATACCTTTGCTCTCCGTCTATAATACTTAGCAAAATCTTCTGCTTTTTCCAAACATATTTATTAAAATGTCTTCTTTTTACGTTTTCTTTATTTATTTTTTATTGAATTCACGTCTTTTTCTATTTTTATAGTTTTTCACGACGAATTTCCAGCCATTGATGCGGTTTTGATACAATCGTATCAAATGTGATACTTTTTTAAGCCCAAGATACGTAGATACTTTTTATTTTGACGTAGAACAAATTTGATAACTTTTTAATCAGCATCAAATAATTTTGATACGATTTAATCAAAATCAAAGAATATTAACCTATTCTTTTTCATTTTTAAGATTTTCTAAAAATTGTAACAACCTGTGTTTGCCGCGAAAAATATGTATTGTGAAAGTCTTGAAAATACCAAAAATGGGCAACATTATATCAAACTGTATAGTAGCGTTATGTTTTATGTTAACCATTATTTCAATAGCCTTTATGATTTACTTGAATTAAATTGAATTCGAAAAATCTAAAATGATACCTATCTATTCATTATCTTTATATTTTTATATTGGTAAATGTAATAAAATAACGATGTCACGCTAAAAACACGAAAGCAGCTTATTTTATTAATTTTAATTTTTTTCAAAAATTTTTCAGTGATACGAAAAATAAAATTTCCGTATCAATTTGTTATACGGGTTAAAAGCCCATAAACAGCTTTTTTGATTAATTTAAGTTTTTTTTCCAAAAAATTTTTGGTGATACGAAAAAAACCATGAAAGTATCAATTTTTGATACCAAATTTTTTGAGGCTGCGGCAACACTGTTTCCAGCTTAGAACAATATTTTAAGATTTTAAAATGACGTTCACCTCATTTTAAAGTTAAAACGTTGTTTTAGTGTTAAAACTGATTTTAAGTCGACTATGACAGAGATAAAATTACGTTTATGCTAGCATCATTCTAAGTGTGGTAAAACACTGTTTTAAATCGACTATGACTACGGCCCAGTATGTTTATTTTTAAAATGCACGTTTTAAACCAGATCATTTTTATTTTAAAAAGGAAAAGAAATTTTTTAAATAAAAATTATCTTAGATTTAAAATAGAAACATATTTAAATTAAAAATGAAAATGAATGGAATAAATACGTAAATTTTTTTTTCAAAATCTCATAGTGCTTAAAATAGTAAGTGGACATTTTAAAAATATAAAAACACGCTTAGAGTTTCTAATTTCCACTGCTGTAAACATCAATATTACTTAATATGTTGCATACTTTTTGGCTGGGAGGAAATTACATAAACACATAAATATATTCATAAAAGCGTGTTAAAAATATACATTTTACACTGAACAATTTTTAAATAAAAATGTTGGTATCACTTTTAAACACGTTTGTGCTCATTTTAAGCACGTTTTCAGTGATTTTATAATGTTTTTCCTTGACTGTAAGAAATAATATAAAATATCTAATAAGGATTGATGCAATCGCCGTCAAGTTGCTTGCTTTAGCTCAACACTGTACATACATATATATTGTCTATCTATGCGATTACTGTCAATTTTAATCGATTTAACAAAAAATTCATCGTATATATACGAATATGTATTGACATATAATATATTATATGCACATATGTACATTAGAGTGCGTTTAAAATTCAAATTAACGATATTTTACTGTATCGCCCCCTCAATCTGTAGTAAGATGGTCAGAGATATCACACATAAATTTTGGTCCCGATTGGTGGCGGTTAAGGCGTGGCGCATTGAGGTCAAAGTTCAGAAAACTCTATGAAGGGTCAAAAAATCAAAATATTTTTTTTAATTATCTAATACCCAAAATTAATACTTCTATACCCAAGGATAACAAATATAAATTTTGGTTCCGATTGATGGCGGTTTAGTGGTGTTTTAAGGGGGTCAATGTTCACATTGCCATAGAAGACTTACATTTTTAGTGTCGCATATGGTAATCTGAGCTTTGACCCCCTTAAAACACCAGTAAACCGTCATCAATCGGGACTAAAATTTATATTTGTTATCCTTGGGTATAGAAGTATTAATTTTGGGTATTAGATAATTAAAAAAAATATTTTGATTTTTTGACCCTTCATAGAGTTTTCTGAACTTTGACCTCAATGCGCCACGCCTTAACCGCCACCAATCGGGACCAAAATTTATGTGTGATATCTTTGACCATGTGACTACAGATTGAGGGGGCGATACAGTCTTTTTATGAACTTTTAAATTTTTCATACAAATTAAAAGCACCCTAATGTACATATATACATATATACATACATATACCCGCCTAGACAATATGTCTACGTGCATTTATGTATGTACGTAGGTCCCACAGCTCAGTTCACGATCGCACACACAGCATCTCAATTATTTTTTTTTAATTTGTGTGATTTTGTAAAAAAAAAATAGGTACAAAGTAAAAAAAGATTAAAAGCGATAGGGTGTGGATTTGACTTTGTAAATTTTTTTAAATGTCATTCCAATGAAAATAACAACAACACCAAAATACATAAATAATATTGGGAGTGGAAATAGTAGATTACGAATATAGTTACAAATATTTAATTATGCACAGGTGCAGTGAAAAGCAGCGATTAGATGAGATAACATGTGTGACCTTAGTAGAGTGTTGCACAATTGTAAAAAAGCGCAATTGTTGAAAAGAAAAATTTTATAAATCTTTATTTATATGTACATATGTATATGTATATACAACTGTTATTAGGATTAAATTAATAATAACAATTAGATGTGGTATTGCTTAATAAAACTGTGCAAAATCCGGAAAACGAATATTAATGTTCTATTTAGGGTTGCCAGATACCTTTCCCGAAAAAATCAGTACATTGCCTTCCAAAAAAAAAAAACAATATATGCGGAGAAAATCGTCTTTATTACTGGCATTTTTTTTCCGTATCGTTAACTGTCAATCATGTTTCTATGACATTTGACGTTCGCGTTGCGTCCTCCTTCCTAATTGTTTCATGGTTATGCCGTGGTTATGCTTACGAGCAAAACACCGATGAAATTCGGACACATTTTCGTCATCGGTGAGAGGTGGTTACGCTTAAATCGATCATTAGAGCGCACATACACAATATACTTAACACATTATTACCCCGAAATCTCGGCGTGCTGAGTGCTTGTTTCACCCAGCAAATTTGATCGATTTAAGAGTCCGAAAATTCTCTCACTCTTCGGAGTGCACAACAACAATGACACGTTGCTCGTCGAGTATTGTTGTAAGCATAACCACGGCATTACAAACTTCAAATGGAAACAGTGCAGGCTGATAAAAATGAATTTTTTTAGTGTCGGCTAAAAATCAGTACAAATCAGTACAAAATCCAAACAATGAGTATTTCTTAAGGTTTTTAAAACCATCAGTACGGAGCACGAAAAATCAGTATTGTACAGATGAAATCAGTACGTCTGGCAACCCTAGTTATATTTATGTACATAGGTACATACATACATACATATGTATGTATATACAGAACAAACAAATAAAATCCCATCTTAATTCTCCATCAAAGCTAAGCACTTTTTCACTCATGAACTATCTACATTCAACCAACCGCCTACATCTATACATATGTATATTCAGCCCTAATATCGTAGAGAAAAGTTTACGCACTGTAGGTACTAGAGTTGGGAAACTATCGATGGCACTATCGATAGTATCGATAGTTTTTTTTTTTTTAGACTATCGAAGACCATCGATGGTTTTTTCAAAACTATCGAAAACTATCGATGGTAATGTATACTATCGATAGGTTTACAACTTTTAAATCTCCATCTCCATCTACATTACTATTTCAAGTTGTGAATTGAGAATATCTGCTATTGGTAAGTTTTGAGTCCTTGGCTAAAACTGCATAGTCAAAATGTCGCGTTTCCAATATTTTGGGCATAGGCGTACGAATGCCTTGTGAATGGTTGGTACTTGTAAAAAAAATAACCAAAATAAAAAAATTTGAATTTCACATATTTATTGCAAAAAACCAAAATTTATTGAAAAAACTCAAAATCAGAAAAAAAACTACCAAGTTTGGTTGGAAACAACCAACAGTGGCATCCGTGGTCTTGTGTGTACATACATACGTGTAATATGTATAAAATATGAATTTGTTGGCGGTTAAAAAATTTTTTCCAGGAATCATTTAAATACGATAGTACTATCGATAGTACTATCGATAGTTCATTTTTTTAAGACTATCGAAAACTATCAATAGTTTTTTTTAAACTATCAAAAACTATCGATGGTGCTACTATCGATAGTTTCCCAACTCTAGTAGGTACCGCACGTATTGAAAGGTAGCTTAAAACCAAATAAGTTTAGATAAAACTAACAAACGAACAAACAACTCGTCAAACGACTAGTTAAACAACAAACAAGAATTAAAAGTATTAAAAGCTTGAAAAAGTGAGAAAGAGAAGAAAGAAAGAAACAAAGAAAGAAAGAAAGAATGAAGCAAGAAGAATTGTTAAATGGAAATAAGAATACATATGTATGTATAAGAAAAAAAGGCAAAGGTAAAATAAAGAATATACCCAGCGGCGAAAATGTTGCTTACAGAATCGATTAAGTCATGCACACATGTAAGGCTGTAATACACACCACCTCATATACAGATCTGTTATACATTTTCATATACATGGCCACAAAAATAGAGTGAACGCCTACACGTTACATACAAAGTAATCAGGCTAGTAAAGTGTTCATCCAATGGGCATATCAGTAACTAGCATACATTGTAAGCTGTAGGTAGGCAGTTCGAATCCTACTTCGCCAACGTTGTAAGGTGGACGTAGGCGGACTGAATACAACTCCGTTTACAGGGTAAGTTGTTGGTAGGCACCTCGAATCTACTTTCGCTTATCTTGTAAGGTGAACGTAGATGGACTGAATACAATTCCGCTTACATTGTAAGCTATAGGTGATCGAATCTACCTTCGCTTACCTTGTAAGGTGGATGTAGGCGCACTGAATACAATTCCGCTTGCATTGTAAGTTATAGGTAGGCACCTCGAATCTTCCTTAGCTTACCTTGTAAGTTGAATGTAGGCGGATTGGACTTGGCATCCGTTGGTGATTCTAATTGACGCTAATTGCCACGAAGCAGAAAAGACTGACGACTTTTTTTTTGGACTCGTCCAAAATTGTTTAAATGGTTAGGAAACAGATGAAAAAGCAGAGCTCGACAGTTTGCTTGGTTGCTGTGCTGCCTGGCTTTAGCCGGGCCCAATTAGCACACAAGGCGCCATTTTTATGCACATACTCATGGACCAAATAATACCTGTTGTCACGGTTCAATATCATTTCGAACGGATTTTGGTTACCTCGATAAACCTTCTGAGATCGGTTGTTGTTACGGTTCTTCATGCTTTTCGAACCACTTGGTTTTTTCGATGAACCTGTTAAGGTCGGTTAGGGGGAAATTTGACAATCCCTTTAGGCTTTGGAATACAAAGCTATCAAGGGTTTTGTGTCTGCTATGAGACAGTGAGTGCAGGACATTCACACGGCAAGTGTGTGATCGATTCCTCGCTGCCGTATTGGTTGCAGCTTCTGCATCTAGTCTTGAATGGGATCCCCATCCGTTCGGCTTGTTTTCCGAATGGTCAGTGTCCCGTGATAGTGGCTGTAATTCTGAAGATTTATTTTCTTGGTCTACTAAAGAGTTTTCTGGTTCTTGTTATGTTGTAGTCTGGCCAGGTCTCCTTTGCGAACTTGCATTTTGCTGTAGATTTCCACCGAAGTTTGGCCAGCTCTTTATGTTTGTTATGGATGTCTCTTTTTATAGCTGATAGGGGGCAGCTTAGCGTAGCTGCTCTTGATGGGTCCATAGACGTACCGGCTATCTTGTTGCCTTTAATGTTCCTGTGAACAGAAAGCCAGATCAGCGAGATGGCTACGCCTTCCGCTGCTATCGCCTCAAGGTCGTTTTTGCAGCTTCGGACGGTCTTGGATGTTGTTATCGGGGAATTGAGCGCCATGAGCGCCGCTTGACTGGCTGCTGAGCATATATGTATGCACCTCGGGTCCCCTAACCGTAGTTTCCAGCAAGAACTCGCAGGCCCGTTTTATGCCTTGTAACTCCGCTTGGAATATGCTGGCTGAGTCTGGCAGACGGAAAGAGGGCGAGATGTTTGGTTGCTCAAAGAAAACCCCCCTAACCCACACCTCAGTATATTTTTGACCCATCTATGTAGATCGATATTGTTTCCTTCTTCCGCACGATACCTCCTATCCATTCCCTTCTAGAGGAAAACCTCACCTTAAAGTTCCTGCTAAAATCCAGCGTCGTTGGGAGGTAGTCTGATGTTGTCTGTATATCGGAAAGCATGTTTAGGATATTACCGTGACCATATTCAGCCCTATTATGAACTTCATATGAAAAATTTCCCTCGAAAAATATAAAGCAAAACAATAACAATTTTTCACATTTTGTTTTTGTTTTGCTTTGTAATTTTGGGGAACATTTTGTTCACATGAAGTTCACGATAAGGCTGATTACCCGTCAGTTCAGCAGCCCGACTCACGGTTAGGTGATACCACCAGGGCTTTCTAGATCTAGATCTTACAAACCTTTCCATAAAATTGATTTAAAATAGATTGAGATTAGACGCCCGTGATGCTTATGAAACGCGTTGGTTTAATGAAGCGCAGAAAATCTATTAGCTTTGCATTTTCCAGCTCCGTCAGACACTCGAAGTATCGTCTATGGAAAGAGCGATAACTGGCCACCGACAGTGCAGGACAGTGACATAGATAGTGTTCATATTTTACCATTTCTTACACGTCTCCGAAACTGCGAAACTCGATAACCATTTTAGTAGAGGCCCATACGAGAGGCATTTAAGCCCCAAAAAAAAGACAGTGGCCTGTTACAGGTACCACCAGCGTACCTATCGAGAGCCGGTTGATATGTACATACTACCGAATTAGATCTCCTCTCATCCAGTATAAACCAGATTTGCTTGGAAATCACACATATTGACACTCCCTGGCACATCTAGTGTTAGCCTGTTCAATGAAGCCACGGTCCAAACAGTGCTTGCCTGAGTTCAAGTGGGATTCCACCCAATACGCAGTTGTGATTTCCCTCAAGTTTGTACCTTCCCTTTCTAACTCATACGTAATGCAGTTTCCCTGGATGTCGCTATGGCCTGCAACTCAAAAGGAGTTCAGCTCACGATCCTTCGGTTAGTTTGTTTAGAGTTTGCCTAAATGTCATTGCTACCATGTGAGTGAGTACTTTCAGGTACAGGGCTGCTCTGCTATACATAGATCAGAGATCGGCAAAATCCGATTGTTATTAGGCGGCGCAAGCAATTCCCAAATAACAACAAAAAACCTCAAGCAAAGCAACACAACTGGCGAACGGCAACAATAACAATAAATGCTTACTACAAGTAACTTAGAGTCAACCAAAAGCGTCAACAACAAAAGTCAACAAAAATACAACGAAGAAGAAGAAGAAAACCGGCAGAACAACAAATTTTTACTACGCTCAACACCAGTAGCTGACGCTTTTTACGTTAAATATCTTTTTGTTTTTGGTTTTTTATTGTTTCTTTGCCTTTGCTTGCTTACTTTCTTTCATTTCGTCTTACGATCGTTTAGCTGGTTTTGTTTGTTCGTTTGAATGTTTACTTGTTTGCTTAGCTATCTGCTGGTGAAGTTTAAGTAAAGAAATAGGAATATGTGTAGGTACACTGTGGATACATATTTACGCCTTCAATTCATGCTAAAAGCGACGTAGATCGCTGTTAAAACAAAATCAAACCAAAAAGACGATAAGCGTAATAAATCACCCAAAGTTCGTTGGATCGTTGTTGGGTTGTGGAGTTCAGTGTTCAGCTGATTGAGCGCAGAAGAAAAGGCAACATAGCACAAGACAGACAAGGTATGTATTTATGTATGTATGTATGGAGATCTGCTTAAAAATAGTGGCGGAGCTGCTAACAGAGGTTCGTTGAGATTGTAAAATTGTCTGATGAGTTGTGAAACCAAAACCGATGATGCAAACCAAGAAAAGCAAAGCCTCTAGTTATGACCTTATATCTGAAAATATACTGTCACCAATCCTAAATGCTCCAAAATGCTTCAGTGGCCTTCTTCCTGGTGCTGGGAAATCGCACAGCAAGTCTTTTACTGTTTCGGGCGCCTTTTCATTCTCACAAACCCTAAAGTAATCGTAATATGGAGCATTCATCCTTTCTTCATACCTCCCAAAGATTATATGGCCTGTTATTAGCCCCGTCATTAGTGCAAGCTCGGACCTTCCGAGTGCCAGTAGACTCTTCGCCCGTTTGGTGTTCCAGTTATGCCACCACAGCCTAGTATGGTTGCAGGTACTCAGACTATGCCGCCTCTTATTTGCTTCATTGCAGTATTGCTCCCTGAGTTTAAGCTTGCTTGTTGCGAGCGACATACGTAAACCCTTCCACGATGTTGAAAGTGGAGAGGATGTACCCTCTCTAACAAGTTCGTCCACCATCTCGTTTGCCGGTATGTTACAGTGTCCAGGCCAAGGATGGGCATTTTTGCATTACCATTCAAAGTGCATTACCATTCAGTAGTGAATGCGAATGCAAATGTGGCTTGCACTACCATTCAGTAGTGAATGCGAATGCAAATGTGGCTTGCACTACCATTCAGTAGTGAATGCGAATGCAAATGTGGTTTGCACTACCATTCAGTAGTGAATGCGAATGCAAATGTGGCTTGCACTACCATTCAGTAGTGAATGCGAATGCAAATGTGGCTTGCACTACCATTCAGTAGTGAATGCGAATGCAAATGTGGCTTGCACTACCATTCATTGCATTCCCACTACAAGTATGATTTGTGAAAACCTATGATCGTAGTTTAGGTATTAAGTGGCCAATCTATTTAATAAGTACTGAATGGTAGTGCAAGCCACATTTGCATTACCATTCAATAGTGAATGGTAATGCAAATCAAATTTTCACTACCACTCATCAGTGATTGGAGAATGCAAGGCTGAATGCAATCAAAATTGAATGCACTGTGCCGAACCCTGGTCCAGGCACCCGTACGAGTTGTATGGCAAACTGTTCAGCCAACTCGTTTAGAGATCTGCGGCAATTTGCCCCAGTTCTGTATTTGCATATAACAGATCCATGCGTTTTCAGTTCAGCCTGACTGTCTGAAAAGGTGCAGACTTCCTTACATTCGTTTTTGCTTGCCTTCAAGGACTCAACCGCCTCTTGTAACGCTGCTACCTCCGCCTGGAAGACACTGCATTAATCTGGTAAGCGAAATGGTATTTTTAGCCCCCCCCCTGACTGAATAGACTCTCCTGCCACCCTAGCATTAAGCTTAGAAACATCGGTGTACAGATGGATAGTATTATTCGAGACCGGAGGACCCTTGGCCCAGAAGTCTCTATCTGGAATTACTATTTCATAATTCCTTATGAATAAATTTTTCGGTTTGCTATAATCCGATATGTCATTGGTTTGGGATAATCCTGAGTATATGTAGATGTGTGAATGACCCTGATCCATTACTCTCCATTCGCGCAGCTCCTTTAGCCGCATTGCCGAACACGCAGCAAATAGTATCCAGTGCCTTTGAGGCGGTAGACCGCAGCGCACTTCTCTGCACCTCTCTATGATCTGACTTCTACACAAATACTTTACTTGAACAAAGATTAGAAAATGAATATCTTTTTATTTCAATGTTGAATAGAAGTAGTTGATTGGTAGGTTGGTAGTCTTCACAAATTCTGTATCACTTGAGAGACTTTGCTGGGCGTTTACCGTCTAGTATGAACCAATCTTTTAATGTAATGAAACCCACTTTAAAGAGCGTATATTTAAATGTAATCCAGCTAAGTTTCAGGAAACAAAACCCTATTAATCTTTATTTTAGTTCATTAAACTCTATTATTGCTTAAAACGAAGACGCTTCCTGTAGGAAAAATATTATTCTAAGATATATTGAGTCATTTTCTACATTTCCAAACAACAAAAAAAAATACTGTGATCTTAAGTTGGATTTATAACCTTTTATTTCTCTTGTACAACATTTTGTTGTCTTCTGTTGTTAAGTAAAGTGATATTCTCTGGTTGTCTTCTTATTCGTTCTTTCATTTTGTTGGATCGTGTAAATGCGATTACTATAAGCTCCCCAATACGATCAACTGCTTACCAACGCAAAGCGCTTAGCTTTAGTTAGTGGTTACTTGTTTGTATACGCGATCGATCGATTAAGCTTTTTTTACTCCTTTTTTACTTTTGCTTCGTCGTCCAGTAGAAAGACGGGCTATAGAAGCCAGATTAAATAAACTGAGTGGGCCGGCAACGAGTTTCTTTTTGTAATTTTTTTATTTTCTCTATTTTGTTTTATTTTTCTCTTTCTTTGGTAGGTAGTACATATATATGTATTTATGTATATTTTGCATTTACCTTATAAATAAAGTTTATTTGTTTTTTTGTTTGTTTGTTTGTTTGTTTGCAGCTCCCATATGAACGTGGATTTTAAGTTTTCATTCATTTTATGGTTAGACTCTATACTATAGAGTACGTACTTCGATTTCAACTGTTTAGTATATTTTTGCTGTTTAAGTTGAAACTCGTCTTTAGAGATGGTAGAAGCAGAACGAGTGAACGGATCATCCGTCGCATAAAGCGATTGGGTTTATTTTTTTGTATAAAAAAGGCAAATAAATAGAAACTTTAATCATTACAAACATACCAATGGATGCACAAAAACTCAATGAGTAGCAACTTTTTTAATTTTTTGAAATGGAGGGCTTTGCTGCATTTTTTTAGATTTGTTCGTGATTGTTTCATGAACCGGTTTTCAGTTGGTGCTATTTATGTAACTAAGTGTTTGACTTTGTTTGATACCACAACTGGTATGGTACGAGTACATACATACATACATATCGTTGTTTAAACTCCATAACCTCCTAAGTGAAACTTTCATAACCGCCTATCCGATGCTTGCGCCAAAAATGAGATTTGAATTTCTGAAGCCCAACTCACAGTTCTACCGATTCATACCATAACTTTTGGTCTTGGCAAGCTCGATAAACTTTATATTTCCGTCTAATGTCCTTTAGGGCTCTGGATATGATTTCTGAATATCAGATAGAGCAGTTGAAGCTGAATACAAGGCTTCTGGGATAGGGTTATTTTTTCCTGATTCCATTTGCTTCATGGACACAAACATGCCCTTAAATGCAAGGAACGCAAAAAGGGAGTCATAGAAGTACAATAATAAGTATTTAGCTGATTTTATGCAATCAGCGTCCAAGTGAATTTGCCTTACGTAGTTCACAGATATGTTTCGCATTTCGATTTTGGCTGATGGCAAAGCACAGAATGTATTCTCCGAAATACATATATTCAAACCCATATCTATACAAATTTCAAATCTACAGAAAAGTCAAAGCTCTTATTTATGCTGAGATGTTATTATATAACAAAAATTATACAAGCGTTAACCTTTTAGCCTTTACAAAATACGTGCGTATGTAAGTAAGTTGTGTTCGACTGAAATCGAAGATAATCTCATTGAATTTACATATGTTTACTGATACGTCAAGGAGATAATAAATAATGCAAAGTAATATACAAATGTATGTATTTTAAAATAAAAATAAACAAATGAGCTACAAGACATACATACATAGATACAAACATTCATATACATATATCTACATACTTAAGTGGATATTTATTGCTATCCACGTGCCCTGGCCCTGCCTCGTATAATTTTTCTTCGTTATTAAGGTCAAAGTGTGGACAAAGTCAATTAATTCAAATCTGATAGCTGCGTAGTGTTTTTGTGGGTATTATGACTTATTTAAATTAAGCAAAGAAAGAAATAAAAAAAAACAAGTAATTGGGAGAAGATTAAAATAACAACAATAAAAGCGATAATATAGTACTATTTGTGATAATAACAGTAATAATAATAATAATAATAATAATAATAATAATAATAATAATAATAATAATAATAATAATAATAATAATAATAATAATAATAATAATAATAATAATAATAATAATAATAATAATAATAATAATAATAATAATAATAATAATAATAATAATAATAATAATAATAATAATAATAATAATAATAATAATAATAATAATAATAATAATAATAATAATAATAATAATAATAATAATAATAATAATAATAATAATAATAATAATAATAATAATAATAATAATAATAATAATAATAATAATAATAATAATAATAATAATAATAATAATAATAATAATAATAATAATAATAATAATAATAATAATAATAATAATAATAATAATAATAATAATAATAATAATAATAATAATAATAATAATAATAATAATAATAATAATAATAATAATAATAATAATAATAATAATAATAATAATAATAATAATAATAATAATAATAATAATAATAATAATAATAATAATAATAATAATAATAATAATAATAATAATAATAATAATAATAATAATAATAATAATAATAATAATAATAATAATAATAATAATAATAATAATAATAATAATAATAATAATAATAATAATAATAATAATAATAATAATAATAATAATAATAATAATAATAATAATAATAATAATAATAATAATAATAATAATAATAATAATAATAATAATAATAATAATAATAATAATAATAATAATAATAATAATAATAATAATAATAATAATAATAATAATAATAATAATAATAATAATAATAATAATAATAATAATAATAATAATAATAATAATAATAATAATAATAATAATAATAATAATAATAATAATAATAATAATAATAATAATAATAATAATAATAATAATAATAATAATAATAATAATAATAATAATAATAATAATAATAATAATAATAATAATAATAATAATAATAATAATAATAATAATAATAATAATAATAATAATAATAATAATAATAATAATAATAATAATAATAATAATAATAATAATAATAATAATAATAATAATAATAATAATAATAATAATAATAATAATAATAATAATAATAATAATAATAATAATAATAATAATAATAATAATAATAATAATAATAATAATAATAATAATAATAATAATAATAATAATAATAATAATAATAATAATAATAATAATAATAATAATAATAATAATAATAATAATAATAATAATAATAATAATAATAATAATAATAATAATAATAATAATAATAATAATAATAATAATAATAATAATAATAATAATAATAATAATAATAATAATAATAATAATAATAATAATAATAATAATAATAATAATAATAATAATAATAATAATAATAATAATAATAATAATAATAATAATAATAATAATAATAATAATAATAATAATAATAATAATAATAATAATAATAATAATAATAATAATAATAATAATAATAATAATAATAATAATAATAATAATAATAATAATAATAATAATAATAATAATAATAATAATAATAATAATAATAATAATAATAATAATAATAATAATAATAATAATAATAATAATAATAATAATAATAATAATAATAATAATAATAATAATAATAATAATAATAATAATAATAATAATAATAATAATAATAATAATAATAATAATAATAATAATAATAATAATAATAATAATAATAATAATAATAATAATAATAATAATAATAATAATAATAATAATAATAATAATAATAATAATAATAATAATAATAATAATAATAATAATAATAATAATAATAATAATAATAATAATAATAATAATAATAATAATAATAATAATAATAATAATAATAATAATAATAATAATAATAATAATAATAATAATAATAATAATAATAATAATAATAATAATAATAATAATAATAATAATAATAATAATAATAATAATAATAATAATAATAATAATAATAATAATAATAATAATAATAATAATAATAATAATAATAATAATAATAATAATAATAATAATAATAATAATAATAATAATAATAATAATAATAATAATAATAATAATAATAATAATAATAATAATAATAATAATAATAATAATAATAATAATAATAATAATAATAATAATAATAATAATAATAATAATAATAATAATAATAATAATAATAATAATAATAATAATAATAATAATAATAATAATAATAATAATAATAATAATAATAATAATAATAATAATAATAATAATAATAATAATAATAATAATAATAATAATAATAATAATAATAATAATAATAATAATAATAATAATAATAATAATAATAATAATAATAATAATAATAATAATAATAATAATAATAATAATAATAATAATAATAATAATAATAATAATAATAATAATAATAATAATAATAATAATAATAATAATAATAATAATAATAATAATAATAATAATAATAATAATAATAATAATAATAATAATAATAATAATAATAATAATAATAATAATAATAATAATAATAATAATAATAATAATAATAATAATAATAATAATAATAATAATAATAATAATAATAATAATAATAATAATAATAATAATAATAATAATAATAATAATAATAATAATAATAATAATAATAATAATAATAATAATAATAATAATAATAATAATAATAATAATAATAATAATAATAATAATAATAATAATAATGATAATAATGATAATAATAATAATAATAATAATAATAATAATAATAATAATAATAATAATAATAATAATAATAATAATAATAATAATAATAATAATAATAATAATAATAATAATAATAATAATAATAATAATAATAATAATAATAATAATAATAATAATAATAATAATAATAATAATAATAATAATAATAATAATAATAATAATAATAATAATAATAATAATAATAATAATAATAATAATAATAATAATAATAATAATAATAATAATAATAATAATAATAATAATAATAATAATAATAATAATAATAATGATAATAATAATAATAATAATAATAATAATAATAATAATAATAATAATAATAATAATAATAATAATAATAATAATAATAATAATAAAAATATAATAATAATAATAATAAAAATATAATAATAATAATAATAATAATAATAATAATAATAATAATAATAATAATAATAATAATAATAATAATAATAATAATAATAATAATAATAATAATAATAATAATAATAATAATAATAATAATAATAATAATAATAATAATAATAATAATAATAATAATAATAATAATAATAATAATAATAATAATAATAATAATAAAATAATAATAATAATAATAATAATAATAATAATAATAATAATAATAATAAAATAATAATAATAATAATAATAATAATAATAATAATAGGCGCATTTCTGTCGTATCCAAGCATGAAAAGAATACTCGCTTATTCATCAAATTACCTTCAAAGCAACAACACCAACTCGACTATTTTAAAAATAGTCGAGTTGGTGTTGTTGCTTTGAAGGTAATTTTATGAATAAGCGAGTATTCTTTTCATGCTTGGGTACGACAGAAATGCGCCTAATAATAATGATAATAAAATAATAATAATAATAATGATAATAATAATAATAATAATAATAATAATAATAATAATAATAATAATAATAATAATAATAATAATAATAATAATAATAATAATAATAATAATAATAATAATAATAATAATAATAATAATAATAATAATAATAATAATAATAATAATGTTTTTCACAAAAGTATTATGTAAGTATCACTTAAGATACATATGTTTGAGAGTTGCCAGCTGGTTGGAAATTTTTCCGATTAGTAATTATGAATTACTACAAGTGTTGCCACCTTTCTAAAGTTTTAAGCTTAACTAAAGTGATAAAATAAGCGAAATAGTACAAGATGGGTAACAAATTAAAGATATTTAAAGCATTACTGTTGCACATATTTTTATAGAGTTGCCACATGTTAAACAAAAATCGATTTATAAATTAATGATATGCATAATATCATCCAAAGAATAATAATAATAATAAAAAACACGCTTTAATCTTAAAAATCGTACTAAAAATTGAGAAATAATTTAATTAGAAACAAAATGATGAACGAAAATATAAGTATTTAAGGAAAAGCGTGGGGTGCTCAGTATGTCAAAAAATATTTAAAATCGGTGTTTTTTTACTAATAGTTTTATTTTGACTTTTTTGAGATTTCATATATCGTACTCTTTAATTTCGCAACTAGGTATATTTTTGTACTAGTTGTACGAATCGAATATTTTCATGTTCAAATATTATTGAGCACCCCCACGCTTTTCCTTAAATACTTATATTTTCGTTCATCATTTTGTTTCTAATTAAATTATTTCTCAATTTTTAGTACGATTTTTAAGATTAAAGCGTGTTTTTTAGTTTTTTAACCTATTATTTATTTTTAACTTTTTAGTGAAATTTTTCATTAAAGGATGTTTTATGCGGACGCAAGAATAAAAGTAAAAAGAAGTCTGATGGGATGTGGTGTTCTCCGAAATAGATCTACATACATATGTATTTATAACTTCTACCAAAAATCCCAATATGTAGTGAAGTAAACTAGCTTATTATGCAATAATTTCCAAACACTTTTATTCAAGGTTTTCCAAACTAGTTTGGAAATACAAAATTTCCCAAACGTTTTGTTATATTTTACAATCAGAAAGTGAAGAGAAGTTGAGGTGGAGCATTTGAAAAGAACAAAAAAAAAAGAAACCTGATTGAATAAATTCGAATTTAGACAACAAAATTCCGAATACGTTTATAGCGTAATGGTGAGGTATGCTGCCTACGGACCAAGGAGCTCAGGTTCGAGTCCCGAGTGGCGCATTTTTTTTTTATTTTATTTTATTTTTAGAGAAATTTTTTTCACCTCACGTTTACAAAACATTGTATAAAAATTGCTTTCCAAACGTGAAATGCAATTATAGAATTAGGGTTCCTTTTCGTTGATTCAGCACTTACTATTAAATGAATTACAAACAAAACCAGTTCTTGCTTTGCATGTATGTATGTACATGCGGCTGATTTCATTGCAAATACAACAAACCCAAAACAGAAAGCTTCAAGCTTCATTTTTGAGTGAATTTATGCATTGAGTTTATCGCCATCGCTATGAGCGATCGCTGGCTGTTGTACGTTAGTTCGCTCGCTATTTGAGTGGTTATACGTTTTTCTTTGAACATTTGTTTGTGATTTGAGAAGAATGTATTTTTGAGCGTTCGTGAGTGAGTTTTTCCGTACCCTGAAGGCTTGTTACTTATTGGCTTATATACGGGAGTGAATTGAAATTCATAGAGGCTATTTTGAAGAAAGGTAACATAAAAGCCGCAAGGAAGCATAAAGTATAATGTTGAATGTCCTACTATATGATGCCGTTGGACTGTTGATGTCGTGTTTCGAATCCGGAGGAGAATACATAGAAATAATAGAGAGAACACAAAAAAGTGAATGTTTGAAAGATATAATTATTCAGTTAAATGTTACAACTTTTAGGATGGGATGAAGTTACATACATACATACATACGTACATACATACATACATACAGGTGAAGCTAATAAAAGCGTGTTAAAAATAACCACTTTTCAGAGTGTTGCCACCTGTTTCAGAATACTAAATTCAATTTAATTCTTGCAATAAACTAAAACAACTTAAGGGCCTTTTCACATTACTCGGTACGACATCGGATCGACATTTTTTGCTCGGTATTTCCAGCTCACCGAAACGATTCCGCGTTGCTGTGTTTTTCACACTTGTGTGAATACTTTCGGTGAGTTATCGGGAGAAAATAGGAAAACAAACACCGAAATTTGCAAAACAAAATTTTTAACTTCAACAAATCACTCAATAATAACAATAATGTCTTCTAGCGAAGATGAAGACATTATAACTTGCTACATTTATAGCCGAAACGAGTTTTTTATTGACTTTGTTCTTCTTATTTTATTACGCCGCAAAAATGTATGCAGTAATTCCTCAAATTTTACTGACCGGTCTTACCGCGCTGCGGTATACCGAAATTAATCCGCTCCGATTTCATGTATGCAACACTAATGTGAAAGTGCCAATTGAAATACATGTGGTCGGTAAGGTTTCGGTATACTTTCGATAAAAACCAAAAATGTCGATCCGATACCGCACCGAGTAATGTGAAAGCGCTCTAAAGATGTATAAGTGTTGCCACGTATTTAACTTTTTTTTAACGAATTAATATAAAGAAATGTTAAGCCATATGTATGTATCGAAACAAAGTGGTGCCACGACCAAAGATAAATTTGAGCAGGGTTGCCACCTGTTTGAAAAAAAAATAAGAAAGTCAGAGAGTGATAAGGGCGGGTGTGAGAGATATAGAGAAAGATCTTCCTCGAATTTTCTAGTCAAAAAATACACTTACATACATAAGTATAAAAATGATAATCCACATTTCCTGGAAATTCATAAAAAAAGAACATGTAATACTTAATAACAAAATTAGCAGATAAGCACCTTTTCGAGTACATACTTACTTACTTAGTACATATTAGCTAAGCACATTACATGCGTAAGATGAACATCGTTACCTTAATTCACAAAGGCCCTAACTGACAAAATAATTTTTTTACAGGAGAGCCAAAAAACGTGTTAAAATGAAAATAAAAGACTTTTGTGAGTTTTTAAAAATGCAGTTTCTGCATAAACAAGGCCCTGAAGTAGATCTTGAAGAAAAATTTTAGATACATTGGATTTTGGCAATTTTGTGTCAGATAGGGCTTTTTTACACTACGAATTTAGAAAAAAAACTGTAGTTAGGGCTTTTTGTGGTTTGAATATTTATTCAAATTTTCAGCTGCAATTGATTCCAATAACTTCAAAGCGCATCATAAATAACATTTAAGACTGTAAATATATATGTACATCATATATCGTAAAATTAATATATTAATTTCAGTACACATATGTACATGCATACATAATATAGGAAAATTTCATTAATTTTTAAAGGGCAAGTTTTCATAAAAAGAATGGCAATCTTTAGGTAATGATATTTTTAGATCCTATAGATTTTCCCATTTCTTTTTTAGAGATTGGAAGTTGTTGATTATGTAATAAGCTGGGCTTTAATATTTCAAAATTTTTGCTGGCTCTCTGAGGTAGCGGCTGGTACTCAGATGTTATATCAGTTTTATAAAATATTTGTCCCGAAGGATCATATCCTAAGGCACGAAGCATGTTGACTGTGGAGGCTCCTGACATTCTTCCTGAAAAGGAAACACCATAATATAATTTTAGATATGTTTAACGCACTAGGAATATACATATTACATACCAGGGCCCTATTCCACAAATAAACTTATCAACTTTGCACTTTGCACTTTGCACTATCGATTTTATTGCAAAGTGAAAAGTGTTTCTGTTCCACAATATTCTTTGCAAATCTCACTATGCGTTGCGCTTAGTTTTGCAAAGTCTTTGCTAACGGAACATATTTTTGCAAAGACTTTTCACTCTCTGCAAAGTCTTTGCGTTCTATTGAAAAGTGAGCGTGCAAGGTGTTCCACAAAGCATTGACACGTCTTTGCATTTGTTTTGAATCAAAACTTTTGATTCTTTTCACTTTGTATTGTGTGTTTATGAGCCGAAAAATAAAAATAGAGAAAAAATTAGCCGTACTAAAGCTATGTAATTAAAGAAAAAAAAAAAGATATTTTATTTGCTAACTTTCAAAACAATAAAGTAAGTATGTTTTTATAAAATTATTGTGAGTATTTAGAACATATTTAAGCTTATATTTCATTTTGAAGGTTAATAAATTAGATAAGCAGGCAGCTTGGGAGGAAGTTTTAAATAAAGCCCAGTCACTGCAACTGGTGTCGGCCCAAAAAACATGGACTTATGCGAGGGATAGCTTCACTGTTATAAATATTGGAATATTTTTAAATCTTTGATTTGGTTTGAAAGAAATTTAAAACTTTTTTTGGGTTAAATTTTGAACCTTCGAAAGTTTAAAAGTTTGTTATGCTTTTTTGGTTTAAAATTCAAACTTACAAAAGTTTAAATACTTCTAAGTATTTTTTGGAATAAATTTCATACTTTTTTTGGTTTAAATCTTACATTTTTTCTCATTTAAACTTTTAAGGTTTAAATTTTAAAATTTTATTGGTCGTAACATTTTATTTCAATGAAAAAATTCTAATTTTTGATTTGAAATTCCAACTTGCTTTTTCGAGAAATAAACAATATAAAAGGCTCACATATAGGGGCGTCAGAATGAATACTTTTCCGTCAATCCAGCAATCCGTTTAACTGACAGCAGAGTGGAATTATATGTAATTGAATGACGATCGACACATTCAGTACTTCAACTTTGCGGTAAAAAATTTATGAAGTTGAAGTATGTGTCAGTTAAACGGAGCTGGATTGCCGGAAAAGTATTCATTCTGATGCCCCTATTATAGTTATTAGACAATTTGAATGAACGACTGTGTGGCGTTTGAATGTAGAAAAAAATAAACAAAATAATTATGGAAACAGATAAAATGAAGAAGGAAGAAAAGGAGAAACGGAGGATAGGAAAAACATGAAATATGGAAAAGATGAAGGGGATGTTGGGGGCAGAACAATATGGAAGAAAAGGAGAAAAATAAGGTAGGAAAGAAGATACAATAGGGAAAAGCATGAAGAGGATTTGGGAGCAGACATATTTTTTTTAATTTAAACCAAAAGAAGTAAGGAAGCCTAAGTTCGAGTGGAATCGAACATTAGATACTCAGCTGTATGCTTTCATTGTTTGTTTGCGTTTGATGGAAACACGATGTACTTTATATAAAGCGAGTGCTGCACAAAGTGGGCGTAGCCACGCCCATTTTAAAATTTTTTATCAGTCATCTAACTAAGCATATGAATATTATTCTTTGTGCAAAATGTCATTCCTTTATGACTTAAAGTTACAAAGATGTCACGTTACACATTCCCAAAGAGTGTTCCAGAAATATTTGTTAAAAAGTAGGCGTGGTCATAAACCGATTTCAATAAATTGTTGCGTGTCTATTAGCACAAGATGTAAAAGTGTATAAACCAAGTTTTGTCATAATATCTCAATTATTTGTCGAGTTATGGGCTCCGAAATCTTGTAGATTCCTTTGTATAAAATGAAGCGGTGCCACGCCCATTTTCCAAAATTTTTATACTTTTTGTTTCCGGTCTATTGTAGAACTTATGCCACAAAATTTCAATGAATTATCTTTAAATTTCAATGAATTATCTTTATATATCGCTTAAAATGTTTTTATTAGGCCACTCTATAGTTCCCATACATAAGAGTGGGCGTGGTCGTCAAACCGATTTCACTAAAATTTTGAACATGTATTACCACAAGTAGTAAAAGTGTATACATCAAGTTTCGTCATTATATATCAATTATTTGTCGAGTTATGGGCTCAGAAATCTCGTATATTCCTACTTCTAAAAGGAGTGCGTTGCCACGCCCATTTTCCAAACTTTTGTGTTTTTTGTTTTATGTCCATAGTTGGACTCATGTGACAAAATTTCAGTGATAGATCTTTATATTTGACAGAGTTATGGCTTAAAATGTTTTTATTAGGCCACTCTATAGTTCTCATATATAAAAGTGGGCGTGGCCGTCAGCCGATCTTAACAATTTTCTGTCCAAAGGTTTGCATAAGTAAGTAAATCACGCGTACCAAATTTCATCGATATATCTTCAATGGTTTCTGAGTTATGACATATAAAACTTTCAATGTTTGACGCTTAATAAGTGGGCGTGGCACCGCCCATTTTCCAAAATTTCACCAAATTTCTTCATAAGGGACTGGGCTCAATACGTGGGTGAAATTTCATCGCTCTATCTATATTAATAGCTGAGATACCAAATTTCCGATTTTTTCTATATAGCAAAAGTGGGCGTGGTCATGGTCCGATTTCGCCCATTTTCAATACCAACCGTCCCAGTCTCTGCACCAACTTGTATTCCAAATTTCATCGAAATATCTCAATTTTTGCGCGAGTTGAGTGTTTAAAGGCGGACGGACGGACAGACGGACGGACGGACGGACGGACGGACATGGCTCAATCGATTTCTCTTTTCACCCTGATAATTTTGATATATATAAGTCTATATCTATCTCGATTATTTCATTCTGTTGCAATCCACCATTATGTGATTAAAACTATAATACTCTGTGTACTAGTACAGCTGACTATAAAAAGGTTTACATTGTAAACTTTTGAACTTCATATATTTGCTTTTTTTCATATTCACCAACTTTATTTAAAATGAAATCAACTTGTGTTTGGTTTAAACGGAAGCACTCATTAAAATTAAAGCTTTGTAGTCCTGAAAAATTAATGCGGTCCCTATAATTTCTTCCTATAACCGCGTCTTCACTACGTCGAACAAAAACTCACGTCTTAACATTTTGAAAAACTTCACTAGTAATAAAAATGTGAATTTGCAAAGCGATCGTTTACCTTGCAAATTTTTGACAAACTTATCAAATTCGGCTTTGCAAACATAGAATTTAAAGTTTTTGAGGAACGAAAGAGCGCATTTATTTGCAAAGTCTTAGCAAATTACACTTTTCAATAGTAGCTTTGCACTTTGCACAAGAGAACGTACGTGGAACAGAAATCGAAAAGAGAGTACAAAAACTGCAAAGACTTTTCAAATTACACTTTTCAAATAAACTTATAACTTATCAAATTTTACAATTCTGTGGAACACAAAGTTTTGCAATTTGACGAAAAATTTGCAAAGTGCAAAGTGAAAAGTTGATAAGTTGGTTTGTGGAATAGGGCCCAGGTCGAATCGTTGAGTACGTTTTCGGAATATTTTCAAAATTAAAAAAAACAAGTAAGGAAGCCTAAGTTCGAGTGCAATCGAACATTAGATACTCAGCTGTATGCTTTCATTGTTTGTTTGCGTTTGTTCGATATAGGGTGTATTTTATATGAAACGAGTGCTGCATAAACAGGGCGCAGCCACGCCCATTTTCAAAATTTATATCAATCATCCAAATAAGCATACAAATATTATTGTTAGTGCAAAATTTCATCCCTCTATGACTTTTAGTTACAAAGACTTCACGTTACAAATTCCAAAAGGGTGTTCCAGAAATATCTTTGTTAAAAAGTAGGCGTGGTCATAAACCGATTTCAATACATTTTTGCGTGTCTATTAACACATGTTATAAAAGTGTATAAACCAAGTTTCGTCATAATATCTCAATTATTTGTCGAGTTAAAGGCTAAGAAATCTCATATATCCCTTTGTCTAAAAAGAGGCGGTGCCACGCCCATTTTCCAAACTTTTTTATTTTTTGTTTCCGGTCTATTGTAAAACTCATGTCACAAAATTTCAATGAATTATCTTTATATTTCACATAGATATCGCTTAAAATGGTTTTATTAGGTCACTTTATAATACACATATATAAAAGTGGGCGCGGTCGTCAACCGATTTTGGTAATTTTTCGTCCACACATTTGGCTAAGTAAATATATCACGCGTACCAGATTTCATCGATATATCTTTAACGGTTTCTGAGTTATGGCTTATTAAACTTTCAATATTCGCTCCTTAATAAGTGGGCGTGGCACCGCCCATTTTCCAAAATTTTTGTAGTTTTTGTTTTATGTCCATAGTTGGACTCCTGCCACAAAATCTCAGTGATTGATCTTTATATTTGACAGAGATATCGCTTAAAATGTTTTTATTAGGCCCCCTTATATTTCCTATATATAAAAGTGGGCGTGGCCGTCAACCGATTTTGATAATTTTTCGCCAAAACATTTGACTAAGTAATTATATTACGCGTACCGAATTTCATCGATATATCTTCAACGGTTTCTGAGTTATGACTCATAAAACTTTCAATGTCTGCCCCTTAATAAGTGGGCGTGGCACCGCCCATATTCCAAAATTTTTGTGTTTTTTGTTTTATGTCCATAGTTGGACTCATGCGACAAAATTTCAATGATAGATCTTTATATTTGACAGAGATATCGCTTAAAATGGTTTTATTAGGTCACTTTATAATACACATATATAAAAGTGGGCGTGGCCGTAAACCGATTTTGATAATTTTTCGTCAAAACATTTGTCTATGTAAGCAAATTACGCGTACCAAATTTCATCGATATATCTTCAACGGTTTCTGAGTTATGACATATAAAACTTTCAATGTTTGACCCTTAATAAGTGGGCGTGGCACCGCCCATTTTCCAAAACTTCATCAAATTTCTTCATAAGGGCCCGAGCTCAATACGTGGGTAAAATTTTAAAACTCTAGCTATATTAGTGGCTGAGATACCAAATTTCCGATTTTTTCTATATAGGAAAAGTGGGCGTGGTCATGGTCCGATTTCGCCCATTTTCAATACCAACCGTCCCAGTCTCGATACCAACTTGCGTTCCAAATTTCATCAAAATATCTCAATTTTTGCGCGAGTTAGAGTGTTTACAGACGGACGGACGGACGGACGGACGGACAGACGGACGGACGGACGGACGGACGGACGGACGGACGGACGGACGGACATGGCTCAATCGATTTCTCTTTTCACCCTGATCATTTTGATATATATAAGTCTATATCTATCTCGATTATTTCATTCTGTTACAATCCACCGTTATGTGATTAAAACTATAATACTCTGTGTACTAGTACAGCTGAGTATAAAAAGCTATGCTCTAGGTCAGGGATGGGCGCCGCAAGGCACATAAACGCAGCAGAGGGGCGATCATGGGCTTTCGTGGGCACTGCATAATTTCCGGGGAAAGGGGAGCTAAGGCGATATCGAAGTTGATGTACACTTCGCCTTACGTGATGTTCATCGCACAGCGCGTACGGAAACACTAAAAATGAAAACCACATTGTTTTATATAGAGAGAGGAATTCACCAATAAAATGTGCAGTGTTGCTGCTAAAAAATTTGGAAAAGTGGCCGAAAAAAGGAAAAAGGTGTCTCCCAAATTTTTTTTTAGCTAGAAACACATTTTTATATATTTTTGTGGTTTATTTAATGCTTAAAGCAATTTGCAAGCGGTTTGTACCCTTGGTCTTAAATAGTGAAAACTTTGAAAATAATCTTTCTGCTGATGCACTGCTGGCAGCGTTAATATATTCGCAACAAATTCACAACAAGTTCTCAATTAAGTTGTTTTTCATTTCCCCACGTTGTGCGAAAACTCTTCTATTTCGGTTTGTTAAAACAATTTTCTTGCATTCTAAAAATTTTTACTCCCAAATAATTCTTTCGGGATTTTCCTTCGCAGCGGAGAATTGCTAATGAAAAGTGAAAAGGTAACAAAGAGGCTTTTTTATGTGAATTTTATATGAGCTATTGGCCAGTTTCTAATTAAGAAAAATTGAACAATTTTTTTGGTAGAAGTTACTCTGAAAAAAATACCCGTAGTTAAACCAACAACTTTCGGCTGTTGAATCTCCGTCTTTGATTCAAAAGCAAAAGTATTTGTTTTTACAGCAAAGTTTTTGATCCAACAATTTATTCAAAAACGGGCATTGTTGAGTCAAAAACTTGCTTGCTTTTAAAAAAATTTTTGTGAGAAAATATTTTTTTGTGAGAAAACCAACAAAAAAAATAATGATGGAGAGAAGATGAAGAGAAAAATCCAAAAAAAGTTTATTTTAGCAACAATTTTCTTCCCGTTGTTGATTTAAAGGCAAAAGTATTTGACCCAACAGTTTCCGTTGTAAACAAAACTAATGAGAAAAAATTTTTTTAAACTTTGTTTTTACAATGATTCAAATAATTTATGGATTCCTTTTTAGGAAATGGGAGTATAAATAGGTTACGACAATTCAATATAATGTTGAATGTTCCACTATGTGATGATTGGATAGAATTTTAGGTTTGTATCATGGTTCGAATCCGGAGGAGAATATAAAATAAAGAAGAAAAATCAGAATAAGAAATAAAGATAGCAACCAGTGAATGATAATAAGGAGAGAAGAATAGGAGAACGAGCGGAGGCTACATATTTGCAGTTGGGTCCCGGGCGGAGAGAAGATGAAGAGTAAAATGCAAACAAAAATTTATTTTTAGGTGAACATTTTTTCCAACAATCTCCATTATTGACTTAAATCAACAACGCTCGCACCTTTGAAACAACAACGGAGCGTTGTTGGGCACATTTCAACTGCGGAAAGTAGTTGATTTAACAGCGAAAGTCGTTAGATTTACAACGTTTTTTTTTCAGAGTATGGATCCATTTCGGAGACCACCACATCCCCTCATCAGACTTCTTCAGGCGGCCTCAACCGAGGATCGAACTTAAGTCGTTTCGATTGGTAATCCAATGGCATCCCATTGAGCTACCACCGCCGTCAGCTTTGTTTCGCTTAATTCTCAATTGTCCTTTTATTACAATCTACATACCAACAACAGTAGCAGAAAACGGCCATGTAAAAACAAACGTAAAAAAGCTTTTTTTATATTTAAGAAAAAAACTAAAAAATATTTATTACATTATAGGTTTGAAAGTAAAAAGGGACCAAAAGTGGCCCAAATTTTTAAAAAGGTTCAAATATTGCATATTTTCTAAAAGTTGGGTTCCGGTAGCCTGGCTCTTAAAAAAGGTTCAAATTGTCACTTTAGTGGCCTCAGCGGCAATGCTGTACAATCGCTAATTTTGCAGTTTCTTTCTCGCTCTATTGCTTTCGAACTCCGATGCCATTTACTTCATTAGTGTCATAATTTAAAAAAACCAATTTATGTCTTCTTCGCTATATATGGAAGTAAGCTACTATACTAAAGCGACAATATTTTTTAAATAAAGCCCTTAGAGCCTATACACACTTGCGACTCAATCGATTTAGTCGAATGTTGATTTGCATGGGAATGTATGGAAGCATTCACACTACATTCAATTAGTTGTACAACTGAAACAGTTGGATTTGCAGCCCAATTTCATTCCAACTGAAACAGTTGTACAATTGCTTGATCAGCAAGGCGCCCTTCTACGTATTCACACTTGAGACAATTTAGTCGAACGACTACAACAACAACAGTGATATTCGTAGTGGAAAGAGTTGCCATGCTGACAGCACTACTTTTATTTCACTTTTGGTAAATTGTAGAGATTGAATATTTCAATTAATATTTTCAAAATGTTTAAAAACAAAAGGTTCGTTTCTTATTAACTACACCATTTCCAGATGGATTTTAGAAAGCGTTAACTGGATTTTAGAAAGGGGAAATTGGATTTTAGAAATGTCAATTGGATTTTAGAAAGCGTTAAAAGGATTTTAGAAAACAAAATTGGATTTTTGAAAGCGTGAATTGGATTTCAGAATGTGCGTTTAAAATAAATTTTACACAGAATTTTTCGAATAGAAATTCTTTATTGCGTATGAAAGTATAAATTAATAATTATATAAATTTTCGAAAATCCAATTTACAGTTTCTAAAGTCCAATTGACATTTCTAAGATCCAATTTCCCCTTTCTAAAATCCAGTTGACGCTTTCTAAAATCCATCTGGAAATGATGTAGTTATAGACAAGAATTATCTAAGGCACTCTGCACACGGAGCGTACTGCGTTAGACGCGTATTAGATACTACAGACGAAAGTTGTACGCTTTGATGTCGCGCACGTATATTTCAATTGAGGGCTGCACACGAGTCGTCAGCTTCATGCATTCGTCAAAGTATGCTGGCTACATGTCGCTTGGCGTAAAGCAGTGCTGGTAGCTAGGCGTACTACGCTTGGAAAACAGGAAGAAGAAGATGTTTGTTTACATTTTTCCACTTGGTGCAATTTATGAAAGCTGTAAAATTTGTGCAAAAAATCGGAAAAAATGAGTGTATAATGAAAGAAAATGGAAGATTCCGTTAAATTTTTCATCTTTTCTATTTAAAGCGTCGAAATTTAAAGCAAATACCATATTATTAATTTATTTGTTTGTTTTGTGCAGCGAAGTTTCATGTCGCTTCGTGTGCAGATCTTGAGGCGCGGAGAAATCGACGCTACATGAAATGTCTCGTACGCGTCTATGACGATACGCCTCGTGTGCAGAGTGCCTAACTAAGGATATTTACTTCCGTTTTCATATGTTTCTTGATATTGTAGTTCTCTCCAAATGTCATTAATCGCATTTTAAAATAGAAATAATGAAAATGAAATTTCATGAAAATTATTAATGGCTGATTTTTACTATTTTTCCGTTTCTTGTACTTCTGTTCGTTTCGCCTTTATGAGCGTAATTCCTTCCGTTTTTCTCTTTTCATTTACTTGACAGCTAGTTGCTAGTTTAATAAGAAACAAAGCCAAACAATGTATGCACTTTTTGTTTATTTTATTGTTTTTTATTTATTAATCAAGTTGACAGCTGACAAGAAAGTGCTTTCATGTAAGAATGCAGATAAACTTTAACAATATAATACTTCATCACTTTATATGAAGACCACTAATGTAAAATTTGCTGAGTAAAATGTGAACATTGGCAACACTATGTCATTGTCAATCGCACGACTATTTAGTCTCAAGTGTGAATAGCTGCCACCGATTCGACTAAATAGTTGGAGTAGTGTGAATACAACAGTCCAATTCGACCAAATCGATTGAGTCGCAAGTGTGTATAGGCTCTTAATTTTCATCTATGACCATAAAATTTCATAACAAATAAATAACACTGATTCTCACTACTAAGTATGGATTCAGAAAATTGTGTTGTGTCGTTATTGAAGCAAGTGTGCTTTGTGCTTTTGGCATGTACATTAAGGTGGAGTGAAATCATATGGAGATTTTTTTTGTTTTTTTTTTTGAACGTACCAATGAAAAGTTGCCTTTATACGAGTTAATGAACCCCACAAAATTTTATGGCGATAGGATGACATTTTGAACTGCCCCCAGCCCCGCAAAATTGAAAGCAATAAGCACGATCTGGTACAAATATGAAATTTTGAAAATTATAAAAGCAAAAAACGAAGTATGAGGATTGATAAACATGGCTAAGCTGAGTATTAAAGTGAATTTTTTTTTTGGAAACAACAACAAAAGTTATTAAAGGTCAAAGTTTATATTATGTATTTTTTAAATTGCAATTACTTAAAAACTACTGAACCGATTTTGAATATTTTTATACCATTCGATAGGTATTTTCATTCCCTTTAATTTCGTATACATTTTCCAGTGCGTTCCATAATACCCTCCAGCGGGGTCAGCCCCCTTTTACCCCCCTTACTTTTCATATATAAAATGTATACCAAATTAAAGGGAAAATACATGCGAGTAGGTAAATAAAATTTTACGGGCTTATTTCTGGGCTAGAAAGGTGCCGTTCTGGCTTTGGAACAAATTGAATTTCCAAAAAAAAAAATTCGCTCCACCTTAATGTATGTACATATGTATATATACATATGCTCTCTTGTTCTCAATACCGAATATGCATTAGCGCGCTTAATATTGGTTGCCACTATCCTAAAAAAAATGTTGATAATAATTCCCAACAAAATAATCAAAAAATTACAAACAGACTAATAAATTATCGCCTTCATAATTCGAATGATAAAATAAACTTAAAATAAGTACACCTGCTTTGGTTTACAAAAAAAAATTATCTGAAACGTAAATTACATCTATGAATGAATTTTGTTTGTAGTTCGTTTGACTTTTCTTTGGTCAAAGCTTTGGTAGAAATTAAAAAAAAAAACATTTTTAACATTAACAAATTAAGTATACCTTAGAATAATTTTATCATATTGAAAAAGAAAAATACTAAAATCATTTGATAGTTACCAAATTTCCAACCGCAAAAAAATACCTATTTTGGAATTAATTACCAAGTGTGGCAACCATATGCTCAGTTTGAGTTCCCCCTTCTCCCCACCAGCTGGTACATTTACCTACTTCACCATCCCCATGCAATGAGCCAACGCGACCCGTACGGGTAAATACCCATATGGGCTCAATCGCCCATGGCTGCTCTAGGTGGTGAACTTGAAGTGGACTAGGATTTTTTCGAGCTTCGCGGATAAATTGTATAAGTTGAGATGGTAAGTTTATTTGTTTTTTAGAAATTTTTCTTTCAATAAGAGAATGTGTAGCCTCGCATTCCATTTGTGTATGTCCTTTTACTAAATATTTATGTTCTATAGTTACATTTGTCGTTTTCGATTCGCCATCACACAAGCGAGGTCGGATCGAACAAAAATGTTTGAACCCATAATGAGTAGTAGCCATACACGCTAACTGGTCGATAAAAATTTCCCTCTGCTCGCTAGCATTCACATATAAATTTGACAGAAGGAAATTTATAGCCAGCAGAGAAATTGTGAATCGAAAGCGGCTATTATTTTCCATACAAAAGTTTAGCAAAGCATTTGATAACACAGTGTTACGATTTTGGTAAAAACAGCCATCTAAGCATGCATGGAGTCTATAATGTCTAACTCAAAGCCTGCCAAACACTTTCACCTTGTACTACTGCATATTGTAGCAAATGTAGTTAGGGCCTTTTAATTTATAGATTTTCAGCATATGCAGATAGGGCTTTTTAAAAAGTGGTATAACTTCGTTACTTTTGTAACTATCGCTATAAAATTTTGTGGGAAGGTGTATTTTAATATATCCTACTAAAATCTGCGAAAAACGCAGTTTCGTGTCAATTAGGGCCTTTGTGAATTAAGGTAACGATATGAATAAATTTACCTGAACGCGTAAAATATTTATGTGCCACGGATTAGTGAGCATTAGTTTTAAATGTGTTTTTGTTTTCTACGCAGCCAACAAGGGGGCGGCTAAAAACGCTATAAACAATGCAATAAAAAATAAAATGTAAAGGCAAAATACGCATAAAGTATTTAAGATAAATGTATAAATATAAACGTATTTAGCCAGTATTTATGTACATATGTAAGCGGATGTGAATTCTGAAATTATCTTTACACATTTGTATGGACATTTTAACGACAAGTGACGATCCGGAAAATTTAATATTCTCACTCACAACAATTTCAAGCAACAATGTGCGCGCGTTTGCAATAAAAAATTGATCAGTTTTTATGATCGCGTAGTTAAAGGTATGTATGTACATATATAGGTATTTCCTTCATTGAATTGATGGACTTTTCAAACTAAAAGCTCTTGTGTTAAATTTGCAGTAACGAAACTATTTTATGTTTATTTAAAAATTAGGTTGGTCTCGTTTTTCACAACGATTCACACTCGCTAAGCTTACTTATTCGCCAAACTTACTCGCTAATCTTACAGGCAAACTCTAATTGGTGTCGCTACTTGCAGCAGACAATATTGAAGAAAGTACAGCTTTTAAAAGTATTGTCGTCCACTGTTCCATTAACTAACTCGTTCAATATTATCGTTAGAAGTACTCGCTTTGACATCATACCTACCTAATTATGATGTTCTCACTTCTTTTTTCTGCCAGAAAGTTAGTCGAATGAAGCAAATCGTGACAATCGCACAATCGATTGTTTACAGGGAGACGCTAGATATTTGAGGAATGGGCTACTTCACGAGTCATTTTCTAAGCTCGATCGGTTACAGGAAGGTGGTACTGACTAACTGCGTTCGAATAATCTCCGTGTTTGTTGGAACGTAGTCAGTCAGTAGCACCTCCTGTAACAGATCTATCATAGAAAATGACTCGAGAACTAGCTCTTTTCGCAAACGTTAGTGGACGCCTCGAAAAACAGTTGAGAATTATAACGTTCTCACACAAAAAGCAATATAATTCTTCAATCAAAGTCTAAAGTACTTAGTTCTGTAATGAGACTTTAATGAGAATTTGCAAAAGAGCTTGCAGACATTTATTTCATGGATATTCAGAGATTTAACTCTTTCTCTAATCATCTAAGAGGGCCTGAAATATTTCGATAGAAAATTATATAGGCCGAGATGTTTAGACAATCTAGAGAATTGCCATCGTTGCAAAAACAAAACCTAATCAAAAATTTAGTCGCTCTTCGATAACACATCCGAGATATCTTTGCGATTATTCCGAGTTGGGGGTTGTTTTGATTAGATATCGATGAGCCCGAGATGTTTTAGGGTAGCTTTGAAAGCGAGGGGAATCGTCCGAGGTGTTTAAGCGATTGCTTCGAATACGGCTATTCGCGACTAGACTCGAATACGAATGTAAATCATCAAGGGCATTCGAGATGTTGAACAATCGAGACAATTAAATAAAAAAATTCGACTCGCCCGACACTAGTTCCGTCGGGAATCGAAGGAGAGCGGTTGGCTTAAAATATCGAATAAGTCGGCTTCTTAGTTTGCAGTGTTCCGTAGGAATTCCAATTAAAATTTTACGTTAATACTTTTAGCGGTTCATGATCGCTTGAAATCGATTTGTATTGTACTCCCCTGTTTTTGTTTCCTATTCCCTTACCTGAGATCGTTCTTATGGGTATCTATGTGGGCCTATTGCAGGGAATACCGCAGGCCCAATAGGCTATAGGTGCTGCCTGCCTGGAAATACTGTTGTCAACCTACTCGTTAGCCCCTGCAACCCTGTGCTCTGATCAATTTTTAAGAATAACTTTTACTTAAGCTAAGCACCGACTGTTTTCCGCCCGAAAATTTACACCAGATAATGTGATACAATCGCAGTAGGTACACCGTTTCATACGCTTCATACGATTATAGCCGAAAGAACGTTGTCTAAGCGACAGAGTAGAACACTGTGAATAGTAGTTTAAGGTTACGTTAAGCTTACAAAGAACAAGGCCAAACGCTGCTTTAGCTTTGGCGTGAAGATGCTGACCTAGCATAGCAACATGCGAGTATGAGCTAGGGTTGGGCGATATATATCGATATATCAATATATCGATATTTTTAAAATAGTACAGCCGATAATATCGACGATATTTTGAATTACCGTGCATCGATAATCGATAATTTTTTGCCATTTCGAGCCAAATTCGATATTTTTCATACATTTCTGATTTGCTTTAAATCTAACACCAGAACATTTTTTAAGAAGTGGTATAACCATAATGTTCGGGTGCTTGAATTTACACTACTTTCTTCTTCAAGCAATTCTTAATGATTTTTATGTTTATACTTCAGGATTCGTAGAATATCTGTAGACTCATCGAACTTTAACAACAAATATCTAGTAAACTGTAAGTCCCCGGCAAGTTTGGATTTCAGTTTTGAGATCTGTGAGAGCACCTCCAACCCCGTGAAGAAGTGGTTTTTTGCGGGACGTGGTTCCTTAATGTAAAGCCGACCCTTTCGATATATTGATATATCGATGTTTTTACACGGCATAAATCGATGTTTTTTTTAATATCGATATAATATATATCGATATATTTTTCCAATTTGCCCAACCCTAGTATGAGCATGAGCCGCGCGCCATGATACTTCACAAAAAAAGCGCTTTGCTGCGGTTTTGGCGCGGCTTTTTTCGCTACGAACGCATGTTTTTTTTTTTGTTTTTTTTTAACTTTTTGATGTGTAAACATCTTTGCTGTAGCTACGAGTAATTTCGAAAAACAGGTAAAGTTTACGCGTAAACATGTAAATGCGTAAACGAGTAAACATGTAAATGCGTAAACCGTAAATGACCTTGGCATTGTCAGTGGTAGGTAGGTAGCTAGGCATGTACTTACAAATGCTTGCATGCATAGTCGTGCAAATGCAAATATCAGCGAAGCGAAGCGAAGTTGTTGTTGTTGTTGTTTTCTGCAACAATGCGACAAATAGGCAAAATAAAAAGGGCCAACCTGTTTGAACATGTATGGATATGTCTCTGAACAATATTGGTATCAGATGAAAGGTTTTAAGCAGGACTTCGATATGAAGCTCTTTTAATTGTGACCCCTAGGCCGGGTCTCCAGATATGGGTCAAAACGAGGACCCGGATGATCCTTGAATGTTTCTGAGCAATATTGGTATCAAATGAAAGGTTCTGAGCAGGGATTCTATACGGAGCTCTACTCTTTATAATTCCTATGTCGGGTCCCGAGATATGGGTCAAAACGATGATCCTGATGATCCTGGAATGTTTCTGAGCAAAATTGGTATCAAATGAAAGGTTTTGAGCCGATCGTCTACACGGAGCTCTACTCTTTGTGATTCCTATGTCGGGTCCCGAGATATGGGGAAATACGAGGACCTGGATGATCCTTGAATGTTTCTGAGCAATATTGGTATCAAATGAAAGGTGTTGAGCAGGGATACTACATGGATGTCTATTCTTTATGATGTCTAGGTCGGGTCCCGAGATATGGGCCAGAATGAGGACCGGATGATCCTTGAATGTTTCTGAGCAATATTGGTATCAAATAAAAGGTGTTGAGCAGGGCTTTCACATAGAGCTCTATTCATTTTATGAGTCCTAGGTCGGGTCCCCAAATATGGGTCAAAATGTTACCCCGGATTAACCCGGAATGTTTCTGAGCAATATTGGTATCAAATGAAAAGTGTTGAGCAGGACTTCTATACGGAGCTCTACTCTTTATGATTCCTAGGCCGGGTCTCCAGATATGGGTCAAACGTGGACTCTGATGATCTTGCATGTTTCTGAGTAATACAAAACAAAAGAAAATAAAAAATCAAAATTTAAAAACCAAAAACCAAAACAAACAAAAACAACAAAATAGTAGCAGTCACAATGACAACAAAAATTACAAAAACTATAGTCGCATTTTAATCCATAGAAAACCAGGAAAAAAAGGAATAAGGAAAAGGGAATAAATATCCGATTTCGAAACTGTTTACACATCAATGTTCATGAATACTCGTTATTCACGCTTTAATTTTTTTTCTTATACAGTTTGTATTATTGTTGTTGAGAAATACTTATGTAGTAATGCTTATGTAGAGAAGTGTGTATTCTACTTTATAACTAAACGAATGCAAAGTAAAATGTTGCCATTTTTATACGCTAATCAGCTGACTCTACGGTTGAGTCGCTCGGTCGTCGGCCGCGCGATTGCGCTAACGTCGTAATGGCGCCAACACTCTCTACGCCAACGCAAAAAAAAAAATTGATAGTAAGCAATTGCAATGCGCAATGCAGTGTTGGTGGGATGAGAAGGGGGAGGCGTGTGATAGTGGATAAGGTTCATATAACAACAATGCAAAATTGTTTGGGTGTGTATTTTTTTTTTGTTTTTTTCGCTCTTATTGTGTTACTGCAACTACTTTGTAAAAGTAAAAAATTTAATAAAAACATAGAAATCACAATAATAACTACAATAACAATAGCTCAGCGCTTAGCATACAAACATTAGGGGTATTCGCTATCCCTAGCAAGATAGCAAGATAGCACGGATTGCAAATATGCTAGACCAAAATATGCTACACATCGAGAGCACCCCATTGCACAGTCGTAGGAAATTTTAAGAAGCAGCTTTTCTTTTTAGCCAAAGGGACGCGTTCATCACTCACTTTTTAATAAATAAATCATTTTATTTTAGTAAATTTAATAAATACACACAAAACACAACATTTTAAGCAAAATTCGGATGCTCAAATTGAAATTGAAATTAGCAATTGGTAAATGTCAGTTGACACAGGGTCGCAATTAATTTCCTACACTTCATAGCAAATAAATATACATATGTAGGTTTTGGTGTAGCGTATTTTTGAGGTCTAGCATATTTCTGTGCGCCTATATTTTGTTGTTGTGCGTTGTAAAACTTTGCAATCCGTGCAATCCGTGCTACGTGCTAGGGTTATGCTATGGATAGCGAATACCCCTATTGTGTTTTTTTTTTTGGTTTCATTTCCATTCGTCTTTTTTGTTTGCATCACGTTTTCCCAACGCTTGTTTTGACTTGCTTTGTTTTTCTACTTTTGGCTTGTGATTTTTTTTTTTTGCTTTTATATAGAAAATCAGCTTTTTTGTGGTGTTGTTGTTATTGTTGCATGGCAATTGCAATTGCAATTGCTGTTCCCCACGCACCAGCGTTGAGCGCGAGCGTGTGAGCAATGCAGCTTAGATTAGCGTGTACGCTTCAATGGCAGCGCATTGTCATTTGCATTACATATTATTTATTTAAATTTTATATTGTCGCTGTTGTCGTTGTTGTTGTTGCATTTAAATATTTTTAAGGGTTTTGTTTAATTATGTAAGTAGTTTTATGCTGCCATAACAAGGCTGTTTTATCAGCACAATGCAATTTAAAATTATCAAACAAGTGGTAACCCCTATAAAAATATATTTATGAAAAGGCAGTATTTTTTTAAATCTTTCAAGTTAATATGCTTTCTGAATAATTTTGTAAATTTTAACAATTTAGTTCAGTTTGAAATTTTCCCAACAAGTGGCAACCTTTACAAAAATGTATTTTTATGAGTAGGTAATATTTTTTAAGTCTTTTCAGTTAATATCCATTTTGAATTATTTTATTCTTTTATCTATTTAGTCCAGTTTGAAACAGTTCCAAACAAGTGGCAACCCTTAAAAATATATGTTTATGAGTAGGTAATATTTTTTAAACATTTTCAACTTAATAAATATGCTATTTGAATTATTTTATTTTTTTTTTAAATTAAGTCGTTTGAAAATTTTCAACCAGGTGGCAACCCTCAAAAAATATATTTTTAGGATTAGGTAATATTTTTACACCTTTTTAGTTAATATCCCTTTTGAATTATATTATGTATTAATTTTATCAATTTAGTCCAGTTTGAAAATTTTCAACCAGGTGGCAACCCTTACAAATATATTTTTATAAATAAGTAATATTTTTTAAACTTTTTCAGTTAATATTTGTTTTGAATTATTTTATTCTTTTATCAATTTAGTCCAGTTTGAACTTTTTCAAAACAAGTGGCAACCCTTATTTCTTTTTCAGAGTAGGTAATATTTTTTTAAAAAAATTCAGCACGTTTGTGGAGAATATATGCAAAAGCATATACACACTAACATTAATGTTGAAAATGAAAAAGGCAAAAGTGGGGAAAATCCAACAGCTTGCACAGAGTCTCAATGGCCGAGTGTGTTTATCCGTTGGGTCATTGCGGCTGAAGTTGGAATGGACTCGGGTTCAATCCCCGGTGCATCCACTTCCGAAAAGAGTGCTGATGATCGAAAATGGTTTTTCGTGGAATAGCTATACACTCAACCTTCGCTGTAAATAGTTGTTGAATTTTTTTCCACTTACCCCAACAATTAAAAATTGAATTAAAAATAAAAATTTCGTGCTAAGCACTAAAAACTCTTTCAAGTAAAATTGTTAACGTTGTTTGGTATATACATAAAATAAATACCAACAACAATGTTCATTGCGAACTGCCTACAACAAAAATTCAGCACGTTTGTGGAGAATATATGCAAAAGCATATACACACTAACGTTAATGTTGAAAATGAAAAAGGCAAAAGTGGGGAAAATCCAACAGCTTGCACAGAGTCTCAATGGCCGAGTGTGTTTATCCGTTGGGTCATTGCGGCTGAAGTTGGAATGGACTCGGGTTCAATCCCCGGTGCATCCACTTCCGAAAAGAGTGCTGATGATCGAAAATGGTTTTTCGTGAAATAGCTATACACTCAACCTTCGCTGTAAATAGTTGTTGAATTTTTTTCCACTTACCCCAACAATTAAAAATTGAATTAAAAATAAAAATTTCGTGCTAAGCACTAAAAACTCTTTCAAATATTTTTTTAACTTTTCCAGTTAATATCCTTTTGAAGTATTTTATAATTTTTTTGAATTTAGTCCAGCTTCAAATAGACAGACGGCAATCTTCTTCCACATTTCTCTGGAGTTTTCAACAGTAATCTTTTTTAATCTAATTTAGTTAATATCCATATTATACTATTTATTCAATTTATCGTAATTGCAATTAAAAGTTTTTGAACAGTTGGCAACGCTCAAAATTGTGTATATTTGCCTATAAAGTCTCTTTAGTTCTTTTATTTTCGTAACCATATTGTACAACTGTATTTATTTTATTAATTAATCAATCAAAAAAATTTTCAACAGCTGGCAACCACTACTAAATAAATTTAAAAAAATATTGTTTTTGAAACGCCTTAAGGGTATTTTTTTAACAATCATCCTTCTTAAACTTTTTGGCTACAGAATATTTCATTTTTGTCAAAATTTCAAAATTTTCATGCAGCTGGCAACGCTTAAATTTATTTTTTACTGTAATGCCTTTTCAACTGCTTTGAAATTATACTCAAATTCTAAAATTTGATTTATTTTATTAATAAATTGAAAATTTTGAAAAGGTGGCAACCCTAACATATGCATATCTTTTTAACGGTCATATTTGTTTAAGTTTTTTAACTTGTTACCGATATTGGGACATTTTATTTCTTTGCTATAATTTTTCTTAACAATTTAATTGAGTTAAAAAATTGGAACCAGCTGGCAACACTACAAGAAATATTTTTGATATACATAAATGGCCTTTGACACAAAGCTTTGGTTTAGTAAAAAATAAATTGCAATTTATTTATATTATTAATTTGAGTTTTAAAATTTTAAATAAGGTGGCAAAACTTTACAAATTTTTGTAACTTTAAGCCCTCTTAAAATTTTTTGGCTTGATACAAAATAAGTAGCAATTAACTTAATTTATCAATTTAAATAGTTTTTAAATTTTTCAACCAGGTGGCTACTCTAAATTTTTTTAAATTTCTGTTGTTGCTAGCTAAATTTTCAAAAAGGTGGCAACTACAACTCTAATTTTCAATTTAGCTAATTTTTTTTAATTTTGCAACCAGTTGGCAACTCACATTTGTCTTTCTTAATACCTCTGTTGAAGTAGCTAACAAAGAACCCGCTTCAATTTATCCAATTTTCAACAAGATGGCAATTCTAATTTTCATTTTAACTATTTTTTTTTGTTAATATTTCAACCAGGTGGCAACTCTAAGTTTTTTTTTCAAGATTACTGTGTTTAAGTTCCTTTCTAGGAAACTGCTGCATTTGTGTGTTTGAAACAAGCAACTGGGTATATAAAATATATAAAATTTGCATTTTAATACGTTTTTATTTCTCTCAATACATAGTTGATTTTTTCGTTTACACTTTAGCTTTCTGTATTCAGTTGCGCCTTTTTGTGCATGCTAATTTATTGCATTTCCTTTTTCGATTACTACGATCATTGTTTTTGCTGTTGTTTAATATGCTGGCAGTGCTTGGCTAGTGATGGGCGAGTCCGAGATGTTTGATTCGATTCTCTCGATTGTTGAAACATCTCGAATGCTCTCGATGGTTTTCATTCGTATTCGAGTTAAGTCGTAAATGGCCGTCAGTCGAAACAATCGCTAAAACATCTCGGACTCGCCAACGATTCCTCTCGTTTTCAAAGCAACTCTACAACATCTCGGACTCGCTGCAAAAAATACATAATAATTGTTGTTGCCGCTTGAATATTAAAATTGCTTTACAAAACATACAGAGTGGTACAAATCTATTGCCGTTGTTGCTACTCGTAAAATTCATTTGTTTCATAAGCGTCTCACTTCAGAAAATTTATTAATGTTTAAATAATTAATTATTATTATTATGCACGACACTGTTTAGTTGTGATTGCAATAATGCAGCGTCTATGTATAGCATATTTTTCAATTTGGTTATTTTATTTATGTATGTATTATGCCTCACTTCCATTAAAAATCCTACTTTCTTTATCAACAAACCTCATTCGGTTTATTTTATCAACTAAAACATATCATCAAAACAACAGCCGGCCCGCCGACTCGGAACAATCGCAAAAACATCTTGCTTGTGTAGTCGAGGTGTCATCGAAACAACCTACGACTCGCCGACTCGGAACAATCGCAAAAACATCTCGCTTGTGTAGTCGAGATGTCATCGAAACAACCTCCGACTTGCCGACTCGGAACAATCGCAAAAACATCTCGATTGTGTAGTCGAGGAGCGAGTCAACTTTTGACTCGATTGTGATTTTGCAACGATGGCGATTCTCTCGATTGTCTAAACATCTCGGACTCGCCCATCACTATGCTTGGCTGTTGCTGTTGCTGCGGCGATTGCTGTGGCTCGCGTTATCGTTGTTGCCGTTGTTATTGTGGTATTGTCGTTACTATTATTGTCACTGGTTTTACTACCGCTGTTAAATTATAATTTACTTTGTTTTTATTGTAAATTCATTGTTGCCAATCCGGCCCGCCTACTTTTGGAACTCTGGCGCGCGCTGCGTTGTTGCTGCTGCTGCTGCGTGCTTTTATGTCAAGTCAATGGCAATGGCTAAGCACTTTTTGTTGTTTAACGTAAATCGTTGTCGCGCATTTCTCAAGTAAGTAGCAAGTGTTGCTATTGTTTTAGTTTCTTTGTTGCATTTGTTTTTTGTTTCTTTTATATTTTTTTTGTACTCATTTATATTCATACAACTTTATTAATTATTCTATGCATGCATTTTGTTGCACATACAAACCTACCCATCATAGCATTTACTATGACACTACATACCTACTACTAGAAAATACTACACACAAACACACGTGCACTTAAGTACCCGTTTACAGAGCAAGTACAGTGTACCATGCTTGCACAGTTTCTATATACTTTTCATATCGGTTTTAGGGAATTTTTTTAAAATTAAACACAAAAATTAATGGAGTAGCCATTTTTAATTTAATTTAACATAGTGTTTGAGCACAAAACATTTTAAAAAGGTAAAAAAGAGTTGCCGCTTCTGCAGTAGGCTTATTTTCAGTTGTTAAATCGAATACAGTAGAATCTAGAAATACGCAAGGTTGGAAGAGGGTTGCCATATTGCTTAGAAAAATTAAATGGATGAGCTGTCTCTATCTAAAAGTTTTAAAAATGTAAAATAGTGTTGCCAATAATTCGGCAATGTTTACTTGATAGGTTAGGCCAAATAAGTCTCAGCCAAATCGCTATAAAAATAAAACAAAGTTCCCAATTTAAAAAAAATTAAATTAAATTAAGTAAAATGAAATAGAATTGCCACCTTGTTAAAAAATTTAATTTATAAAGCAGAAAGGAGTTACCACTTAAAAAAGTTAAAAACAGCAAAAAGAGTTACCATCTGTGTACTTCCCTTACACTCCTCAAAACGTTCGAGGAGTGTCTTGGTTTCTACAACAACAACAACAACCACCTGCGCAAAAAGCTTGTTTTCAGTTGTTAAAACGAATACAGTAGAATCTTAAAATATGCAAAGCTGGAAGAGGGCTGCCACATTGCTTAAAAAATGAATAAAAGTTTGAAGGCAAAGTTAATTTCATGGGATAAGGCACTTCAAAAGTAAACTGTTAACAAAAAAAAATAAATTAAATTGCTTAAATCAAATAAGAAAAAGGAATAAAATGCAAAGTAGAGTTGCCACCTATTCAGCAAATTAATTATGTTTAGCTTAAATCAAATTTCTCAATCCAAAAGTTGTAAAAAATTTAAATAAGTTTGCCAACTGTTCAGAAATTTGATTTGATTTGAAATTTGAAAATTATCTACAAATGGTATTGCCATCTGTTTCGAACTTATTTTTTAATTTTACGCTCTATTTGTTCGTTAGTTACTTTATTTTTTTTTTGCTTCAAATTTGACACACAGTACCACCATCGCTGCTTTTATAAAATCATCATCGCAGTGACAAATTTCCTACTAGCAGAAACTCAATAGTGATGGCCGGGTGTTGTATTTTACAATCAACTCGCAATTGTGGTCAGTTAGTTACAATTAGAGACAAAACCCTTCACCCTTGTTCCATTTTAAGCAACAAGCGCCATAACGCTCCACTGACGACCAATTAGACAGAGAATAAATTGCTGGCATGGCTGGCGGCGACGCGCCTGGCCTTACGAGTTAGACTCCTACGCAAAAATTATATATGTAAATTTTTTTATGTACATATTTGTATATCTATTGCTTGATATGTCTATTTCGTTTGTCATCAGCGTACTATTAAGTAGTTAGTTGACCGCTATTATATTGTACCCGTTGATATTCATATGTATATTCATTGGTAATTGTCGCTGTTTATTTCAGTCAGGGTTTGAATTTGCTTGCTGCAAAACAGCAATAGCCGATGTTCTTTGCTTATTGCTGAATTCAGCCGAGCCAAAAACGAAAACACTAATCATTCGCTTCAGTTTTCAGCTGAGCCGTGTTTAGGCATGGGTAACACTGCGCTGCGCGGCGCAATTGCGCTAACACCAACCCTGCCGTTATTGCGCTAACTCCGATTTGGGAAATGCGCCAACTCACTATAGCGCCAACTCAATATTGCGCCAACTCAATTTTGTAATATAAAACCGACTCAATTTCGTGCGCTAACACCAGCACCAATATAGCGCTAGTGTAAAATGGCGCAACCACAACGCCAATAAAAGCACCATAGTACATATGTATATGTATACGTATGACACCGTCACAATTATGTATGCTTGATAGTGATCTATGTGACTCTAATTTCCAGCATATTTTCACAAATATACGGAATATGTTTCCAAATGATTATGAAAATTTAAATTGCGCCAAAAGAAATAAAACGGGGATGGTGAACAGTAACAAGCGAAAAAATGTGATGACAATTGCGCTAAAGGTGTTATTGCGCCAGTACCGTGAGTTGGCGCCACGAGTGGCGCTGGAGTTATTGTATCAGCGCCAAAAAAATTGCGCCATTACCCATGGCTAGCCGTGTTTGCTTGTATAGTTAAGCCAAGCAACTCAATTTGAGAGGGTTGCTTTTACTTCCAGCCAAAGATAACTAGATGCGAAACTCTCAAATTTATCCGCTCTCACGGGGGCCTGAACTGTCTTTTCACTTTCAAACACTGACGAATCAGGGAAAACAGCTGACAGCAAAATCAGCTGATACCACAAACCAGATCAAATCCACCATAAATAATAAACAAATGAGGGATTTTGGATATTTGCCACCATTTCATGAAATGACTTTATTACTTATTATATTAATCGAGAAGTGATTTAAAAATGTATAATAAAGTTTGAAAAGGGGTGAGAATGGAATTGTTTGCATATTTACTAGGGCTTACGATTCGATCTCGAGAAGTGTCGAGAAATTCGAGGATCGAGAAATCCGAGACTCTGGTTCTCGATTAAATCTCGTTTCTCGGATTTCTCGATAACATATTGGGTCATATTAATAAAAGCTGAACATTTGCTTTTACTTAAAATTTGAGACCTTTTACTCAAATTTTGAAATTTGGATCATACAAAATGATGTAAAATTTCTAAAATCTTGAGTAAAAGTATTTGCTTCGTTTTTATTAATACGGCCCATTGTCTAAAAAAATATGAATATCAAAAATTTCTCGTACATATGTCATTGGAAAGAAAAAATTTTATATTATTAAATTTTAATTGTATTTCACTCGGAATTTTGTGAAATACACCTGGGAATGGCGTAAATGGCACATATTCATACACATGTAAGTACATACAAGCAGAACAATCTACGAAACAGCATAGTATGCTTATACCGCTTTTTCTGCGATGTAGTTGAATGTCGAGAAGCTCGCGAGCCTTTCGAGATTTTCGAGATTCGAGAATCTGGCGAGAACTCGAGTCTCGCGAGAAATCTCGTCTCGCTCGAACTCGAAAAATCGTAAGCTCTAATATTTACCTTTTTGAATCAAAAATATGTAACAAATACATATCTAGATATGGGAAGTAGTATATACTATAAATATAAAATATTTGCCTTAAAATTAATGCTATTTTAATTGATTTCTCAATGAAAACACAATATCATTTTCCTTTTTAGCCTGGAAACAAAATTTGAATGAAATAGTTGGGTGCATTTTATTAACTGGTTTAATAACATATAATCCATTTTACATGATCTTAAATACTCAAGATTATACTTTAGATCAAATCTAAAGTATAATTGCGAAGTCACTGTCATATTTTGCAGCAAAAATTACGTAATATTATTCATTTGCAAGAAATAACAAAATACCCGCAAATTTTATTTTAAAATACCCACATTCACTTTTTTACGCAGTGGCACCAATGGAAAATGTTATAAAAAATGCGCATTTTTCACCGCTCTCACGCAACAAAGAGTTTCGCATCTAGTTATCTTTGCTTCCAGCAATTAGTTGAGTGGTAAATTTTTGCTTACAGTTGCTTATTTTGCTGAAACTAGTTTTAAGCAGAATTCAACATGAAAAGATGTTTACAAATGGACATACATATATATTATGTGTACATACATACATACATACATAAGTAAATATGTATGTATAAAAAATCGAATAATGCGTAAACAAATCGTTTCAGCAAAATAAATAATAGGTTAAAAAAACTAAAAAACACGCTTTAATCTTAAAAATCGTACTAAAAATTTAGAAATAATTTAATTAGAAACAAAATGATGAACGAAAATATAAGTATTTAAGGAAAAGCGTGGGGTGCTCAGTATGTCAAAAAATATTTAAAATCACTGTTTTTTTACTAATAGTTTTATTTTGACTTTTTTGAGATTTCATATATCGTACTCTTTAATTTCGCAACTAGGTATATTTTTGTACTAGTTGTACGAATCGAATATTTTCATGTTCAAACATTATTGAGCAGCCCCACGCTTTTCCTTAAATGGGTCATTATTTTACAAATCGTACACCTTTTGGGATTTCATATTTCTGATTCGGCTCAAACTTTTTTTTTAAGTTACTTGCACGAAATTAGCAAACACCTATATCAGGATTTTGGCAAATTTTTTTTCTTTTCAGAGATCTGCATGTGTAAAAATTCGATGGTTAAGCAAACATGCCCACATTCAAAATTCCATATCTTTGGTTCGGCTCGTCGTATCTTGTTCATTTTTTTTTTATTTTGAAGGTAATAATATTTACTTTATAACTGCGTTAAAGAAATATTTAATTTTACAAAATCAAAATAATGAATTCAAACTAAATTTTTTAAAGCATTATTACATACTGATCGGGTCAACGAATATTTTCGAAAAAATATACATAATATGCGCTGAACTTTCATCTAAAAAACGCATTTTATTTCAAGGTGGAGACTTTTATGGTTCAAAAGATATTAACTCATTTCTGACATGACCTCGAGCAACTTGCCTACGTTCCACTAAGGGTGTACCGCCAGCGTGTGCCTGTGCGCATGCATGGTGATGTTAACCACCGCATACATACCTATGTATGTATGTGCATGTAATTCAACCTGCTTATCACTTAATAGGTAGCTAGTAGTTATATTTTACCAAATCATTATTGAAGCACAATAGACGGTCTAGTAAAATAGATAATGCAACTATGTATTTATGTACATACATACATATGTATACCTGCAGCAAGCAATATGTGCAGGGGTGTGCGCGACGTTCTTGTACATTTCGTGAGGCTGTAGTGTGATCAAAGATGCCAGTATATGGATGTATATATATGTATATATATATATATCAAGGATGGGCATTTTTGCATTACCATTCAAAGTGCATTACCATTCAATAGTGAATGGTAGTGCAAAATTGGTTTGCATTACCATTCAGTAGTGAATGGGAATGCAAATGTGGTTCGCATTACCATTCAGTAGTGAATGGTAATGCAAATGTGATTTGCACTACCATTCAATAGTGAATGCGAATGCAAAGGTGAATGCATTCCCATTCATTTGCATTCCCACTGTAAATGTGATTTGCACTGGACTAGTACTCTATTCGGAAAAGTTGGTCTGAGAGGCATCCTCTTTCATAATAACTAGCGTTTGTTCGTGTTGAGTAAAATTTTTGCAAATTTGTTGAACTGTGTAATTATAGCCTCAGAAGTTGAAAGAAATACTTTTACATACAGGTATAACATAGAACATATGTACATATTACTATGCCGTGTTGGTTTCCCTTTACTTTGCTAAGCCTAATTCCATATTTATAATATCCCATAAACTTCCTTCCGTTAATAAATAGATTAATAGAAATTAACAAAAATTGCATTTGTTTTTATTCATGTATGTATGTATGTACATACATACAAACATATGTAAAAATTTTTTTCTTCATAGAAAGCGAAATTATTGAAAAGTCAATTTTTTCGTTTAAATTTGTAACTATATTTTTTTGAAATAATTGTTTTGATAATTATCAAAACAAAAAAAAATTTTTTAATTTTTTTTGATAACAGTTGAAACGAAATGGATTTTGTTATGCTTTTTACGTTTATAAAATCGAATATTTCAACAGAAACAATTTTTTTTTTGTTTATTGTTAAAAATAACGTTATTTTGCAGCCTTGCTCAAAAGACTAAAATAATGAAATATCATAAATTTACAAAATCGGATGTCAAATAACAAAGTTCCAAAAAAACAAGTAAGGAAGCCTAAGTTCGAGTGGAATCGAACATTAGATACTCAGCTGTATGCTTTCATTGTTTGTTTCCGTTTGATGGAAACACGGTGTATTTTATATGAATCGAGTGCCGCATAAAGTGGGCGCAGCCACGCCCATTTTCAAAATTTCTATCAGCCATCCAACTAAGCATATGAATATTATTCTTTGTACAAAATTTCATTCCTTTATGACTTCTAGTTACAAAGATGCCACGTTACAAATTCCCAAAGGGTGTTCCAGAAATATCTTTGTTAAAAAGTAGGCGTGGTCATAAACCGATTTCAATAAATTTTTGCGTGTCTATTAACACAAGTTATAAAAGTGTATAAACCAAGTTTCGTCATAATATCTCAATTATTTGTCGAGTTATGGGCTCCGAAATCTCGTTGATTCCTTTGTCTGAAAAGAGGCGGTGCCACGCCCATTTTCCGAAATTTTTCTATTTTTTGTTTCCGATCTATTGTAGAACTCATGCCACAAAATTTCAATGAATTATCTTTATATTTGACAAAGATATCGCTTAAAATGTTTTTATTAGGCCACTTTATAATACCCATATATAAAAGTGGGCGTGGTCGTCAACCGATTTGGCTAAAATTTTCAACATGTATTACCACAAGTAATAAAAGTGTACACACCAAGTTTCATCATTATATATCAATTATTTGTCGAGTTATGGGCTCAGAAATCTCGTATATTCCAGCTTCTAAAAAGAGGCGGTGCCACGCCCATTTTCCAAAATTTTTGTGATTTTTGTTTTATGTCCGTAGTTAGACTCCTGCCATAAAATTTTAATGATATATCTTTATATTTGACAGAAATATCGCTTAAAATGTTTTTATTAGGCCCCTTTATAGTTCCCATATATAAAAGTGGGCGTGGCCGTCAACCGATTTTCACAATTTTCCGTCAAAACATTTGTCTAAATAAGTACATCAGGCATACCAAATTTCATCGCTATATCTTCAACGGTTTCTGAGTTATGACATATAAAACTTTCAATGTTTGACCCTTAATAAGTGGGCGTGGCACCGCCCATTTTCCAAAATTTCATCAAATTTCTTCCTAGGGGCGTGAGTTCAACACGTGGGTAAAATTTCATCGCTCCAGCTATATTAGTGACTGAGATACCAAATTTCCGATTTTTTCTATATAGGAAAAGTGGGCGTGGTCATGGTCCGATTTCGCCCATTTTCAATACCAACCGTCCCAGTCTCGATACCAACTTGCATTTCAAATTTCATCAAAATATCTCAATTTTTGCGCGAGTTAGAGTATTTACAGACGGACAGACGGACGGACAGACGGACGGACAGACGGACGGACGGACATGGCTCAATCGATTTCTCTTTTCACCCTGATCATTTTGATATATATAAGTCTATATCTGTCTCGATTATTTCATTCTGTTACAATCCACCGTTATGTGATTAAAACTATAATACTCTGTGTACTAGTACAGCTGAGTATAAAAAAAACAAGTTAGAGTCTCAACATAAGCTAAAAATCTTGAGGCGGACTTTTACAGCTGAAAAAAGCTGGGTAATCTAACCGAGTTTTTCGTCCATAAAATGGTCCTAAATATATAAATAGTTGCATTATCTATTTTACTAGACCGTCTATTGTGCTTCAATAATGATTTGGTAAAATATAACTACTAGCTACCTATTAAGTGATAAGCAGGTTGAATTACATGCACATACATACATAGGTATGTATGCGGTGGTTAACATCACCATGCATGCGCACAGGCACACGCTGGCGGTACACCCTTAGTGGAACGTAGGCAAGTTGCTCGAGGTCATGTCAGAAATGAGTTAATATCTTTTGAACCATAAAAGTCTCCACCTTGAAATAAAATGCGTTTTTTAGATGAAAGTTCAGCGCATATTATGTATATTTTTTCGAAAATATTCGTTGACCCGATCAGTATGTAATAATGCTTTAAAAAATTTAGTTTGAATTCATTATTTTGATTTTGTAAAATTAAATATTTCTTTAACGCAGTTATAAAGTAAATATTATTACCTTCAAAATAAAAAAAAATGAACAAGATACGACGAGCCGAACCAAAGATATGGAATTTTGAATGTGGGCATGTTTGCTTAACCATCGAATTTTTACACATGCAGATCTCTGAAAAGAAAAAAAATTTGCCAAAATCCTGATATAGGTGTTTACTTAAATTGCGAAAGGATTCCAAGAAATAAATTTGGTGTCTTTTAAAAATGTGAAATTTTTTTTTTCAACAAATCCGTACGATTTGTAAAATAATGACCCAAATACTTATATTTTCGTTCATCATTTTGTTTCTAATTAAATTATTTCTCAATTTTTAGTACGATTTTTAAGATTAAAACGTCTTTTTTAGTTTTTTTAACCTATTATTTATTTTTAACTTTTTAGTGAAATTTTTCAATAAAGGATGTTTTATGCGGACGCAAGAATAAAAGTAAAAAGAAGTCTGATGGGATGTGGTGTTCTCCGAAATAGATCTACATACATATGTATTTATAACTTCTACCAAAAATCCCAATATGCAGTGAAGTAAACTAGCTTATTATGCAATAATTTCCAAACCCTTTTATTCAAGGTTTTCCAAACTAGTTTGGAAATACAAAATTTCCCAAACGTTTTGTTATATTTTACAATCAGAAAGTGAAGAGAAGTTGAGGTGCAGCATTTGAAAAGAACAAAAAAAAAAAAAGAAACCTGATTGAATAAATTCGAATTTAGACAACAAAATTCCGAATACGTTTATAGCGTAATGGTGAGGTATGCTGCCTACGGACCAAGGAGCTCAGGTTCGAGTCCCGAGTGGCGCATTTTTTTTTTATTTTATTTTATTTTTAGAGAAATTTTTTTCACCTCTCGTTTACAAAACATTGTATAAAAATTGCTTTCCAACCGTGAAATGCAATTATAGAATTAGGGTTCCTTTTCGTTGATTCAGCACTTACTATTAAATGAATTACAAACAGAACCAGTTCTTGCTTTGCATGGATGTATGTACACGCGGCTGCATTCATTGCAAATACAACAAACCCAAAACAGAAAGCTTCAAGCTTCATTTTTGAGTGAATTTATGCATTGAGTTTATCGCCATCGCTATGAGCGATCGCTGGCTGTTGTGCGTTAGTTCGCTCGCTATTTGAGTGGTTATACGTTTTTCTTTGAACATTTGTTTGTGATTTGAGAAGAATGTATTTTTGAGCGTTCGTGAGTTTTTCCGTACCCTGAAAGCTTGTTACTTATTGGCTTATATACGGGAGTGAATTGAAATTCATAGAGGCTATTTTGAAGAAAGGTAACATAAAAGCCGCAAGGAAGCATAAAGTATAATGTTGAATGTCCTACTATATGATGCCGTTTGGCTGTTGATGTCGTGTTTCGAATCCGGAGGAGAATACATAGAAATAATAGAGAGAACACAAAAAAGTGAATGTTTGAAATCTATAATTATTTAGTTAAATGTTAGAACTTTTAGGATGGGATGAAGTTACATACATACATACATACATACATACGTACATACATACGTACATACATACATACATACATACATGCATACAGGTGAAGCTAATAAAAGCGTGTTAATAAGCAAAAGCAGAAAAAATGCAAAGACACAACTAATTGCTGGAAGTAAAATGAAATCCTCCAAATCGCGTTGCTTTGCTTAACTATACAAGCAAACACGGCTCAGCTGAAAAATGAAGCGAATGAATCGTGTTCTGGTTTTATACTCGGCTGGCCGAGTTTGCTAATTTACTTTTCGTTAGCAAAAGCAAATGCAGCAAAAGTAGCTAAGCAATTTCAAACCCTGATTTCAGTACCTTCCCACCAAAAAGTATAATTAGCCTAAGGTCTAAAAAAGGTAAATCTCAAATAGAAAAAAATAGCGAAAATCTGAATTATGCAGCTAAACAAAAAACGCTTTTTATTATGCCTTATTGAAGCCTTATAATAAGCTATTTAAACTCCATATAATTCCTTTTTATAAGGAATATTTCAGGCCTTATTTTCTATGCCGAATAAGCCTTATTATAAGGTATTTAAAAGCCACAAAGGCCGCTCTTATAAGGAATTATCTAAGCCTTAGTTTATTTGGCGAATAATAAATAGCCCGTGCACAATTGACTTTGTCTGCTTCACCTTTGATAGAAACAAGCTTAAAGCAAAGCGAAATTCCAGATGCTTGCTACAATTAACACTTTGACAATTTCAACTTCACTTTTTTTGCTTTAATTTATAAAACTGATTTTTTATAAAATATTTGGAGAATTTCCTTTTTTCTGCTTTTGTGAACATGTCCCTTTGAAAAGCACATGCTGAACGGAACTGTCAAAGCAAAACACTGAATCAAAGCGAGGTAGAAGTCAATCGTGCACGGGGTATAAGTCTTGGAAATAAGGTTTACTCCCAGAGAGAGAGAGAGAGAGAAATAGAGTAGTCCTTATTGCATGATGGCATCAACACAGTTAAATCAGCCTTTTGTCCCTTAAAAATTTCAGGCTTGATCCGGAATAAACCATAAAAGGCGTAAATTTTTTGTAGGGTATATGTACATGTATTTTATTTATTTATTTTTTTTTTGTTAGTTTAATGCAAAGTAGGTACGTATAAAAAGAGAAAAAGTAACACCAAATGTGTGTAAAAACCAAATTACTACTACGACGCCGTCATTGTGAATTTCTTTGTTCGACTGACCCACGCGTTGTATATATACTTGTTATTGTTTGTACACGCTAGATATGTACATATTAATAATACCTCACTACCGGTTATAGTGAGTGAGAGCTTTTGCTGCGTGTTGTTTGGAATTTGATGTGTATATAGGTACAGTTTTGCGCAATAAATAAGCAGAGAAACAGTGAAAAGTCAACCTTCAAGGGCTTTTCGGCCTAATTTTTGGTTTTGAACTCTAATTTTTTGCAGCATTTTGAGACTATTTCAGTGAAATTTTGCCGTTTTTTTTTGGATGCTAGCATTTCGAAACTACTTAGAAAGTATAAATTCATGGCCAATTTAGGACTAGTAGCCGCATGACCAAGCTTATCTCGGGCTGCCATTTTTTTCACAAGTCTTCGCAAGCGAAATAAAAAGTTAAAGCAAAAAAAAATGAGTGGAAAAATGAATCTTTTCAGAAGTTTACCCCGAGCCTGCTTGTATACTAAATTTAGCGAAAATTGTTGAAGCCATTTGTGAGATCCGGATCTAAAGTAAATCCATCTCGCTTCGCCGTGATACCTCTACCTCTTCATGTCCTTCACACTTTCTTCTTCGTCTTAGACTTTCACTCCATTCCTTATACTTTTATCTTTTCTTTCTCTTTCATCTCCGTTTCCCCTTTCTTTTCCATTTCCTTTCCCTATCGCGCTCCCTTACAGCTCCTTTTTCTTCCCTCTCCTATTTGTTCACCCTTTCCCTCTCCTAATCTCTCTCTCCCCTTTCCTCACAATGCTATTTCGTTCCCTTTCCCCCCTCTCCCTTTCCATTCCATTCGACTTTCTTTTTCATTTTCATCTACCCCTTTACCTAGCGAATCGAAGATAACTCTATATTGAAGCCATTATTCCCACACTCATCCGGATTCACGTTTTGACCCACATCGGGGTACCTGGGTGAGTATATACATATATACAAGAATTACTTCCAAGCGAATTCACATCATGGCCAATAGGAATGGACGAGCCCCAAGCGAATTCTGTGCCTTGCAAATTGGTGTGTAAATACAGCGAGTAAAATATGTAGACTTACCAACGAATAGCATTGCTAGTAGCAGTACTCGCTACAGTGTATTGTTTTTACGCTAGTGTAATAAATCCATTCGCGTATTTACTATATAATAAATATGTATGTATATAAATTTGCATACATATATGTAAATATATATGTATGAGCAAACACCATACTATTAAATAGTATACACATTTAATTAATTCCTCATCGCAAGTTGGTTTTACTCGTTTCGTTCGCTGACACCAGCTGCAAAATTCGTTACATTGCCTGGCTGATTGACTGACTTTCCGTGCGCATGCAAATTGTCACAATAGGTAGGTATTCGTAGTTAGAACATTAGGCGAGTTCCCGTGGCAGTGGTCCAGATCCGGATACAAATTTTGCAAGCAAATGCAACAACAATTTGGCGATCCTGGTATTTATATGGATCAAAAAAATCTATTACAATCTATACGGATCCGAAATTGATACAGATAAACACCAGGATCACAAAATTCTTGTTGCATTTGCATGCAAATTTCTTATCCCGATCTGGATCACTGCCACGGGAACTCGGCAATTATTACAAAGTAGCAAAACAACATAAACAATAACAAATTATTAAGGCTATGTTAATTACATACATATGTAGGTATGTATGTTAATTGCCAATGGTGTCGGTGTCGCTTCACAGCTTAACTACAATTGATTTAGATTGATGATCGTATCGCAATTTTTATTAATATTAATTATTTATTTTTTTTTATTCCAAGTGAATAAAAATATGTTTAAAAAAACAAAAAAAGTTGCTTGCGTGAAGCCAAGAATTATCTAAAGAAGGATATAGCAGTAGATAAGCTGATTGGAATTGTGTATGTATACTAAAAAGTGCGAATGTCAGACAAAACGAATTGTCAAAAATTTTGCCTTGAAATTCATTTCTCTTCTCTTTCACATTGACATTTTTAAAGAAAACACACACATAAAAACGGAAGTAATATAACCTCTATTTGGATAAACCTTGCGTGAAGCTTTGGCATTTCTCAGCAATTTTTTTTTTACTGCAAGACCAATCCATACAGGTCGTCTGATGTGAAGCAGAATAGGTGATTACAGTTAGACGGCGCTTTTCAAGAATGTCAAAAGCAGAGAAAACGCCAGCGAACACACAACCGAACATACAAACACACAACCGAACACACAAACTCTTTCCAAGAAAAACACGTGCAAGAATGCAAAATCAAAACAAAAGACGATAGTTTGACATAAGCTACAAACTCGCTGAAGAAGAGCTGCTCTCCCTTGCATGGACTTTATAGTTAGGTTATGTTTTACTGGTAATGCAGAAAACATAACCTAACTATAGAAGTCCATGCAAGGGAGAGTAGCTCTTCTTCGGCGAGTTTGTAGCTTATGTCAAACTATCGTCTTTTGTTTTGATTTTGCATTCTTGCACGTGTTTTTCGTGGAAATAGCTTGTGTGTTCGGTTGAGCGTTTGTGTGTTCGGTTGTGTGTTCGCTCGCGTTTTCTCTGCTTATGACATTCTTGAAAGACGCCATCTAACTGTAATCACCTATTTTGCTTCACATAAGAGGACCTTATAGATTGGTCTTGTGCAGAAAATAAGCGAAGAAATGTGGAATAAACACTGCCGTTATTTTTTGCAAAGCCTACTTTGATTTTAATTTTTTTAAATAGCGGTGCGGTAAAGCCATTTAACTACTCTTTCTTTTTTGTTTATTTTCGCCAGTTTTGCTTATGAAAGTGTCGTGGTTGGTCGCGTTTAATCGATCGCAATACACCAATAATTGTACAAATAATGTAATAATTAGTATTTAAATAGTGTATTTTTGTAAAATACAGTTTTGCAAGGACTGCTTTGCTTTTTTTTTAAGTTTCTGTTTGCTATTTGTTTTCGGCGTAAATTGCTAATTCATTATTTTAGCGTGTGAAATCACAGTACGCAAATACGTTTAATATAAAAATATGTGTAGCAAAAAAAATACCAAAGGCGTTTAATAAAAAAAGAATGTGATCGTTTAACCCTAATCACCGAATTTTGAAAAGTTACGTAAAACCGAAAGTGAGACTCTGAAGCTCACCTATGGGGAAATTTTGAAACACATTATTTTGGTATTTGTTTTTTACTTTTATTTATGCAGTAATGAATGCAGAAGCATTTTTATACATTCTTATAACGGTTTATGACAATTTTTTTAGTATATAAAGATAAAAAAGGTAATTTCATAAAATAGGGGATATTAATGAACTGCAATTTTCACACATTTTTGTAGTTGTTGAATGTTCATTATAAATGGTATTACTACATCTGTTATAAATTTGTTTTCGTACACACAATGAGAAAAACTAAGAATCAAATGAATATGAATAAATATTTCATATGATCGCCTCTAATATCCGCGATCAAATTTCAAATTTTTAAAACGCAACGTTCGTGGTGAAATTACTGACGCATAAAAGCAGACGATCGTTCGTTTCCCTATCTGAACGCATCTTTTCCGTAATTTAGAATCTCAGTAAACAGAAAATGATAAGATTTTAATGGTTTTGATATTGCTCACTTTACCGTTCTCCATAATTTTATGACATCATATGATCTAAAGATCTATGGTGAAATACGACGAATTCACCAAAATCCGGGGGAAGTATGGTGAGTTAACAATGCAAAAACCTCACTGGATAAACCTTGTAAACAACGGATTCAAAATTTAGTTGAATTCTAGAAATGTAAGCTTATTACGATAAAGATACTTAAGGTGAGTCTTTGAGGCTCACTTTCGGTTTTTCGTTACAATTTTATACGATTGAAAACAAAATGGTTAAGATAAATAAATAGCCCAAAGATCAACATTATTTCATAATTTATGAACACAAATGGAGGAATACCCAAAATTTCAAGCAAAAAGCTTTTTTGGTTTACGAATTATTCGCTTTTAAACTTTAAAGTGAGACTGAGAGGCTCACTTTAGAGGATTAGGGTTAAAAATATATTTCGAAAATATATTTCCATACCCAATCAACACAGCGGATTCGCCTCAAATTCGCGTCGGATTCGCTTTCTCTGATTATATTATCGCGGCAATAGTTCGCGGCGATAGATCGGCGAATCCGAATTCGTAGGAATGTCACCTATCACTAGCGATTCGAGAATTTCTTCATTCTCGGATCGCTGGCGATTCGAATTTTTTATCATTAGCGATACGAGAATTTTTAATTTCTCTGATTGCTGGCGATTCGAAAATTTTTACATTCTCGGATCGTTGGCGATTCGAATTTTTTATCATTAGGGATTCGAAAATCTGTAAAAAAAAAAACTGAAAAAAAAAATGGCCAATTGCTCATTTAAATTCACATAAAATAATTATTAGAATTAAAAAACGGCCATATAAATACAAAACTGATTTCATCGGACTTGCCGAGGCGAACCCGAGGAAAATAAAAAAAATGATATCGCGAAAACTGATTTTACATTCGAGAAAATCTGCTTTCGCGAACTCGCCTCGAATTCGCCGCGATATCATCCTCGCGGCTGTGTTTATTGGGTAAGAACGGAATTGCATGATTTCTCCGAAACATCAAAAGACAGTGTTAATTCTATTAGAGATTTCGGAAAAAACCTTGGCACAAGATCTTCAAGAGTGATACCTCGAGCTTTTCTGTTTCCCAATCCTGCTGCGAAAAAATTTTATCTATTTTGAAAAAAAAAAAAAAAAAATGGATGTTAGAATCAGCATGTGCGGGTTGTTAGGAAGAAATAGGTTTTTCAAAATTCGTACCGTATCTCCGGGAGAAATATATTCATATAGGCATTCGAAAACAATTGTACAAAATAGAAAATTAATTGTAAATAGCACAAATTAGCGAAGTTGTTATAGATATTGGAATAGATGGGTTACCACTATACAAAAGCTCCTCGGTGGGATTATGGCCAATTAGAGGACGGGTGGTAAATAAGTATTTACCTACATACTTATGTTGTGTCATATGCGGATAAATGATGATGACCGGGAGTATGCGCACAAATTGTTTTGGGATCTTGGCGACAGAACAAGGCAATAGGAATGCCTAAATAACTGGGTGGCTTTGGAGAAAGAATCATCTTTAGACACAGATTTCATCGGCTTGGAAGCAGACAATTCCGACGAAATGGAGCAAGAAGATAGCAGGAAATATACTTTTAAACTACCCAGAAAGGACGGTGTTGGAATGGCTGTTGTTTACAGCAAAATTTTTTTACGAACATTAGGTGCCGTATATACTTATTCAATATCTACATATCTATCTTTATATCGAACCAAGACCCTGTAAAATATTTCCGAATTCAGTTTAGGTGCTAGTTTTTGTCGTTCACAAGTCTAAAGTGATAGTTTTCGTCAACCAAAAGTCGAACTTGTTACTTTTCGTCAGCCAAAACTTGATTTTGTTACTTTTCGTCGGCCAAAAGTCGAACTTTTTACTTTTCGTCAGCCACAAAAAATATGATGTTAGTTTTCGTATGGTACGACGATATCTGAAATCGGGTTTCGTTGTAATGGAAAAAACTGTTTAGTTTAAATTGCGATGCTTTATATGTGATGCATCTGCACCTGCGCTTATTTCTTGCATAAAAGGTCGCTCATCGCTATCGGCATTAGTGCTGGAAAAACATCGATGTTTACGAGTATCGATATTTTCGATATTTTTGAGAAAAAACATCGATATTATCGATATATCGACTTTATATTAGAGCTCTAGATACCCGGGTATCGAACAATTCGAAGAGATCGAATTTGTCTGAGGCTCGTTTGTTGTTCAAATGCCCGTACAAACATTCGAGCATTCGAGCTTACAGACAAAAAAATTTGTATCAGGAAAACAAAAAAGATTTACCATGCACACGTTTCGTAATGTTGTACGAGAAGGTAACTCGTAGCGAGGATCGAGCAAATTCACAAGGTGGCGAAAGCCTTTATTTTCGACAACTGAAAAAGGTCGTAAATCTGAACTGATATATTAAATCAGAGCACTGTCAAGACTTTTTTTTCTGGTTGAGGAAGCTTCGTATTTTTTATTTAAAAATGGCGTGATGAGTCCTGAAACATTTGGTAGTTCGCTTACTGTCAAATTAGGATGTATTCGCTTCAGATGGCTTGACAAATTGGTGGTATTGCCAATTGTCTGGTACAATTTTCCACATTTCATACATTTGGCACTTTTTCCGTCCTTAGACTTGTTAAAAAATTTCCTAACTGTTGACTTCCCATATTTTGTTCGCTTATCACGCGCTTCCTCAGGCTCACTGTCCAATTCGATAGTATTGGGACCTGCGTTCAAAAGAACACATATAAATATACTCGTACCTAGAATTTGGGTTACCTTTGTCATTACTTAAGACTCTTTCCATTTCCTCAAGCGCCAACGCCAATAATCTACATACACAATTTATAATATGTAAATTTTGTTTGGAAAAATGTTTCTCTTATGTTTTTACCTTTTACCAGCTTCTTTCCGCGTTTATCAGTGATTGTTATGGATTAAAATATCGAATATCGGAAAAAAAATATCGATGTATCGAAAAAGTTCAAAAACATCGATGAATCGATATTATATCGATATCGCTTCCAGCACTAATCGGCATGTACTTAGTAAGTGTCAACAAATTGGTAAAAGAATGAAAAACGTTACAAAGCATAGTTAGTCCCATAGTTTGGCCGCTTCGTGATCATCTATCCTTTAGAAACAGAGTTGATACAAGTTTCCATTAGCTCTCACATATAAATAGGGTACCTACATTGTCTAGAAAATATAAACATTGAAATGGCATCGCGATTTCCTATAGCTGCAATGCATCTTGTCGCTTTAGGTGTGACTAAAAAATATTAGTAGATAGTTCTATTTAATGGAAAAAGTGCTATAAAAATGTCAACTGGGAAAAAATTGAGATGTCTGCTTTGCTAACCATCTTTAGCACCGTATTTTCCAGAAGAGTTTGCAAGAAAGCCACGATCGTTCGACGAGTTGCTTCGGCGGAAAGCAGTGGAGTTCAGGCAGTTTCTTTCGTGTAGCAGCTTAGTGCGTTTTAAGAAAATTTATAATGATTCAAAAATGTTTTAACTTTTTACGCTGTTTAAAGATAATTTTCAAAAAAAAAATTACTATATGCACACCTACCTTAAAGGCTTTGAAAAGGAAGCAAATGGAAAAAAAAAGACTTTGCCGCAGCAATAAAATAATATACAAAAGCACCAGGTAGGTACCAGTGGCGGACCTAGCATAAATTGTCTGGGCAAGCCCATGTGTGAAGCATAACCATTAGCAATTTATGTAATTTTCTTTGCGATCGCGTTCCGTCACTGCCGAGAGGTGACCGCTGCTCTTAAAAAATCCAATAATTGGATTTTTACTAATTAGAACAATTTTTTGGTGTTTTGCTCGGACCGTGGTTTGAACCCGAGACCTCTGGCATAGCAGGCGAGCACTCTACCCACCAGGGATGTGATGAGTGGGCTTTTCCTACCAAAACTGGTCGGTTTTTTTCCTGTTGGTCGGATGGTCGCACGATTTGAATTTTGGTAGGTTTTTACCTTCCTTCAAGCAACATCACTGATTTGCTGGATTTTCAAAACACTGTTGAAAGAACTTTTGAAAGTTCATGTATTCATGTCTCTTTCTCACAGCAACAGTTTGCTTGAATACTTTTTGTGTTTCTCTTCGGCAGAGTTTTGTGTAAAGTGGATAAAAGAAGGTGAACGCATACGCATGAAAACCCTTTCTTCATTTTTTAGTTTGATGAAAAATGCGCTTAATGAAAATTGCTTTGGCGGGCTCACAAAATTTATTTTTAATTTGCTTACGCTTCCACACAGCTCTGCGCAAATTTTCTACACTTTCTTTAATAAAACCAAACTCACAAACAAATTAGAAATAAGCACTATGCACTTAAAAAGATCTTAGATTCAATTTTGATATTTAATTAAAGTTCTGATCTCATTTGTATACCTACTTGGAGACCTGTTAAACCATAGTCGTAACTATTTTAAAATGTTAACATAAATTACATACACAAATTAATGTACATACATATGTACAAACGCATTCGTACCTTATTATTTTAAGCTAAAACATGTGAAAATACTTGAAGAGTGACATGTATAAGTTCCTATATATGTACCAGTTAAATGAATAAATAAAAATACATAAATTTTCAAAAACGAGCTTAAATGAAACGAATTTTGTGAAAAAAAAAATGTTGGTCGGCTGAAAGCTATTTTGGTAGGTTTTTGAGACGAATTTGGTCGGAAAAAAAATTTCAAAGTGGCAACCCTGCTACCCACTGCACCACAGCGGCCACACTGTACTGTGATTTGTTGTGCAAACAAAATACACATTGTGTGGTGGATTGGTGGTGTACTTGCGCTATTTTTTTAGAAGGCTGTTAGGCGCCGAATGTTACAGTGGGGTCTATATTATTGAGAACATAAATAGTAAGCACATGTAAAACGTAAAATAACCAGATTTTAAAGAAATTCGTAATATGAAATGAACGAAAATATGTACGCAAGCCGAGCTTCTCAGCTTGTATGAAGCGCCCGCCTCTGGTAGGTACCTACATGGCCTGAGAAGAAGAGTTACGAGCAAAACAGCCAACAAAAGCATCCCTATACACGTATGCGCATATGCATGTGTGTATGTACCCAACAAAGTCCGTGTCCAAACACAGCAACTCTGCTGCGAAATTATCCAACGATTCTCTTTTGTGCCGCTGTTCTGTCTTCCATTTGTCCAAACACATCAACTCGTCGCTGGCCAACTTTTGTTCATTATGTTTTGTTCTGGCATTCTTCGAACGCTCTGATTGGTCACTGGCGATAAGAATTGCTGCACAAAGCGTGTTGTCCGAGCACCGACGACTTGGTGCCCCCCTCCTTTCCTCGTCGCCTTCTCACCAACAAACGATCAAAAGCAGCGGGTTGCTCAACTTCGTGTCTCCGTGTTTGGACGTCGACAAACACTGAGGTTAGTTATCGATTTGAGAATGACTCGAGAACTAGCCTCATTCTCAAACCTCTAACGTTAGAGGACGACTCGAAAATCTATCGAGAATCATAGCGTTCTCAAACAAAAGGGTACCTAATTCTCAAATCGAGAAAATTATAATTCTCGAATCGAATTCTAATGTAGTTCTCTAATGAGATTCTAATCAGAATTTGCAAATACTTCCAATTGAAATGAAAAACAAAGCTTTGTCTCCTTTTACATGATTTTTTCATTGTTTAGATTTTATTAACTCAATATGTGCCTAAATTGCATATGATTATATATATTGACATGTATATGTTTACCACATTTATAAGAACTGAAATTTAAACAAATCTCAGTCTTATTATTTAAATTAAAGGTACTTCTTGTACTTTTTAATGGAAAACATTGTACTATGGTAATATTAACTTTACCATTTTTTAGTATCTAATTTCAATACTTATATGTATGTATATTCAATATATCACAGAAATATATTGAGAATTGATAAAAGGCGTGAGATTTGGCTCCTTGTCTAATCACTCGCTAATCGAATTCTAGAGTAGTTTTCAACCCTAGTTATCGATTTGAGAATATATAGAGAATTACACTAGTTATATAAGGTAATCTCGACAAAATTTCTAACGTTAGAGACTGTGTTTGCTGGGTAGTAGTCAAATACGCAAACATTCCTGTCAGTCAGCAACGAGCAAACATCAAAAGAAATCACAATTTGTTAAGAAAAAAAAAAATAAAAAAAAAAATCATGGGGGAACATAACAAAAGAGGCGGCAAATAGAAGAGTAACAAAAACATTAGCCAACGCAACAAGCAACAACAATTAAACAATGGTAGAAAAAAGTACAAAAAAAAAAAAAAACAAGAATAAAACTCGCTTTTGAGCATTATACATTCACGGTAGGTAGATTTGTACGAGGTACTCGTTACCAAATGAACGAATGAACAGATGCGTGTTGGTGTTGGCCCTCCAAACATACTGTTGGTGAAGGGGAGCACCAAATCAGAAGCAGAAACAGAAAAGAGAAGCGAATAAAGAATTCAAATATGTATACGGAAACATGCGCAATAACCATTTATAAATACATATTGTCGTTTAAACTTCATAACCGTCTAACTGCGACTTTCACAACCGCCTAACCGACATTTGGGCCAAAAATTAACATTTTACTTCTGACGCGCCACTCTACGACTTCAGAACTGAAAAGGACAGGAGCTTTCCAGAGACCAAATTTATGATATAAAATCTATATATTATAAATCGATCGAGCTAGGCGCCAAGAGTTGAAGTTTGTCGAATCTCAATTTTGGCATAGGCGCTCATGAAAGTTGCAATTAGGCGGTTATGAAGTTGAAACGACGATACCTATGGAGCTCCAGCACATGCAGGATCCACCAATACAGGTCGGCTCTTCAGATCAGCTGACTTCTTCTTTTTCTTCAACAGCTATCCAATTTCTCTGCTTCTGCATATTCTATACATACATTCGTGTTTACTATTGGTCAAATTCTTCGTTCTCTGAGTTTCTCCATCATTCGCTCGTGAGCTGAATGTCAAATTATTTCGTTCTCCTTTCAGTTTTGACATTCCGTTTGACATTCAGCTCACGGCATGTTTGTGTGTATGTACCATGGACCGACCTGGTAATTGGATCATGAGCACATGAATGTGGTAAGCATGTACCTACATATACATTATTCAGTGCTTGAGGACTCGTTGGTTGGCAATGGCCAAAGCTACATACGATGACGACAACGAATTCTGGAGGCAAGCGAAGATGAACGCTGTTCAAACATTGATGAAAGCGGAGATAAAATGTGTGGAGTAAATGGCAAAACAAAAAATGGTTGCACAATTGGATTGAAAAAATCAGAATACACGTTGTTTTTCTTGTTGTTGTTTGTATACGCAACATCAATTCAAATGCATTTTAAAAGTGTGCTATTAAAGAAAAGTTTTTAATGAGCGTCAACTTAGCGAAGCATCCATGGCAGATCGGATCGGGAAGGTGTGCATAATTAGTCTCTAATTCATCCTTGATACCAGCCAACAGTTCTGCGGTCGAAATTGAATTTAAAGTTTTGAAAAATCAAGTTTTAGCAAAAAAAATGCGGGTAGACATTGCATTGGAGAAACTAGTGGAATATTATGATGGGAAATTAAAAACCGTGTAATCTGTACTACGACAGAAACAAAACCAGAAGAATAAATGTAGCTGACAAAAATGACACTTCGGACAACTATTCACCACAGTCACACAGGTCTGAGATTTCATTAAAATCAAACACAGAATTCCCAGAAGAAGCATGAAATATCGAAGAAAATCTACCTGATAAAAATGATACTTCGGACAATTGTTCACCCCAGTCACATAAGTCTGAGATTTCATTAAAATCAAACACATAATTTCCAGAAGAAACATGCGAACATGCGGAATCGTATACTTCGGACAACTGTTGACCCCAGTCACACAAGTCTGAGATTTCATAAAAAATCAACGAATGAATTCCCAGAAGAGTTGGCGATATGATACTAAAAACTCCAGCATGCAATTCTTTGGAGAAGAAAAGAATGAAAGACCTTTAAAAGATTTGTTCTCAGAAATTAACATTGAAACCAGAACTCGGTATGCGTGCCAAAGCGAGGACTATGGCTCTGACCTTCACGTTTGCGTTAAATGTAATGCCAGACTACATTTACTGCAGGGATGTTCCTTATCAATTAGAGAAGATGAGCGTCATGGGGAAAAAAGAGTTCGCCTTGCTTGCAGCCGCAAATCAATGGAACTAGCAAGGTTCGACGATGTTGAAAATTGGCGAGGGCTAGGAGAGCAAAAAAGAAGTCGTACTACTTTATGAAGAGTAGGTAAACACAATTACATAGATAACGAAGGTTATTCTAAAAAGGGACTAAGTAACTTTAAAACTTGGTTTTCCTTATTTCGTGATGAAATACCGCTACTACAGAGTTTTTGTTGTAGGTATAAATTTGTCAGCTCGCAGGTGATTAAACAACATCATTATGTTAGGTGAATTGACTTTGGTAAAATCTAAAATGGAGATCCCAGTCTTTTTGCTTTGCCGTTGAAGCTGGCCCTTGGCCCTTTCGGTTCTATAGGAATAACTTGTTTTGCTAATATGTACATACATATGTACCTATTTACATGCATTTGGACATAAGCACAAACGCAAGAATTGTAGGCAAAAGCAAAGGAGATAAAACAAAGTCAATAAATAAATTTATACATACATAAATACAGCGATTCGTCGATGTACAACCGAATTGGATATCTCGGTATTAGACATATACGCCGCCGATTGACGCCGCCGCCGCCGCGCCGATTACCTTCATAATCGGCCGCCGCCGCCATAATCCGTGAAATCGGCGTATCGGCGCGGCGGCGTGCGCTGGCGCGCCATACCCGTATGGAGCGAGATGTGTACATATTTTCCTAGTTTTGCTAACTGCTAGAGTTCTTCAAAATTAAAAAAAAGGAACCAATCGACGTGGTTTGACCTCAGTAACATGAAGCTGAATGCGGAAATGTTTTGTTTTTTGCCGGTTAAAAGTTATTAACAAAAACATTGGCTGTTCCCTACTTTACTAGCCTCAGTCCTAAAGAATTTAAGCTACTGGAAAATTTCAGTTCGTTGGCTTACATAATTTTTCTCAGATACGCAACTTTTCTGGGATCTCTTCCATTTAGTCCTACTTCTCGAGGTTTGTTGCTAATTGTTCTACTCAAAACTGCACCATTTCAACCCTCATTGATATCATTAGATGCCGAAAATGATCCCAAACATGCCTCCAGAATCGAAAACTCATAGTTTGAACGTAAGAAAGTTGCTGTTTTTGAGTAGCCCTCACAGTCGTCGAACCTCAGCCCTATAGGGAATATTAAAGAAGACGATGGGGGATCAAAAATGGAAAAATAAGCAAGAGTTATGGAAAAAAATTAAAGAAGCTTGGTACTTAATACCAGTTGCAAATTGCGCTGATTTGGTCAACCCTACGCCACGAAGAAGTAAGGAAGTTATAAAAAATAAAGAGCTTCAACTAAACATTAGTTTAAATCTAGCTGCAGCAATAATATTGTAGTTTATTTGAAAAAACAATCGAATTTAAAGTTTGTCCCTTTATTATTTCCAACTTAAATAATACATTTCATTATTTTTATTCATAAAAATTAAATTATTATACAAAAACCACCCCAGAGTCATTGAAGCATGTCCTCTCCGTGTAAGCATCAATATATCGCACATTAAATCAAAAAGCGTCACAACTCAAAATTTTTCGAAATCGGGTTTCTTCCATAAATTGGTACACAGAATATATCTCTAGCGGCTGCCAAAAAATCTTTTCCATCAGAGTCTTTTTAACTGAGAAATAACTATTATACGTAGCCTTTTCCCATATCATTGCATATAAAAATTAAAAAGTTTTTTGCCTCTCCTGAAAATTTTTGAATTTTGAGTTGTAACGCTTTTTGATTTAGTGAGCGATATGGTAATTATTATTTGGTCTTAAAATGAATTGCAAAATTTTGTCCCTATTATTTTTTCCAACACTGTATATACATATATTTATTTTAAAGTGCCTTATGTATATATAAACTAGCTGACCCGGCAGACGTTGTTCTGCTAAAATTTATTCCTATGAAGCCTAAAGAAGTCTTTGATTACCGTATTGCTAACCATTATCTTAGAGTCCATCTTAATGACTGCGAATAATAAAAAATGTCTATTCTCTGAATAAAAGTTATAGTTATATTCGCCGCGACAAACCTACTTCCCCCGATACCTATCTCTATCTCAATCCCTATCTCTATTTCAGTCTCAATCTCAATCTTAATCTCAATCTCAATCTCAACCTTTATCCCTATCCTTATCCTTATCCCTATCTCTATCTCTATCTCTATCTCTATCTCTATCTCTATCTCTATCTCTATCTCTATCTTTATCTCTATCTCTATCTCTATCTCTATCTCTATCTCTATATCTATCTCTATCTCTATATCTATCTCTATCTCTATCTGTATCTCTATCTCTATCTCTATCTCTATCTCTATCTCTATCTCTATCTCCATCTCCATCTCCATCTCCATCTCTATCTCTATCTCTATCTCTATATCTATCTCTATCTCTATCTCTATCTCCATCTCCATCTCCGTCTCCATCTCCATCTCTATCTCTATATCTATCTCCATCTCCATCTCCATCTCCATCTCTATCTCTATCTATATCTCTATCTCTATCTATATCTATATCTCTATCTCTATATCTATCTCTATCTCTATCTCTATCTCTATCTCTATCTCTATCTCTATCTCTATCTCTATCTCTATCTCTATCTTTATCTCTATCTCTATCTCTATATCTATCTCTATCTCTATCTCTATCTCTATCTCTATCTCTATCTCTATATCTATCTCTATCTCTATCTCTATCTCTATCTCTATCTCTATCCCTATCCCTATCCCTATCCCTATCCCTATCCCTACCCCTATCCCTATAGCTACCTACCTTTACCTTACTGGGACCGTCCATCACCATCCGGGCCCACTACTTTAGCCATCTATGGGAAAGAGCCTTAGAAATCACAATGAAAAAAGCTGTATGTGGAAGCCTGCTCAACGCTTTTCATTTGCTACCAATATCGCTCGAAAACATTTAGGAGTTATCCGGGTCCACGCTTTGACCCAAATCTTGGAACCCGGCCTAGGCATCACTATTTAAAAAGCTCTTTGTTGAAGTCCTCCTCAACAGCTTTCATTTGATACCAATATCGCTCAGAAACTTTCCAGGGTCGCTCGGTCCCACGTTTTAACCCATATCTGGGAACCCGGCCTAGGTATCGCAATGAAAATACCTTTATGTTGAAGGCCTGTTCAACACCTTTCATTTGATACCAATATTGCTCGAAGACTTGCTGGATCGATCTGGGTCCTCATTTAGGCCTGTATTCCGGGAAGCTCCCACTTTTTCGAAATTCTATATACCCTACTATGTGCACTAACACCACATGAATCTACTGTGAAAATTTCATAAAGAACGGTCGGTTACTTTGGGAGTTTATAAAGGACACACATCCACAGATGCACACATACACACATACATACCGATTTTTCAAATTTTCGGACTTTTCCGGAGGGATTTTCCAAAATTTTCTTCCGTACGAACCATCTCCTCGAGAATACGAACAACTGACAAAAAATTTTACAGAAATCGGTCCAGCCGTTCTCATCTGATGAGGTTAGTAACATTTTTTACACCATTTTTATATATATATAGATATGTACATATGTAAATATATGTATGCATGTTTATTATCATACAAAATAAGCAAATGAATTTAAATTTAGCCTTACATATGGATTTGTGTATATTCTTTAATATGTATTTTCTTTATTTTATATTTTAGTTTATGTAACAATTGTTTTTTGCTGTTAATAAAAAAGTTACAACAATTTAAGGTGGAAATTAGTTTATTTATTCCATTCAGCCAGCGCTATTAAGGTAACTAAATAAAATTAAGATTTGAATAAGGATTGTGATTTGTAGATTTGGGGCAGGCGCGCCGGCGCGAAAAAGCACGCCGGCGTCGCCGCCGCCGCCGGAATCACTGTCGGCGTATATGTCTACTCGGTATCTGTAGATCTATGAACATACATACGTTTGCATGCATGTGTATCTTTCCGGGAGCATTCCTTTTCCATTGGGAAGCATACGAGCAAAGACTAGGTACCTATATACACATTCAACCAAAGAAATGTACTGAAAAGGTAGAATAAATTGAAATACAAACAGCAAAACGATTTGCTCTCGTAATCAACGCACCAATGCGGCTAAAATATGTACATTCATATGTATGTATAGCTACAAATGTATATATGTACATACCTACATGTTTTTATTCATTTATTATTTTTCCACTAACTCGCGACGTGTGGAGCGATTGAAATGAATGAAACAAACGAGCGAACACCCCAACAAATGTTTGATGAAACGAATAGAAATCGTTGCCGTTCTGTGTTTGTTGCTACGGCAGACTGGAACCCTGGAACTAAGCACATCAAACAAAAATAGAACAAATAGGTGAGCATTGCAGGTTGGTCTAAACAGGGTTAGACCGAAATGACAGCCCTTGGTCGGGGAAACCCCGAGTCGTTCCGGTACGTAGAACCGGCTGTCGTGGGAACGTGCGAACATCACCCAGCCAGCAGCACCCCTTGCCCTCTGCTCGGTGTGCGGGTCCAGAATACCAAGAAATGTGACATCAGTCAAATGCAATTCATGCCTTGGCTGGTGTCACTTTCGAAGGTGCTCTGGACTACACACAACGAGCGCTTGGACTGTAGCATATACGGCACCATGCTGCACCACAAGGCAGACAACAACACCTGGGGCACAACCCCCAATGGCGCAACAAACATTTACGCCAGCCGGTAACATGCTGCAGTCCCTAACCCCTAGGGTTAATATTACCCCCCCTCGCAACTTCAAACTTCTGCAGCTAAACTGCAACGGCCTCGCAGGAAAGATCGCAGAGATAACCGATTTTATGGACAGACACGGTGTCCCTATAGCAGCGGTCCAAGAAACAAAGCTTCCGCGTAGCTCAACACTAGTCAGCCACGCTGGCTACAACATAGACCGGAAGGACCGCGCTCGAGGAAACGGTGGCGGCCTAGCGTTCATAACACACAATACCGTGCAATATCGTCTTATCGACCCAGATATCGACCAAAGGGATACTTCCTTAGAATGTCAGGGAATAGCTATCCAATCTGGCGATGTCGTGCTTGAGATCTTCAATGTATATATACCCCCCGTCACCTGCTGCCCTGCGGGATATCTACCTGACATTAGCATGCTATTGAATGGGGATAACCGCATGGTACTCGGTGACTTTAATGCACACCACGATCTTTGGCACTCGTATCTGCCAATAGATCGGAGGGGGCAATATCTCGCAGAACAGATAGACGATTCGACATTCTGCGCGGTGAACGATGAGGCCCCCACCAGGATTATGGGAAATTGCAAAAAAAGAGGGCATCCAAACAACCATCTACTGGAGCCCGAACCTCCCCCCGGCACATCAAAAATCATCTCTTCAATCTCAACCCAGAGATTGAAAAATACGTAAATCAACCGCTAGACCCCATTACATACAAGCAGGCACTGAAGGAGATACACAACGAAACAGTCTCCACCTTCGTTTCAACTCGCCCCGCATACATAATAATTAGAGACCAACCACCACCAATAGCTGCAGAAGAACTGGAGTTGCCCAGAGAAACCCGAGTTACCCTATCACAATTAAGGTCGGGCTTCTGTAGTAGGCTTAATTCCTACAGGGCCAGAATTGATCCAAACATACCTAACGTATGTCCGGCATGTGGAGAGACGCCGCATGACACACAGCACCTCTTTGCATGCCACCTTAAACCAACCAACTTAACACCCTTGTCCCTCTGGACAAGCCCAAAAGAAGCTGCAACATTCTTGGGCCTCCCGTTTAGGCATGGGTAACACTGCGCTGCGCGGCGCAATTGCGCTAACACCAACCCTGGCGTTATTGCGCTAACTCCGATTTGGGAAATGCGCCAACTCAATATAGCGCCAACTCAATATTGCGCCAACACAATTTTGTAATATAAAACCGACTCAATTTCGTGCGCTAACACCAGCACCAATATAGCGCTAGTGTAAAATGGCGCAACCACAACGCCAATAACAGCACCATAGTATATAGGACCGTTCGCCGGCAGCAAATTGCTGCAAATTGCAGAAAAAACTGCAAATTCGCGTTTTTTGAGGCAAAAACTCAGTCAAAATTTGCAGAAGAGAGCGCAATTTTGACAGTTCATTGACGGAGAAAGCTGCAAAGTTTTACTGACGAAATTTGTCGTTGCAAAGTTCAGTAGACTGAAAAAACATATGATTTGCGATCATATGGTTGCAATTTAAAAAAAAGTCGAAAGTGATTTCAAGTCAAAAAACTAAGAAAATCGGGAATATATGTGATTAAATAGAAAATGAAGTGAGAAAATTATATTATTTTAATTTATAAAGTTTATTTAAATGTTTTAATTTGTTAATAAGGTACCAGCTAAAAGGAAACCTGTTAATGACACCGCAGTGGGATCATCGTCTGCACTCTCGGGATTCTGCGTTGTTGAATCGCAAATAGGAGATACATATACTACTTAAATGGAAAAATTGTCCATTAATGATGCACGCCCCGAAAAAAATGACTTTCACAGATGTCAGAACAGAAATAAAAACTTGCCGGAGACTTATAGTTTATGAGATATTTGTTGGTAAAGTTGTAAAATCCACCAAACAAAACACCAAAACTGCGCACTATTACCGAGGAAAAACCTTTTTGCGTTGGCGGCATTCGGCCGTGCTTTAAAAATATAAACCTCAGCCGGCAGAAATCCCTTTCTGGAGTTATATATGTATATGTATACAGTGATCCACAGTGCTTTTGTGTAGAACATCTTTTTGCGTGGCGGCCTTGGGTCGCGCTTTAAAAAAATAACAATCAGCCGGCAGAGTTATCTTTCTGGGGTAATATCTATGAACCCATCCAACTTTAACTACAAATATCTCGTAAACTATAAGCCTCCGGCAACTTTTGATTTTGAAATCTGTAGGAGTCCCTCTACCCCTCTGAGGAAGTGATTTTTCTCGGGGTGTGGTTTCTTAATGGAAAGCCGGTCCACTTAAATAAATAGTTTTGAGTAATAAAAGACAATTTATACTTCTACGAGATTGAAAATGAAACTTTGGTTAGACTTAGAAATAAAAACAAGGAACTCCTGGAATTTGCTTTGGTTTTATGTGAAAATAATTCAAGAAATTCCATAAAGCAATACGTCGAGCAAACAGTTCCGGCTTATACGGAAAGAGAGTTCCGAACTCATTTTCGTATTTCAAAAAGACTTTTCAAAGAATTAAGTGACAAAATCATCCGAAGCGAGCCCTATTGTAATCTCGACCCTTTCAAAAGACTACCCGAAAAAATTTATTTATTATTATTTTTATGGTTCGCTGGTCACGAAGCATGCAGCTTCCGGGATATGTCCGACCGTTTTAACTTGTCATATGTTGTTGTACATATGTAAAATTATACACACATATGTATGTATATGCATACAACCATTGCTTACTGTTTTGAAATTTTTGGGAATGTCCCCGGAGAACAATGCACATCTAGTTTCCCCTTCGATTGCATTTCGTCAAATTTTTATTTTGTTATGCACTTGTGAGTGAAGACAAACAGCTGATTTTCTGCAAATTTTGACAAATTTCTGTTCGTTGAAATGCCAGTAAATTTGCATAAGTTTCTCTCTTCGGGAGAGCAAAACATATTTTTCCCTGCTTGCAAATTGCTGCAATTTGCAGCCGCCGAACGGACCTTATGTATACGTATGACACCGTCACAATTATGTATGCTTGATAGTGATCTATGTGACTCTAATTTCCAGCATATTTTCACAAATATACGGAATATGTTTCCAAATGATTATGAAAATTTAAATTAATTGTGCCCTCGTATATGTAAGCAGAATTGCGCCAAAAGAAATAAAAAGGGGATGGTGAACAGTGACAAGCGAAAAAATGTTATTTATCGATTATTCCATGACAATTGCGCTAAAGGTGTTATTGCGCCAGTACTGTGAGTTGGCGCCACGAGTGGCGCTGGAGTTATTGCATCAGCGCCAAAAAAAATTGCGCCATTACCCATGGCTACTCCCGTTAAGTGAAATTGATGACAATTTGTGAGCAGAACTCGTTGGCTAAGCTGGGCTTAGTACCGCTACAACAACAACAACAAGAACAAATAGGTACCTAACAAGCGGATTTTTGGAAATTTGCTTTAGAAGTTTATATAATTTTTTAAGCAAACCTTCTGACTTTTGTGTGCTACGACAGTGAAAATGGCTCGGCTGGAAACACAGTGTAGGTATAGCTGCAATTAAAAACAATAGACAAAACAAAGAACTAGCAAAAATTCCTAGTTTGTGAAAGAAGCTTTTATTGTCACAATTTTCACGGTTTTAAAAGCTCTCTTTATACATACGAAATGTTGATTAATTCAGAAAAAAGTAATGCCCGGAACACAATTGCGACGGGTCAACGGAAAACGGGTAGTGAACAGCTGATATTTTCCGTAGGAAAATCCGTCCGGGCACACACAATTGTGGCGGAAACTGATTTGACACAGGATCCACTAAATAATGGTAGTCGCAAATGGGTGAATGTCAAACCCTCTTGTGCCCTCTTGTGTCAAAAGGTACAACAACCATACCATAACAGTCGAGCAAGAAGAAGCATGTTCTGATGCTATGACCATGAATTATATGGATCCAGCTTTGACATCAAAAATCAACTCTAATCATTTCGCCCGACGGAAAAAATAGAAATGGATCTAATTATGTATATATTTTACCACCGGAAAATTGATCGCCGGCGGAATTTCTGTTGCCGCCGCAGCTTTGCGAAACAACATACATTTCTCTGTGTTTTAATTTTGACAGCGGGTGACCGTCGCCCGTTATCCGTTGACCCGTCGCAATTGTGTTCCGAGCATAAGGTGTTTTTAACAGGATTTACTCGTTGCAATTGAATTAGTTCAACAGGAAATTATGAAAATAATAGTGGCATTATTTCGTTCTATACTCACTTTTTGTAGATTTTTGCACAATTTCTTATTTCCCTCACAAATCTACACATTATTTTTTCTGAAAATCAATAATTTTGTTTGTTTAAACATTTGCATTTGTTTTTATTGTTATTAAATTTTATCATACATGATTCGTCTGCTTCATCAACGATCAACATTTCTTTAACGATTTTCAACCAGCGAGTTATGTTTGTATGAATGAATGACGTTGCGAGTGTTGAGGTATACATATGTATGTACCCTGCAGGGAACTCAATAACTAGTGAGCAAAATTTCTAGTTCCGAACTAGCGAAAAGGTTTCAAAAGGGAACTAGATCAATTGTAGTTAGACCCTCACCAGTTCAGAAGGAGTGAATTGAGTGACCATTATAAGACACACTGTATGCAATTTCGAAGTGACAAAAATTCTATGAAAATTTTTCGTTCGTTCAATTGCCGTCGGCTTTGTATATTTCTGCAATTCTCAGTTGCTTAGTGAAGTATTTTATATAAAGAGTTTTCTATTTGCATCTTGTATGAAATGAAATGTTCCCCTAATTATGCTTTTCCGATCCCTCATGCTTATTTTTATTTTTTTTTTATTTTATTACTTTTTAAATATTATTGTAAATTTGTATTAAATAAATAAATAAAAAAATATTAATTAAAAAAAATTAAAAAAAAATTATCATCCACCTTGACACCGAGAGGATTCGAACCGGCGCCCCTCAGATTGAAAAGCACATGCGTTAGCCAGTCGGCCATGGCGCCACTTGCATGAAGTGAGTCAAAGGCTGCACTTAAGCGGCAGATGCAAAACTGTAGAATTTGTAGGTACTTGTAGCTAGTTCAGAACTATCGAAATGGTGCCAATAAACGAACTAGTGTAAACTGCAGAATTTAGTACTAGTTCGGAACTATCGAAAATCTAGTGCAGAGAGGGACAATTGACACCGCCTAGGACATCGCTGTGTTAAATTCGCCAGTTGATAACATGCAAAAGAGATTTAGCTCGCACTAGTAGTGTCGACAAATGCACTAGAAGCGACCTAGTTGGGAACTAGAACTATACATGCGTTATGGCTGGGCAGAGCAGCTCAGCGAGCTCACAACAAACATACAAACAAATGTTTGTAAGTGATCGAATGTTTAGCGATAGCACCAGAAAGACAACAAACAACACCCTCACACTACATTCACTGCTTCATCAAAACGCCCATGCAAAGAAAATTACAAAACAATAAAAGCAGTCATAGAGTTCGTTAAAGTAATAAAAATGCACAAAAGAGCACGAGAAAGCCCCGGAATTGGAAAAAGGTGTGTGTATTTTCTATCTCTACCTTCATTTTTTCGAGTTATTTCGTGCGTTTTCACTATTTCAACGAACGCCATGAGCATCGTAAACATGGGCCGGGTGCGACTCGCCCGTATCGAACTATTCTGGGACGAGATAAATACATATGTACATATGTATGTATGTATGTTTGTCTGTATGCGCTGTGAGGCAAAAGTGAAATAAGCAAAAACAACAAAATTTCATTCATTGAGGAAAATGTGGAAAATATGTACGGAGCTACGTGTACATATGCAGGCATAGCCAAAAGCGTACACGAAAGTATGTACATATGTACCTACATATGTATATACCAACATACATATTTGTACATATTCACATACCTAGCGACAGTAAAATAATAACAACGTAAGCGAATGAGTGAGAAAATTCACGAATTGATAAAGAAAAGGCGAGGAGCTCACTGCTTAAACTGGATTTTTAGTTGAGGGATCAGATTTTAGGTTTTTTCTCAGCAAATAAAAAGCCTTGAATGTGAAATGGCGTGTACCTACAGAATGCAAGTTTGGTATAAAAATTACATACCTATTAGTTTTAGCGATTAGGTATGTACCTACATAGGAACCTACATTTTTCACTGACCATTCTCATTTTTTAATATGTAAGTAGTAGGTATTTACAGTGTTAAAGCCGCCCACATGCTTTCTTTACATAAACACATACATATATTTAAACAGGAAAATTATGCACAACCACCCAACCTACGTCAGTGCCACCCACATCTTCCATTTTAAGTATGTATTATGTATATAGCCACATGAGACCAACGCTGTTCGAACTAGGAATTTGGATATGTACATGTGTATGTACATATCTGCAAGACACAACTTCTTTGCTCTTGGACATGCATGTATACCCAGCAAACACAGTCTCTAACGTTAGAAATTTTGTCGAGATTACCTTAGATAACTAGTGTAATTCTCTATATATTCTCAAATCGATAACTAGGGTTGAAAACTACACTAGAATTCGATTAGCGAGTGATTAGAGAAGGAGCCAAATCTCACACCTTTTATCAATTCTCAATATATTTCTGTGATATATTGAATATACATACATATATTGAAATTAGATACTAAAAAATGGTAAAGTTAATATTACCGTAGTACAATGCTTTCCATTAGAAAGTACAAGAAGTACCTTTAATTTAAATAATAAGACTGAATTTTGTTTAAATTTCAGTTCTTATAAATGTGGTAAACATATACATGTCATTATATATAATCATATACAATTTAGGCACATATTGCGTTAATAAAATCTAAACAATGAAAAAATCATGTAAAAGACAAAGCTTTGTTTTTCATTTCAATTGGAAGTATTTGCAAATTCTGATTAGAATCTCATTAGAGAACTACATTAGAATTCGATTCGAGAATTATAATTTTCTCGATTTGAGAATTAGGTACCCTTTTGTTTGAGAACGCTATGATTCTCGATAGATTTTCGAGTCGTCCTCTAACGTTAGAGGTTTGAGAATGAGGCTAGTTCTCGAGTCATTCTCAAATCGATAACTAATCTCAGTGTTTGTTGGGTAAGTACCTATAATGTACCTATTTATAATTTTCCTCAATCATTGCGCCATACATCCAGTGCATCCACACCAAATACTCTAAATAATTTTGTATGTACATAATATGTACAAATGCAAATACTTACACAGTTTGTTTTTGCTTTTCGCTATCCTGTTCGGTATGTATTTTGTTAAATATTCATTTAAAATTTTTAAAAACTTTCAGCATTTCACTTTATTTCATTTGTCTACCATTTCCAAGTATTTTTCGCAGCGCAGGAATTTTCACATTTTTCCACCAGTTATTGTTTTTATTTTATTATTCTTTTAATTTTGTTTTTCCTCTGTCGCTATGCAAAATGTGCACACCTACAAAGGAATTCGATTTTTCCTCTATTTTTATTTTCTCACTCGTCTTTGGCCATTTTCACTCGTTCGCGCAGCTCTCTCGCCCGTGCACGCTCCCACTTCACTCATTCTCTGACGCACACACCCATTCATACATTCCGCCGATTCTGTAATTTTTTTCCCATTCGCTTTTTAATCAGGGATGCCACTGAAACAATTTTTTTCCTACCAAAAACCTACCAAAATGGCTTCGACCCTACCAATTTTTTTTTACGGCCTTATTCCGGTGTGGTAACATAATTTACTTTACTGGTTAAATAAAGAATCTGGTACTTTAAACACTCTTTTCGTATTCTGGCAGCAGAAAATTAAGTTACCACCTCAATACGTGGTAACATTTTGTTACCATTTTCAGCCCGATTCCATTCCGTTCGTATGGAAATGCTTTGACAGCGTTACCATTTGTGCCAGAATACCAATTGAAAAGACGGTAACAATTTTCAGCAACATAAATTACCAGTAAAGTAATTTTCCGGTAACGCTCGGAATAGCAGTGTTAATGTGAGATTTAACCATATTCAATAAATTCATTTATGGTAACTGCCAGTTTACTGGACACCCTGCAGTAACCGGACACTTTTGTTTTTTTACCGATTAAAGCCTAGTACTGAGTTCACCGCCGTGAAATTTCGCCAGCAACATGCATTTATTTTGCCGTGAAATGTTTCAAGAAACTTTTTTTGTCAAATGAGAATAAATCCCAAAACGAAAACTGAGCAAATGTAAAAAGAAAAAATTTGGAGCATCGCCTCAGAACCAACTTTCAAATTTTGGCCAATAAAAAAATTTTATACAAAATATAAATTTCAATTTCAACAAATGTCACTTCACTCGAAAATAAATAGCATTGTATATTTTAATTGTCGTGAAAAAATGTTGCTGGCATGATGTTGCTAGCATGTTGCGCAACTTTTCACGGCAGGAACTCAGTACAACTTTGTCGTGAAATATCTGTGAAATTTCACACATGTTTCACAGCCAGTTTTTTTGTATGAATTTTGACAGCAGTTTCACGTGAAACTCGAACTCAGTACTATGCTTAAAATAAAAAAAAATGTAATTTTTTTTTTTGATTTTGAAAGCTTTAGTATTAAATTTCATATTATTTGTACAAATTTCAATTAATTTTGGAATGAGTGATAAATATGTGAAGGAAAGGAGGAGGAAGCAGTAGTTTCCAGATAAACAAAAACTTGAGTTGGCGTTAAATGATACTCGGACAAGGTTGGATTGGATATTAGTGGCTGCAACTGCTCGTCCAGTGCGAAGGAAATCAGGATTTACAATCTGTGGAATAACATTTGAGGAATAATGAGGGCAAGCAACTGATTCCGAAGGAAACGTAAGAAGGTTTATCGAGGGAAATAGCGGACATTGTTTCCAACTTGGTACAGCAAACACATTAGCTCTGTTCAATAACAAAAAATTGTTACGAGTTTTTCATAAAAAGTGTCATTTTTATATGGAGAACTGTCATTTTTTACGAAAAATTCGTAACAATTTTTTGTTATTGAACAGAGCTATTTACTACCTAGGCAGGCCTGATAGCCTGTTGTGATACCACATGGAGCTCTTTATTACACACCATGTAGACGAACAACGTTGTTTGCTTCATATAGCGTAAAATGTCAGATGCCTTCCTGTTTTCAATCTCCTCCAGTTGTGTCTGTGGGGGCAAGTGTACTTTAGGCTCGAAGAAAACGTTTCTATTTAGCAGATTTTTGTAACAAAACTCTACTGAGAAGACACGTTTTCTCAACAGTGTTGTGGCAAAGTGACCAAATGTACAAAATCAGTGATGTTAGTTGAACGAAGGCAAAAACCTACCAAAATTCAAATCGTCCTACCAACCTACCAAAAGGAAAAAAACCTACCAGTTTTGGTAGGAAGAGCCCAAAAGTGGCATCCCTGTTTTTAATACCCACATTTACACTGGTCGTTCCTCATGTGTGGTGGTGGCAGCGCAGCAGCAGCGAAGCCAAAAGCAAAGGAAAAAACTCATCCAGATTTTTTCACTATTTCTTTTCTTTGATCGTAACAATTCAAATTGGAATTTTTCCACAATTTACACACTTTGCAAGCATGAAATTACAAATTTTTTCACTTCCCTTTAGTTAATTCGATATTTACTTGCTTTTTATTTAACAATTTTGCATTGTTTTCGATTAATTTTAAGATTTGTGAAAAAATAGTAATTTTTTTTTCTTTTTTGGCAGATTATTGTACTTGATAATAAAACACGCAGTCACAGACGTCCGTCTTTCAATCGTGCTCAACATAGATAACTAGATACGAAACTCTTCATTTCGTGAGAGCGCTGTCAAAATGCGCATTTTTTATAACATTTTTCATTGGTGCCACTCTGTTCGAAAACTGAAAATGGGTATTTTACATATTATTTCTGGGGATTTTTCGGCTTCCTTATGTTATTGAAGACTATAGCAATAATAAAATTTTGTTTATACCAAATTAAGATAAGGATATAACCACAAAAGTGATACACAGGATAGAATGATTTTCCCACATTCCGAATATTCGTGTTCGAAACCCAATCTCAGACAAATTAAGAATAACGCACAAAAAGTGGTGAACGATAATACATGTAGTTGGGTGGTATTTTTTAAGAAATATTTTACTCTATTTTGCAATTCTATTAAAATGTGAATATATTAGAATTGAAATATAATCCCAGCAAACACAGTCTCTAACGTTAGAAATTTTGTCGAGATTACCTTAGATAACTAGTGTAATTCTCTATATATTCTCAAATCGCTAACTAGGGTTGAAAACTACACTAGAATTCGATTAGCGAGTGATTAGAGAAGGAGCCAAATCTCACGCCTTTTATCAATTCTCAATATATTTCTGTGATATATTGAATATACATACATATATTGAAATTAGATACTAAAAAATGGTAAAGTTAATATCACCGTAGTACAATGTTTTCCATTAAAAAGTACAAGAAGTACCTTTAATTTAAATAATAAGACTGAATTTTGTTTAAATTTCAGTTCTTATAAATGTGGTAAACATATACATGTCAATATATATAATCATATGCAATTTAGGCACATATTGCGTTAATAAAATCTAACCAATGAAAAAATCATGTAAAAGGAGACAAAGCTTTGTTTTTCATTTCAATTGGAAGTATTTGCAAATTCTGATTAGTATCTCATTAGAGAACTACATTAGAATTCGATTCGAGAATTATAATTTTCTCGATTTGAGAACTAGGTACCCTTTTCTTTGAGAACGCTATGATTCTCGATAGATTTTCGAGTCGTCCTCTAACGTTAGAGGTTTGAGAATGAGGCTAGTTCTCGAGTCATTCTCAAATCGATAACTAACCTCAGTGTTTGTTGGGATAATTTTTAACAGGATATATATAAAAATCTACTGAAGATCGCTGCCCGCGTTCCATCTCATTAACATATTTTTTATAATTTTAACTGAAACACAATTTTTTCCACTTAAAACAATAAACTTCACTGAATATTACACACAAGCAATACAGTTACCTCTGTATTTCTTATAATTCTTTATTATTTCAACAAAATTTGGCACATAAAACAAAACATTAAAATCCACCGAAAGTGACAATTTATTTTGGGCCGTTTTCCTTTCTGGCACCTGCAATTTGCACAAACAGCTGATCGGCCGGGTTTTATGTTGTGTTGATGCTGGCAACAAAGCCACATTAGACCCGTGGGAAAATCGTAAAAGTGAGAGAGTAAAAAAGAGTTTCGTATCAAGTCATCTTTGGTGCTCAACGCGAAGTAAAATCAGCAGCAGCAGCGCATTTGAGTCGGTACTACGAGACTCATTTGCAAATGTCAAATTAGCAGGGTTGCTTGCGAAGGTATTTAAGCAGTATTTTGAGGGGTATTAAAATGGAATTTATTTATTTTTGTTAATTCTGTGATTTTTAATGTAAAAAGTTTAATTGTTTTTTTTTTTTAAGATAACTGTTTAGTGCATATTACCAGAGAACTTATAAAACCAGAGAAGGACCACGAACGGACAGGCGTGTAAATTGCTAATAACGCACAATTCTGGGGTAGGCATGATCCAATAATTCTATATGGTCGTAGCGGCTAAAAGAGAATAGGCGATTACCGTTGAACGGCCGTAGATAAGAATGTCAAAAACAGAAAAAACGCCAGCGAACATACAAGCGAACCATGGAGGAACAATAAAGGAGAATGCATAACGACATACCTTCATACATAGTGGGCCGAGAAGTGTCATGCAAAGAGGAATGTAGAAGAATTTGACAGATGTAGGGGCCACACAAATGCTAGGGTGCGTGTGTGTGTGGAATATGTCAACAAAAAAATGCTTGTGTTCGTGTGTGTTTATGAAGATTGAAGAAGAAGTCAGCTGATCTTATGCATTCTCCTTTATTGTTCCTCCATGAAGCGAACACACAAGCTATTTCCACGAATAACACGTGCAAGAGGGAAAAATCAAAACAAAAGACGATAATTTGACAGCTTACTATTCCAAAAACAAAATAGCCGTCTTCTGCTGCGTCCACCATTTTATTATTGCATCATGGGGGTAGGTAATTCACCACATGAGCCTAACAGTGCTAAAATGAGTAACAGAAAATTAACATTGATGAGCACAGCTCTGTAGAAACGACTGCTATTAATTTTGTGCACTTTTGCTGATATAAATAAAGCAATTTTCACAATTTTCATAACTTCCACAATTTTTGCTATTTTCAAAAAAAAATTTCAAAATACATAATAAAAAAAAATAAAAAATCCGAAAAAACAAATTTCAATAATATGACTTGGTTCAGATGAGGCTCGATCGCCCAATTTTGGATTAGTCAATGACTTGATTCAATTGAATTTTCATATTTTTCATTATTTTCAAAATATTTTTTTGCAAAATATATAATAAAAAAATTTAAAAAAAAATCGAAAATACAATTTTCAAAAATATGACTTGGTCAAGGTGATACTCGATCGGCAGACTTTTGGATCAGTCAATCAGTTGATTCATTTGGGAAAACTTTTATGCACATGCATACATACATACATATGTACATACATGCATATGTACCTATTTTGGTAAATAATATGCCCGGTTGGTGTATAGGTAGGTACCTACATGCATAATTAAATAAAAAATACGTAAAAAATTAAATATGTAAATAAAAAATAACTACATACATATGTATGTATGTATGCATAACTTACATATATTGCGCGTAATCAATATATTGGTATGTACATATACATATTTTATTTTGCAACAAATATCTATGCATACATATGTACAACCACGACTGTCCACCAAACCTTACAAAATATGTACAATAATATGTACAATTTTTCATTCATAAAATCAAGTGAAATGTGACAACATTGTCGTCGTGCAAAACGACATCAATTTCAATAATTTTCTAGTCCAACTAGACTTCAACAAAATTCATAGGCAAGGTATAAAAGTGTGAGGGGACGAGCGACATACTGTTTTTTATTTGTACAGCTCAACAAAAGCTGACAAAAGTCAAGCACACGCTATGTCACATTCGACGGTCGCGTCGATTTGCAGAAATTCATGACCGTGTCTACATACAAACATTCATACATTTGTATTCCCTTACATACCGACGAGCTCATACTCTGCTCGCCCCTCTACATTGCGCTGTTGTCCAAATGTTCACAGCACAAAATTTGGCAAAGCGATTCTTTTCATAAATCACAGAAATTTCAAGTTCGGCTCGATTTCAAATCATGACGGGTAAGGCACTCAGCCATTGCCATCGCCCTTTGCAGCAAGTTCGACTGCTACAGCAGTACATGTAAATTAATAGCCATTGACAGGGCGCCCGCTAAAATTGCGGCCTGTTCACTGTCAACAGCGATATCGTTGCGCAGAGTATTTTATTCTTGTTGTTGTTGGTTGTTCCTTCTGATCAGCGAAATATGACAAACAAATCTAACCTCCGCAATGGAATGGCTTGCTGACGGTGCGCAGGCCCGATTGTTGAAGTGGCTGCGCTTGTTGATATGAATGCGCACATAAGCAGGTGTTGAATAGGCATGGGTAACACTGCGCTGCGCGGCGCAATTGCGCTGACACCAACACTGGTGTTATTGCGCTAACTCCGATTTGGGAAATGCGCCAACTCAATATAGCGCCAACTCAATATAGCGCCAACTCAATGTAGCGCCAACTCATTGTAGCGCCAACTCAGTATAGCGGCAACTCAATGTAGCGCCAACTCAATGATGCGCTATTGCAATATAACACTGACTCAATTTCGTGCGCTAACACCAGCTCCAATATAGCGCTAGTGTAAAATGGCGCAACCACAACGCCAATAACAGCATCATAGTATATGGATACGTATGACAACGTCACAATTATGTGTGCTATTTTTCCAAATGATTATGAAAATTAAAATTAATTGTGCCCTCGTATATGTAAGCAGAATTGCGCCAAAAGAAATAAAACGGGGATGGTAAACAGTAACAAGCGAAAAAATGTTATTTATCGATTATTCGATGACAATTGCGCTAAAGGTGTTATTGCGCCAGTACCGTGAGTTGGCGCCACGGTTGGCGCTGGCGTTATTGTATCAGCGCCAAAAAAATTGCGCCATTACCCATGGCTAGTGTTGAACCATTGCCATTGTGTGCAAGGTTCATCACTTTTCAATTACCCTCATGTCCACCGACTTGATCTGAAAGCTATTTGGAGCTAAAATTTTACAAAATTGCTTCGTTTTGTGAAAAGTGAAGGACAACAGCAGCACTTGTTGAGGAGTATGAACATTGTACAATAACAAAATGTCATAACGTTTGCCCCTTGTCACCTTGTCTCCTTCCATATGAATTTATTTCAAGTCGAGTTGGACTAGAAAAAATTATTGTAATTGTCGTCGATTTGCGCGAAGACAATGTTGCCAGTTTTCTCTTGATTTTTTGTGATTGAGTTTAAGAATGAAATTGTTATTGCTGTTTTTGATAATTTGGAGGACAGTAGGGTTTGCGTTTGGATAGCACATATGTTTGTATGTATGTATGTATATGTATATGGACGTACGCATGCTTTCAAGAGTTTGCGAATGGGATGTATGAGCACATGTGTACTTTTGCAAGTATGTATCTACATACCTACATACATATGCATATATTTAAACAAATATAGAGTATGTATGTACATAATATGAAATGCCGACGGCGGTTAGGATTTGGTATGTAATCCATGACTTCTGATGGTTGATGGTTGGTCATCAACAAATGGACAAGGAATTACATATTTTTATGGACAACATATTTTTATATGTTCAAAATTTCACAAATTTAATTACAATTGATAATTCGATAAAAACACTCACCAGTTTCATCTAATTGATGCTTTGTTGTATACACACCAACATCTTATTTTTAGTATAGAAAATGCTAGGGATTGCGGGTTCGAGTCACAGCAGTCATATTTAAAGTTTTTTAAAATTATTTTTTATCGTTTTTTTTTAAATTCCTAAATTAAAATTCGATAGGAAAATTTTGAAAAAATTTAGTGGTTGTAAGAAGTTGGTGCATCGATGGCATCGGTGTAATGTAATGCATATAAAACAGATAATGTGAGTTCTGTGGTGCAAATAACATCACAGCTGCAGCTATATTTTCTCAATCTATACTAAATAACATAAAAATTCTCAATTACCTATGCTAAAAACAGAATTCTGCTGTTTAGCGTAGGTAATTCACCATCAAATTTTAGGATGGTGAATTACCTACCACCTCGTCCTCCTCACACTATTCGTAGTGGTTGGACCTTCTCTGGTTTTATAAGTTCTCTGATATTACCGTTAAGTCAAAAACTCAAGCAAAATCTCTATTGATAAAGTACGAAATATGTAACCTACAGTGGCGGCATTAAAAACTAATGGAAAAATATATCTATATATGTATATTCTTCTCTTCTTATTGGAAAAAAATTAAGTACATAACGTTATATCTGGTAATTCTTTTCGCGCCAAAATATTTACCTGTACAGTACGCGCGAAAGGTTCATGTCTTTGCTCACAAAACATGCTTGCGCTAACGACCAGCAGATGGCGCTCTTCTCTCGTCATTCCACCAAAGAATTAAAATTTATAAGGGTGCGTTTATGGGAGCAATCAACAATCACCTTCTGCGTAGTACACCTTCAGCGATTTTTTATTCCAAATTTTATTTTTTTTTAATAATGGAGTAATATCCAGAAAAAAGCGCCATAGGTATATACATTTTTCAACAATTGTGGCCAGTGTTGCCACAGAAAAAAAAAAAATTTTACCGACCAAATTACCGACCAATTCCGCCAAAAAACGCCCAAAAATCAGAAGTCAACTTAAAATGGAATTACATATTTATTTTTAAATACATATGTACATACTAAGTAATCTTGGCTCCCACTCATTCAATTCAGAACTAACACTAGACTGTCGCCGATCTCTAAAGGAGATGGACAAACAGACCTGTCTGCACCTCGTGTAGGTCCCGGGACATAGGGATATCAATGGCAATTGTAGGGCGAATGAACTTGCGAGGCAGAGCACTACCGATCAGGTTCTTCCTGACAAAGAACGCATAGGTATGCCGTTTGCCACAAACAAGCTAATTCTTAAACAGCATGTCTATAAACTAGCAAGCGATAGATGGCAACAGAAGCCAGTATGTCGAACATCAAGGCAAACCTGGCAGAAATGGGTTCAAATAAGTACTCTAAGGAGAGATGACATCTCGAACCTTGTGGGGGCACTCACAGGACACTGCCTCATCGAGAAACACGCAGAGAGGCTAGGTGCACCCTACCGCAAATGCTGCATAAGCTGGAAAGATGATGAGGCGAGGAGACAATCGAACACCTCATCTGCCACTGCCCGGCTCTTAACAGCGGCAGACGACACTTTCTTGGGACTTCCTTCCTGAATAGCCTATGCAAAGTTGCGGATGTCGACATAAAGGACCTGGGCTCTCACTGTGTAGTTTAATTCGAAAGAAAATTCGTTCAATTTCTAATTCTATTCCATATATTCTATGCAATAAGAATGTGTTTTCGAATCGAATTTCGCTTTTAAATAGAACTACATAGTGAGGGCCATGGTGAACTGCATTAGGTTCTCAAATTGGTTCAAAAAGGAGGAGTAATCCGTTTTCTTCTTGTGGTATCACAACGGGCCTCTGCACTGGCCTAAGTGCGACTCTATGACAGCCACTCCAACCTATCCTATTCGTGGAATAGCCCGTATCTTTGCTGGCGCTTTTCAAGTGAAACATAATTTGTGTCAAATTTCAGCATTTTCTTTGCAAAATAAATGTCAGATTGTCTGATTTTGATGTTTCATTAAACTTGGCATGCGAGACGAGTCCCAAGCGAATTTAGATATAACGAAGGCGAAACATCATTTTGATATCACACTCTACCAATTCCCAATATGCCTAGATAGTTAATGGCGAACTAAAGTGAACTACTGAACTAAAGTGAACTAGTTCACTGAAGAGAGCGCTGAACAAAGTGAAATAAATTTCCCAACTCTAATAGATATGCGAATAGTGTGTTTCACTCACAATAAAAGACTTTACACGGGAAAGATAAAATGTTTAGCGTCAGAGAAATTGTGTCCACTAAATATATTTATATTACAAATCGGACCAAAATTGATTTTAGCCGCCCAACAGCCCAAAGTAAATTTATCTGACCAGATTTGGTCCGAAAGGCCCAATTTCGGCATCACTGATTGTGGCAATACTTACCTTGGAAATCATAGGAATAGTGGTTGGTTGATTCAAGTGCAAATTTTGGCAAAACTGTTAATATTTAAGTGAAAAATTAAATACATATTTGTTTATCAGGCCTCCCTGAACGTTCCCTGTGATTTTCATAAAAAAATTCCCGGTATTATAGAAAAGCGCAGGTACTCATTAGATATTCATGTTATAAAACCAGAGAACGTAGATAGTAGAGAAGGAGCAAATGTTGCGTCGCCCGAATTTAACAGAATTTGCGTGCACACATAAGAGTGAACGTACCGATTTAGCCACTCAGAGTTGCTTTTCCGTATCGAAGTCAATTTACTCGTTGATTCACTCTTGCGCACTTGTTGTGCCAATAGTTAAATTCGTGGGGAGTTTAATCGCGAATTTATTTATGAATTTATTTGCCTTTATATGCGATGCACCGATGCCATCAATGCATCAATTTCTTACAACCGCTAAATTTTTCCAAAAATTTCCTATCGAGTTTTAATTTAGGAACTAAAAAAAAACGATAAAAATTAATTTAAAGATACTTTTAAAAGTTCCTTTGCTGGGACTCGAACCCGCGACCCCTAGCATTTTCTATACTAAAAATTATTAAATAAGATGTTGGTGTGTATAGAACAAAGCACCAATTAGATGAAACTGGTGAGTGTTTTTTATCGAATTATCAATTGTAATTAAATTTACGAAATTTTGAACATATATAAAATTATGTTGTCCATAAAAATAATTTCTTGTCCATTTGTTGATGACCAACTATCAACCATCATGGCATTTTCTATACTAAAAATGATTGAATGAGATGTTGGTGTGTACACAACAACCGGTAAGTATGTATGTATTTTTTATCGAATTATCCATTTTAAGCAATTTTTAGCATATAAAAATATTATGTTGTCCCTAAAATTATTTTCTTATACATTTGTTGATGACCAACAGCCATCAACCATCATCATAAGTCATGCAAGAAAATTTACTAACATGTTGGTGACCACCAATCAACCATCATGTCCATTTGTTGAAGACCAACAATCAACCAGCATACATACATATGTATGTACGTACATACATATATGTATGTATAATTAATTGCATACCAAATCAAAATTGCCGTCGGCATTTCTGATTACTCTATTTTTGTGTAAATATGTATGTACATACTTGCAAAAGTACACATGTGCTCATCCATACATACATACATACTCATTCGCAAATTCCTCAAAACATACATATGTGCTATCCAAACGCAAACCCTACAGTCCTCCAAAGCTATCAAAAAACAACAATAACATTTTCATTCATAACGCAATCACAAAAAATCAAGAGAAAACTGGCAACATTGTCTTCGCGCAAATCGACGACAATTTCAGTAATTTTTCTAGTCCAACTCGACTTGAAATAAATTCTTTGGCAAGGAGACAAGGTGACAAGGGGCAAATGTTACGAGATTTTGTTATTGTACAATGTACATACACCTCAACAAGTGCTGCGTTTCCTCGCCCCTCTACATTTCTTTGCTGTCCATCACTTCACAAGTCGAAGGAATTTTGTCAAATTTTAACTCCAAATAGCTTTCAGATCAAGTCAGTGGACATGCGGGTAATTCAAAAGTGATGAACCTCGCGGACAATGGCAATGGTTCAACACCTGCTTATGTGCGCATTCATATGAACAAGCGCAGCAACTTGCAATAATCGGGCCTGCATAGCGGCGGTTAGATTTGTTTGTCAAATTTCGCTGAACAGAAGGAACAACCAACAACAACAAGAATAAAACATACACTACTGTACGCGATTGTTCACCCACATACAAATCTTCATTTGGATGTGTACAATATTTTGCACACACTTTGACTTCTTTGCGCAGATCAAACGGCGAAGGGTTGTCGGCCAGTATAAATCACCGCTGCCAGTGCGCAAGAGTGAATCAACGAGTAAATCAGACATGGCCACCCAATGGCTCCAGTGACTCCGTTTGTCTCCCAACAACATCGCTGTGGCTCCGAGTGGCTCCCAACAACAAGCAAATCAATTTCGACAATATAACGCACATTTCTTTTTTTCACAGAAATCGTTGTCGCGGCGAGCACTCAAACCTAACGGTCCAGCTTCGACCGACATTCATTGTGTAGTTACGCCTTCATACGTACATACATATGTATGTACATATGGTTGTACATTTATATCTGCTACCTCGTTTATGTTGTTTAGCAAAATATTTGAATGCCTAGCTGCAGCATATCTATACATATGTATATACTAGGGATTCCAATCCCGGGATCCCGGGATCCCGCTCTTTTTGACACCACGAAAATACCGGGATCGCTAGATTCTATTCTTATTGGAAATAAATTGACCACATAACATTATATAACTCTTTTTTCGCCAAAACATTTACCTGTACAGTACGTGCATACATGTGGATAGGAAGGTTCAAGTCTCTGCTCACAAAACATGTTTGAAATTTATTATTTATAGGTAGATGTTGGGTAAATTTGTGAATCTCGTTGAAATATAATTTCTGTTTTTTTTTTGCTGTATCGATTCTTGGTCGTGCTTGCCTTGAAATTTCTGCCGTAATAAAATTTGCATGCTATTCCAGCAAAGAGCGTATATGGATAAGAGGCTGCAGTCTGAAAAACTTCACACTAGATGTCACATTTCGCGCGGGATGAGACCCGCGAACTGTGACATCTAGTGTGAAGTTTCACAAAGGGCGTATATGAATGAAGGTGTAGTCCGTTAAAATTCACACTAGATGTCGCACTTCGCGGGTCCCATCTCGCGCGAAATGTGACATCTAGTGTGAAGTTTTTCAGACTGCAGCCTCTTATCCATATAAGCTCTTTGATTCCAGTTCCTTTTTAACCCTCTGCGACTGACGTGAATTAAGTTAATGTACATTTGAATTCATCTCTGTGTAAAAAAACCAGAAAAATTGAATGGTTAAATAAAAGGATATTTTATGTGAATCCTCCGCGAAAATTCTGCAGCTTTAACGAAATGGCTTTAATAGCTATTACCTCCTAAAAAAGTAATTTATGGAGAAATAACATATGATTATGATGAACAAATGATTTTATGAAGAATTAATTAAAAAAAAAAAAATTTCACCCACAAATATCCTCCAAAAGGTTTTGGTCACTTTGCGACTGACGTGTAGCCTGACAGGCACAAGAAAATACAAAACAATTTTGTGCGTAATTTTAGAATAGTAAGACTTAAGAGTTATTATTTGAAGCGAAACTAACAATAAATATATATTATTGAAAAATTTTTATTGATTTTTTGTTAAGGTGATGCCACAAAAATATGACCTAAAAACTGAGATGGTAGTCTCTCAGACACCTGTCTTATTACTGACGTGGTTGATTCGTAGACACTTTTACGCTCAGACCAACGTGTGTGCTCACTTTGATCACTTTCAACACAATAAACTACTCATTAGAGCTGCAAAACTATCGATGGCACTATCGATAGTATCGATAGTTTTTATTTCGTGTCACTATCGATAGTTTTTTTCCACTATCGATGGTTATCCCTATTCATTCTTGTAGTTTTGTCACATGAGAAGAATATTGAAGTTAGGGAGGAGTTGGAAATCGATATCAAATTGGTCAAATTAATACCCCAGCGGGTTAGGGGGCTTAGAATATACCCGTGTTAAGGAATGTCTGTCGTAAGAGGCGACCAAAATCCACGCTTCTAATGTTATGTTCAGACACAACCCTAATTGAACATTAAGAGCCTTCATTCAATTTTCAAGCCCAATGATTCTCAATTTACCATACAAAAATTGACCAAGTTAATGCTTCATTAGAAATTAATGAGTTGTTAATGAAGAACAATTCTGCATGCAACCCTGTTAAAAGGCTTGTTTCATAAGTAAAATGAAATGTCATGAAAAGAGAAATGTGATTAGCGTCAGTGTCCACTAAACAGGTTGGTTCGTCAGATCAGCTGCATTCTTGTTCTTCTTCATCACCTATCAAATTTGTTTTTATTTCTGCTTATTTTATACATGCATTCGTGTTTACGATTGGTAAAAATTGTGAGATGAATGTCAAATTATTTCGTCATCCTTGCAATTTTGACATTTAGGTCACGAGAGTTTGATATTCAGCTCACGGCGTGTATGTGTGTATGTATCTTGAGCCGACCTGTTAAATGGGCCAAGTAAATTAAATATGTCTGAACACCAAATCTAAAGATGTTCAATCAACCCCAATTGACTTAATTAATTTTTATGTCTGAACATGATATAACGATATACAATTTGTAGTAAATGAACCACTCCTCGCTAAATGACATCTGGTCAATGTCAACATTTTTAATTTTTTCCGATTTTTTAAAGTTTTGATTTTCAAATTAAGTTTTTTATAAAAACTTGTAAAAATCAGAAAAAATATATTTTTTAAAAATTAGCCCGTTTAATTGTTATCGTAATATCAAAGATATCTGACAAAAACATTATTTTTAGCGATTTCTTTCATGTGAAACAAAAAGGATATTTTATGGACTAAAAACTCGGTTATATGACTCATCCGTGTATAGGGCGTCGTTTTACAACTTTTTTTTGCAAAACACTATAGACTTCTTGCGCGGCCTTAAACTTCTCATATTCAATAGTACTGCCTTTAAAATAAGAAACAATTTGCTCGCACAGCTAAATTCAATGAAGGTGCAAAACACGGTAACTCCCATGGAACATGGTGCAAGGTTTCCAATATATTAGCTGCGGAATGATTTGTATCTGACAGCAGCTTTTGTGTCTACAGTACAGCTAATCGCAATTTGAAATCTTCTGATATATAATGACAAGCAATAGTTAAGTAATTTTCATTATTCCTTTTTTTGCTTGGTTTTCCGACGGGGTAGGAATATGATGTATTGTGGAACGATTTTTTCACAAGGATGACGAAAAATCGTTCCACAATACATAAGTATCTATATCTTTAGCTTAAGGGCCGTTTACTCAACCTCTGATTAACGCTAACCCTATGAGAGGGTGAAGTCACAAACAAATTTTATCTTTTGTCTATACACGGATGAGTCATCTAACCGAGTTTTTCGTCCATAAAATATCCTTTTTGTTTCACATGAAAGAAATCGCTAAAAAATAATGTTTTTATCAGATATCCTTGATATTACGTTAACAATTAAACGGGCTAATCTTAAAAAAATAAAACTTTTCTGATTTTTACAAGTTTTTATAAAAAACTTAATTTGAAAATCAAAACTTTTTCAAAAATCGCAAAAAATTAAAAATTTTGACATTGACCAGATGTCATTTAGCGAGGTGTGGTTCAATTACTACAAGTTGTATATTGTTAGAAGCATAACTCCAGCGAACATAATTTTTGAATAAAGTGATAACAAAAAACACAAAATTACCGTTATCTCAAAAACGTAACCATACAAAAAATAAAAAAAAAATACCCATACCTATCCTCCCCCATAACTGAAATTCTTCGTATTTTTTGTTTTTTGATTTATTTAAAGCATAGTGTATTATACATTAATGAAATGTTTAAACAGTGTGCCTTTTGATTATCGGTATTTTACATTAATGAAATGTATAAACAATGTGCCTTATATCATGTTCAGACATAAAAATTAATTAAGTTAATTGGGGTTGATTGAACATCTTTAGATTTGGTGTTCAGACATATTTAATTTACTTGGCCCATTTAACAGGTCGGCTCAAGATACATACACACATACACGCCGTGAGCTGAATATCAAACTCTCGTGACCTAAATGTCAAAAGTGCAAGGAGGACGAAATAATTTGACATTCATCTCACAATTTTTACCAATCGTAAACACGAATGCATGTATAAAATAAGCAGAAATAAAAACAAATTTGATAGGTGATGAAGAAGAACAAGAATGCAGCGGATCTGACGAACCAACCTGTTTAGTGGACACTGACGCTAATCACATTTCTCTTTTCATGACATTTCATTTTACTTATGAAACAAGCCTTTTAACAGGGTTGCATGCAGAATTGTTCTTCATTAACAACTCATTAATTTCTAATGAAGCATTAACTTGGTCAATTTTTGTATGGTAAATTGAGAATCATTGGGCTTGAAAATTGAATGAAGGCTCTTAATGTTCAATTAAGGTTGTGTCTGAACATAACATTATGTACTAGTCAGCGCCAAAGATGCTAAAAAACAAATGTACTACTTTTAGTTTTATTACTATAGCGTTTTCAAGTCAAATGAAACCTTTTTCAAATCAAGTGCAAATTTTAAATTGAAAAAGGTTTAATTTAACCAAAAAATGCTATATATATAAGTGAAGTATTTAATTCCTATTTGTTGTTCTTTTGTTAATTAATTAATGTTATGCGTTAAAAAAAAAATTAAAGACTGAAAAGTAAAATGTAAACGAAACCATCGCTCTTTTTAAGGTCTAATTTAACCAGAAAATGCTATATACATACACAGAGAAAAAAGTACAATGGTTTTTTCAACCATCTTCTTGGTTAATCTTTTATTGGTTGATTTATTCATGTCAAAAGGAAAAAATGTAGTATGTACATTTTCATTGTACCATTAACCAATATTTGGGTAACAATCAATATCAAACAGAAAGTTGGTTTCCCCAACGTGTATATTTGTTATATTAACGAAAATATTGGTTAATTCATATCTAAAAAAAAAAGTAAAAATATTTACGCTTTATGGCTTTGGCTCCGTTGTGAGTGAGTATTTGGAATTTTCTTTGTTATTCAGTTAACATATTAACACTCTCTTATAGATCATACATAGCAGTGCTGCTACTGGCATACAAATATAACCAACAAATTGTTTAATAGTAACAAGAAATTGGTTGAAGATCTGAACGAACATTTTGTTATATCAACAAATATCATGGTTAATATAACCAAAAACACTGTCTAATATATCAACAGTGGTAATGGTAATATTAAACAAAATTCACATTGATTCCATTTCAAGTGTGAAATTAGTACTATTAACCAACTTTTGGTTGATTTTTCTCTCAGTGTAAGTGAAGTATCTAATTCTTATAGGGGTGTCAGAATGAATACTTTTCCGTCAATCCAGCAATCCGTTTAACTGACAGCAGAGTGGAATTACATGTATTTGAATGAAGATCGCCACAATCAGTACTTCAACTTTGCCGTAACAAATATATGAAATTGAAGTATATGTCAGTTAAACGCTGCTGGATTGCCGGAAAAGTATTCATTCTGACGGTCCCATTATTTGATCTTTTATTTAATTATTGTTTTGCGTAAAAAATTAAAGACTTTTTGGAAAGAAAACTGTAAACAAAACCATCCCTCTTTTTATTTTAGTGAAATATTCATAAAAAACTATCGATAGTATCGATAGTTTTTTTTTCGACTATCGAAACTATCGAGTGGTCCGACTATCGATGGTTTTGCAGCTCTACTACTCATTAGTATGCAATATGAAGGTAACGAGAGCGCGGGAGAAAAAATTCGCAAAATAACGGCGCAAAACAAATTTTTCTGGTATTGGTGTCTGTCAGACTACCACGTCAGTCGCAGAGGGTTAAATAACAAAATATCAAACATAAAAATATGTACCATACATATTTACTAATATTAACATGTACTAATTTTTTTAAGCAAGTGTCAATATTTTATATTGAAATTGCAATTTGACGTTAGTGAATTGAAATGAATAATTGTAAACAAAACAAGTAAGGAAGCCTAAGTTCGAGTGGAATCGAACATTAGATACTCAGCTGTATGCTTTCATTGTTTGTTTGCGTTTGATGGAAACACGGATTATTTTATATAAAGCGAGTGCCGCATAAAGTGGGCGTAGCCACGCCCATATTCAACATTTTTATCAGTCATCCAACTAAGCATATGAATATTATTATTTGTGCAAAATTTCATTCCTTTATGACTTCTAGTTACAAAGATGTCACGTTACAAATTCCCAAAGGGTGTTCCAGAAATATCTTTGTTAAAAAGTAGGCGTGGTCATAAACCGATTTCAATAAATTTTTGCGTGTCTATTAACACAAGTTATAAAAGTGTATAAACCAAGTTTCGTTATAATATCTCAATTATTTGCCGAGTTATAGGCTCAGAAATCTCGTATATTCCTGTTTCTAAAAAGAGGCGGCGCCACGCCCATTTTCCAAAATTTTTGTGTTTTTCGTTTTATGTCTGCAGTTGGACTCCTGCTATAAAATTTCAATGATATATCTTTATATTTGACAGAGATATCGCTTAAAATGTTTTTATTAGGCCACTTTATAATACCCATATATAAAAGAGGGCGTGGCCGTCAACCGATTTTAACTATTTTCCGTCCAAATGTTTGGCTAAGTAAGTAAATCACGCGTACCAAATTTGATCGATATATCTTCAATGGTTTCTGAGTTATGACATATAAAACTTTCAAGGTTTGACCCTTAATAAGTGGGCGTGGCACCGCCCATTTTCCAAAATTTCATCAAATTTCTTCCTATGGGCCTGAGCTCAACACGTGGGTAAAATTTCATCGCTCCAGCTATATTAGTGACTGAGATACCAAATTTCCGATTTTTTCTATATAGGAAAAGTGGGCGTGGTCATGGTCCGATTTCGCCCATTTTCAATACCAACCGTCCCAGTCTCGATACCAACTTGCATTTCAAATTTCATCAAAATATCTCAATTTTTGCGCGAGTTAGAGTGTTTACAGACGGACGGACGGACAGACGGACATGTCTCAATCGATTTCTCTTTTCACCCTGATAATTTTGATATATATAAGTCTATATCTATCTCGATTATTTCATTCTGTTACAATCCACCGTTATGTGATTAAAATTGTGATTATGTGTACTACTACAGCTGAGTATAAAAACGAAAAAAAAATTAGTTAAGTAATTTTCGTGCTAAGCACTAAAGCTTAAATTAGTTATGCAGTAACAGTATCGTTATAAAACAGCTGATCAACCAAATAAATTTGGTTTTGAGCCGTAACGCTAATCAGTTAATTGATCAGTTGTTGTCTATCATGACCCAATAATAATAATATAGTCGTAGCAATCAAAAGAGAACACGCAATTAGCATTAATATAAAATATGATAATTTCGCAACCTATAAAACCGAAAGAAGAAGAGCGACTCTATTGCTTTGGCCACCTTTATTGGGCTATGATCATTGATCACTCTTCAGCTGTTTACCGTTAGGTACTGCAGCAATAATCGACCAAATTAATACCGATACTGTTACTATTATGGAAATAAAGTTAACGCATAACTTATTTAAGCGTTAAGCCACTTTTGCGAATCATCAAATTTAAAAGTAGACTTTTATGATTGGCAGCAGAGAAAAGTGCTTTTCTATGCGCTAATCACTTAACGGTTGCTTATGAACGTATGAAATTACAAAGTAAAATTTATATTCATACATATATATAAAATATGCAAATAATTTACCATAACAAAGATTTGTGGTTTTACCCTGTAACTCTTGAGCTCAAACTCATAAAACCCATCACACTAGCTGTGCAAGTTTGCCACGCAGCCAACCTATTCGTGTTGCAAAACTTAAATGAAAACGCAAACTTTTACACTCCTAAATCTTAGCCACAACAAATAGCCAAGGATTTTAGCGTAGGAGTGTGCCCGTGAATATAATTCAAACAACACAGCTGTAACATCTTACAGAGCTGGAGCAGTCATGTTGACAGGTAGTATGTTCTCAAAGTAGGGTTGGGCGATATATATCGATATATCGATATTTTTAAAATAGTACAGCCGATAATATCGACGATATTTTGAATTACCGTGCATCGATAATCGATAATTTTTTGCCATTTCGAGCCAAATTCGATATTTTTCATAAATTTCTGATTCGCTTTGAATTTAACACCAGAACATTTTTTATGAAGTGGTATAACCATAATGTTCGGGTGCTTGAATTTACATTACTTTCTTCTTCAAGCAATTCTTAATGATTTTTATGTTTATACTTCAGGATTCGTAGAATATCTGTAGACCCATCGAACTTTAACAGCAAATATCTAGTAAACTATAAGTCTCCGGCAAGTTTGGATTTCAGTTTTGAGATCTGTGAGAGCACCTCTAGCCCCGTGAAGAAGTGGTTTTTAGCGGGACGTGGTTCCTTAATGTAAAGCCGCCCCTTTCGATATATTGATATATCGATGTTTTACACGGCATAAATCGATGTTTTTTGAAATATCGATATAATATATATCGATATATTTTTCCAATTTGCCCATCCCTATCTCAAAGTATCTAGGAGGCGCCGCAGGATGAGGCGTTTAAGTGAATTTTATTTGCTGCAAAATACTTGTAGGTATGTATGTATTAGTCGTATTGTATGACCCATTGTGTCGTGTGTTGTGCAAATTTAGGATTAGACTCATCACATGCGATGCTTTCACTCATTCCTTCCGCTTTGGAAATGAGACGAGACAGAGCTCTTTGTGTTGCTTGTAGGTACGATCCTAAGCTTTCCACAAGAATTGTCCATCAACACTTCCGTGCATTTATTTATTTACATATGTATATTCCTTTTTTGTTCGTATATTCATATTTATAAGAGCCCGTGCACAATTGACTTCTACCTCGCTTTGCTTCAGAGTTTTGCTTTGACAGTTTCGTTCAGCATGTGCTTTTCAAAGGGACATGTTCACAATTGAGGTGATACGAGTAAAGCAAGGTATAAAGTTAGCCATCTCTCAACTTTTTTACACTTTGACAAACATCTCCCCTTGTGTGTGTGTGTATGTTTGTATAGCTACACTTCTTTCAGCGATTTCGCGCAATTTCGTGAGAAATGAACAGAGAAAAGTAAAAAAAAATAACGTTCGAATAAGCAGAAAAAAGCAAATTTCCCAAATATTTTACCAAAAATCATGTTTATAAATTAAAACAAAGAAGTGAAGTGGAAATTGTCAAAGTGTTAATTGTAGCAAGCATCTGGAATTTCGCTTTGCTTTAAGGTTTGTTCTATCAAAGTTGGAGCGGACAAAGCCAATTGTGCACGGGCTCTAAGAAAGATAGCACTTTGTTTTGTTGTGAGACATTTTTGTTCTTTTCAAATTTCACCTGTCCCTTTTGCTTTTATGACCTTGGTTGGTAAGGCCATTCATTCTGATTGTATGGCCACTATTGTTGTGGGGAATATTTCATTGGCCTACAGAAAAGAAAAAAAAAAAACGTATATCCCTTTGTGGCTTGGTGGAAAAGCACGCCTCCTTTGGGCATTAAACATTTTGGCGATTTTTTTCTGATATCTTATATTACGAATTTTCTTTATATTTTTATAGCCGGTTGTGCAAACTGACGATCAGATTTGAATTAAGGCATCTGAAAATGAGTAGTGAAATCAATCATGCCTATTACGGTATCCGACGGATGCAACTCCCGCGAATGCCATCCGATTCGCACTCCCCTCGCCGGTCAAATTTCACGCTATTACCATAACCGTCGGATTACTGCTTTATCGATTCACCCTGCGTATCATGTCAAAAGCTTTTTTACATTTTACTACATTGTCAGTTGTGATTTATTTGCATTTTGAAGGAATATAATTGAATAAATTGAAGAAAAATTGATTTTTTTTGCAAATGGAAGTACTCTTTGTTGTGTTTGTGGACTTGAAGCTGTTCCAATTTCTTACGAAGTACTCGCTAAATTTTGTACTTCTGCATTTGGTCTCGAATTATTAACGGATGGTTCGCAATCAACGCTTATATTTTGATCATCGCGCTACAGAGCCTACCAAAATGTCTTCCAGTGAACTTCTGCGTTTTGTCCTCCACCTGTAACTTGCATTTGGAAGCGGTTATTTGTTAGCTTGATCTTAATACAGGATTTGGATTCAGACCAAGTAATTTCCGCTCAATCAAAAAAGAAAACTGCCCACGTTTTTCGTACGAATTCCATTTAAAAATAAAATTAACTCATATATGGATATTTACTTAAAATATATGTATGATTTATTTTGTTATTCGTTAAATTTCATTGTAATTTACTACGCAATGAAAATTCAATTTTTTAAATTTCTATTGAATCCGCACCAATTTTATGACGAATCGAAATCAAAAGAAATTACAGCTACTGCGTTTCGATTACGGTTATAGGAATGCGGTGAATCCTCGAACTGCTTTATCAACATGTTTTTTTTATTCCCGGACTGCATTGACGATCGGTTATGAGAATATCAAATTTTATCAAAACGATTCGCATTCCCTGCGAAAGGCATCCGCCGGATACCGTAATAGGCATGAATTTCTATCAATTTGCTAGTATTACGATAATAATAGATAGGTAGCCATTCATTGAAGGCTCGTTTAGGCAACCTAATTTTTAGAATAACGCAGAAATTTCGCAGAATCCTCCAACTTTCTTTTTTGTTGATTGCTTTTCCGACAGGGTAAGAATCCTCCAACTCTTTATTTCAAAATCTCACAAAGCCAACTCCACAACCAGCCTTTTACTGAACCAGATTTAATAGTTTTGCCTGCATATGCTCAATTGGGTATATACATAAATAATATTTTATTCCACCCAAACTGCATACATATGTACATAGTTTTCTCTGCCTACTTTTATTGAATAATTTCTCTTATAGATTTTCACACACCATTTGTTTCGCCGATGCTTTATCGACTCATGTTGGCGGATGTTGAGTTACTTGGTTTGTTGTATTTGTGGGCGGAAGCTATCAAAACATGCCCACATACCAACAAATATTTACATAGTATGTCGCTTTTCAAGGTGGTCGCCAGCTTCTACATTCTATTGTTGTTGTTAATTACATGTCAGTTGCTTTTATATAAAAATAATATATACGAGTATTTATTTATAAGGTGACATAGATTATAATAACCGCTGGGCCGCGGCGTCAACGGCACCATGAATCAATGGACTATTAGCTATTTGTAGAGACTAAATTGCGGAGGCTGTAATTTATGTATGTAGTACAGGAAGTGGATGTAGTAGGTGAGTAAGGATAGGCGATAAAAGTGATGTCATGTGTTCGTTGGTAGGCATTGAGCATGCATCGATAATAGCAATAAAATGTGTTTAAGTTAGTATCAAGAGGTCGAAGATGTTCTATTGAAGCTTTTGCTTACGAAAACAGAACAGAATTGATGGATGATAATAATAATTATAACCATCGTCGTTTTGGTTTGTATGCACACTATTTCACACAGCTAGAAAAGCAGCTATCAGCAGTTAAATCGGTTGTCAAATAAAGCAGTGTTGCCAACTCAAAGTTGTGAAACTCTAAAAAAACACCCTTTACATAGAGAGTTCAGATTTATCGTCTCTATATAACCGAGAAGCAATTATGGACTTAGCTAAAGTCACAATAGATCTTGATATCGCAAGGCATTTCGTCGAACTTTATTTCTAACAACCTAATAAATTTTGAATCGGCAGCACTGCCTGATGTAAAGTAAGTTATTATGAACAGCATACGTAACTTATTTAATAATTTAGTTATACGAATAGGTGAGTAAATTATGGAACAATGGGCAAATGCATACCAATAGTAAGGAATTATTATTTTTTCTTAGTTTTTTACTTCTTACGCAAACTTTGCGCCAAAGAGCGGCTACCACTTCCTTTATTACGACTTAAGTGACAGTTTGTGTGACAGCCACATAATGCCAACAGTAAAATAAAAAACAAAAAAAACAAAACATACTTAGCTAAAGAAAATAAACTTAACTTAAATTTATGAGTTAAAATAAAAGTTTTACAACTAAAAAAGCGAGAGAGATAGAATTCATGCACTGCGTTTCTACGCAGTTAAGTTTTTATTTTATATAAGTTTCGTTTGTGCTAAGTTCACCTTTTTTTAACGTTTACTAATTATGCCCACTGGTCACTTAGTATGAACCAACTATATTTAAGAGCGCGTTAAGAGCAGAGCTGGGCTATAAGAATTACGATTACATATTTCCCCAAACTTAAAATGGCAATAAAAAAATGTGCACCTCAGGGAGCAAAACGGTTTGGGGGTTTTGCTATACGGATGCGGTTTTTCGTTCCGTGTGGAAATTGTTCCGCCACAGACAGCAGCCCTCAATTTGTGTCATAATGTTATAAACTACTTACCTGACAATGTCTGTGAAACAGTTTCTTTTTTTTTTGTTTCTAAAATTTGGTTAAAGTCTGTAGTAGCTAATAATTTCACAGTGTGTCTGGCGCAGCGTTCGTGCTCAGGAAGATAAGCTATTTCGTGGAACTGTTCCAAATCTTTTTCGACATCTGAATAATCAAAAACAACACCTTCCACGGAAGCTGCTATTAATTGTACTCCATACTCTTTAAAGGCCTTAACGAAATTGGAAGCGTTTCCGTTACTGTGGCTATAATATTTCAATGGTTCAAATGAAGTCGTTGTTTATTTCTGTAATTGAAGACGCTATTCGAACTGCCGAATGTATGCCACCAAACCTTCGGGGCACGCGAGAGGTACTGACCTCCTTTGGAAGTTGATATCCAACCAAATGGCACGTGTATCCTAAAAAACTGCCATGATTCGCTGACCATTTGTCTGCTGTCGTGGAAAAATTTTTAATTTTCGCCATTTTATTTTTTATCTCTACAATGGAAAAATAATAACTCAGAAAGACTTCGTTACGTATCTTGGAGTCACATTGGATAGAAGAATGACTTGGAAAAATCACATTGAAAAAAAGATTATGCAGTCTAAGCTAAAAATAAGCCATTTGCAATGGTTAATTGGTCCAAGTTCCAGAGTGGGATTAGATAATAAGATATTAATATTTAATATGGTTTTAAACCCCATTTGGATGTATGGAATACAACTATGGGGCTCAGCACCGAAATCTAGCGTAGAAAGAATTCAAAGGCTACAGTCCAAGATATTAAGAACAATATGCAAAGCTCCTTGGTATGTAAAAAAATCAATTATATATAGTAACCTAAAGATAAATACGGTGACCGAAGAGATAGAGAAAATGCAAACAAATTATGCGAAAAGATTAGCCAAGCATCCTAATTCATTAGCAAAAAGTCACAAAGCTATCCTATGCGGTTAAAGAGAAAGTATGTTAACCTCAATTGTGCATAAGGTCATATTCTTTTAGACCAATATCTCGAAAGTTACTTTAGATAATGATGAACGTCGCCGAAGCGACCGACCAAAGGCCATCGCGATACACGTCACCTAGTTCCTGTCGAACATCGCGCCAGCCCGCGCGAATACAAACACCTCTACGATCACCACGCTATGGCTGTGCATATAATCGTGAATGAAAACTTAAACTGTTTACCCACTTTTGACAAAAAAAAATATATAAATAAATAATAAAATAATCTATATATTAATTGGCTAACATTTTTCCCATACAAACAATTGTCAGGCTGTTTAGCACATTTAACATACTCATATCCACATAAAATTGATATGGATGTGTTCGTATGAGTCAGGAGCAGTGCATAGGCATATAAATTTTTCTAAAAATTATTTAATTTGTTTATAATTAATAAATAAAGTTTTTAGTTAAGAGAAATAGATATCGTAAACGTGCTTACAAATATCGTAAACACAGTTGAAGAGTCGCTTTAATTTAAAAGCGCTCTCTCTATTTTATACGCATTGGCCCAGTTTACGCTGAGATCAAAATCAACGCGGGCCAAATATCTCCTATTGCTTTTCCATTAAAGCGAAAAATGAGAGAGAGGGCGGGAGAGCACTGAGTAATTTTAATTTTGACCAAGGCATATTTAACAGGTAGGCTCGTCGGCGAATTGAAAAACTTCTTTTTTCATTTACAAAGTTAGAGTGTAATGTCAAAATCAAAGCGAATTCACATCATGGCCAATAGGAATGGACGAGTCCCAAGCGAATTCAGATTTTAACTACGGCGAAATATCATTTTGACATTACACTCTACCAATTACAATAACAAAATACATGGGAAATTTCTGAATTCGCCACCGGGTCTATCTTCCTAGATCTGCCTTGATTTTGACCATGATTTCGCGTCGGACCGTGATCAAAAGGGCAAATCAGTGTATGGCTCAATACGAGGACCCGGATGATCTTGCATGTTTCTGAGCAATATTGGTATCAAATGAAAGATTCTGAGCAGGGATTCTACACGGATCTCTACTCTTTATGATTACTATGTCGGGTCCCGAGATATGGGGCAAACGAAAGGCTTTGAGGAGAGATTCTACAGGGAGCAGCGTTGCCGTTTTAAATTCCTGAGATTACCCAAAAAAATATTAAAATTACCCATAATTGCCCAAAATTCCCCATACAAATTTTCAAATTGCACTACCCGACAATATTTCAAAAATTTTGATATCCTCGACATTTTATACATCTTGTATTTATCTCATTTTTTGCATAAAAACAAACCTTTTGTCCGCCAAATTTCCGTCACTTTAACGTCGATTTTATGTGGAATTGGAAAGGGTATTTCATCCTCTCAAAATAGCATAAAACTCAAGACGGTAATGGCGGAGATATTGACAGATTAGTAATCCTCCTTTTCTTCTTAGCTCGAAAACTGAAATTTCAAAATATCTCGAAAACTCTTCTAATTTTGAACCATTTGATTACATATTTGGAATCAGCAGGAATACATAGGAATCAAATGTCGGGGATATTTTTTTGTCGGTAGTTTAATTTAAAAATTCATGTGCATATATGTATGTATATTTTTGGTTAAAAAAAGTTATAAAGAAACATAAAACAAGTAAGAGAGAAATGAAACATTGAATAGTCCGATTTTCTTTAATTTATAGGTACCTTCAATTCTGTGGGTTGTTTATGCAAATATTTATAGAAAAATATTGTAATGATCTTAGCAATTTAAGTGGAGAAGTTTTACCCCAAAATGTATGGTTGGTTGTAGGGGAGCTATATGTTATAATGGTCCAATTTGGCCGATTCCGACAAATGATCAGCGTATCTTAACAACTGAGGAACTAGCTCATGATTCTGATAATATCGGCATATATTTTGGTGGGTCTAAGTTTTCTCCTTTTGGAACTTTCGACAAACCTGTTTTGGCTCAATGTTATAATACCATTTCATGTTCATAAAAGGTATAAAATTGCTTATTTTTTTCCTAGCAAACTTCTTACTTTAATAGGCTTATGAAATTTGCTTGTACATACATGTTCGACCAGCCGGTAATTCAAGATAAAATAAATGCTGCAAAAACTCATGCACACTTTCGCACAATGCGAATGTAATAGAAACTCATGAAAATAATTTTTTTTTTATAGGCATTATTATTCATATAAAACTATTAAAAGGCGAATTCCCCAAATCATAGCACTCCCCAAAAATTACCCAAATATTAAAAAATTCCCCAAATTTGGGGAATTACCCACAAAACGGCAACGCTGACAGGGAGTCCTATTCTTTATGATTCCTAGGTCCTGTCCCGAGATATGGGTCAAAACGAGAACCGGAATGATCCTTGAATGTTTCTGAGCAATGTTGGTATCAAATGAAAGGTGTTGAGCAGGACTTCTACACGGAGCTCTAATCTTTATGATTCCTAGACCGGGTCTCCAGATATAAGTCAAACGTGGACTCGGATGATCTTGCATGTTTCTGAGCAATACAAAACAAAACAAAATAAAAAATTAATAGTCAAAAACCAAAAACCAAAACAAACAAAAACAACAAAATAGTAGCTGTCACAATGACAACAAAAAATTACAAAAACCATAGTCGCCTTTTAATCCATAGAAAACCAGGGAAAAAAGGAATAAGGAAAAGGGAATAAATATCCGATTTCGTTTACACATCAATGTTCATGAATACCAGTTATTCACGCTTTAATTTTTTTTTAAAACTATCAAAAACTATCGATGGTGGCACTATCGATAGTTTCCCAACTCTAAAGCATATTATTGTATTGCCCGCCTAGCTTCGCCATAGCTATTTTACGACTAATCATTTTGTTTCCTGTTTGAATAAAGCTGTTAAGGAATTTTTTTCGACTATAGATATTGGTGACGAAGTATCAATTAATCCTATGTGTAATCGATTACACATATAATGCTTATCGCCCAGCTCTGGTTAAGAGTAGTTACAAATGTGGGAAGTAAAAGCATTTCTTTATTTTACTCGTTACTTGCCATTAGTCGTAAGTATATTTCGGGTGGTGTTGGGTTAAATGAAACCTTTTTGTGATCGTAAATTTTTGACAGCTGGCGGCTGGCAAGTAAATTTATGGCGTGCGTAGTAAAAGTAAAGTGTGTGGTGTGTACAATCACTTGCATTTGAACATTGTGTTTTTTTTTTTTTTTTTGATAAAAAGGGCTAATGTTGACTGCAAGGTTAGGTCATACATATTATGTACTGTAGTTTGTTGGTTAAACTTCTTTTTATGCTGCAGGCTATATTTTGGGTTAATGCTTTAACTTATCGTTTTTAATGACATATTTTTTTTTATAGACAAGCTAAGGTATCTAATGGAAGTCGGAGGATAACAAAAAAGTTGCTTAATATTTTTTTATTTTGCTTTTTACTGTGAACGTGCAAAATTTATGTAAAATGTAATTTTAACGTATTTTTAGTTTGTTGGGTTCGCCGGATCGTTCTTCAGCGCGCTTTAATAAAAAAGAATAAGAAGAGGTAATACATGCCTATCATATAAGCATAGAAAATAGCAGTAGCAGCAAAAAAAAAAAAAAATTGCCATCATAAATTTTTGCTCGTACAGTGGCATATTGACTTTAATGCCAATTGTTCAATAACCAATTACATACCTTTTGCACTTGCTTGTACATACCTACATAAATACATATGTACATTAGATGCGTTTTTTTGAGATATTCCCTCCGGCACCGGAATATGAAAATAGGATGTCTTAGGCCCGGTTTCACCAACGTGACTAAAGCTAAAACTAAGTTTTGACTTAAGTTAGCCCAGATTTGGGGCTAACTTACTTTTGGGTTTCACCAAATACAGTCCTATTCTGAGCGTTACCGGAAAATTACTTTACTGGTAATTTATCTTGCTGAAAATTGTTACCATCTTTTCAATTGGTATTCTGGCACAAATGTTAACGCTGTCAAAGCATTTCCATACGAACGGAATGGAATCGGGCTGAAAATGGTAACAAAATGTTACCACGTATTGAGGAGGTAACTTAATTTTCTGCTGCCAGAATACGAAAAGAGTGTTTAAAGTACCAGATTCTTTATTTCACCAGTAAAGTAAATTATGTTACCACACCGGAATAAGGCCGATAGTCTAAGAAAATAGTTTTGCAACCAGCAACCCGGCCAGCTTTTTTGCCAAATACTGGTTTTTTTTTTTTGGTTTTTTTGGTGGCTGTATTGGCTAATTTTTTGTCATATTCGCTCTTTTGGTTAATGAATTTGCTAAAGCGACTCAAATTCTTAGTTTAGTTTTAGTCAAGACAAAAGCTGACTAACTTGTGACCAGGGTTGCCACTTTGAAATTTATTTTCCGACCAAATTCGTCTCAAAAACCTACCAAAATAGCTTTCAGCCGACCAAAATTTTTTTTCACAAAATTCGTCATATAAGCTGGTTTTTGAAAATTTATGCATTTTTATATATTCATTTAACTGGTATATATAGGAACTTATACATACATATCACTGTTCAAGTATTTTCACATGTTTTAGCTTAAAATAATAATATACGAATGCGTTTATACATATGTATGTACATTAATTTGTGTATGTAATCTATGTTAACCTTTTAAAGTAGTTACGACTATGGTTTAACAGGTATGTCCAAGTAGGTATACAAATGAGATCAGAACTTTAATTAAATATCAAAATTGAATCTAAGATCTTTTTTGTGCATAGTGATTATTTCTAATTTGTTTCTGAGTACATGAACTTTCAAACGTTCTTTCAACAGTGTTGTGGCAAGATCTAGCAAATCAGTGATGCTACTTGAAGGAAGGTAAAAACCTACCAAAATTCAAATCGTGCGACCATCCGACCAACAGGAAAAAACCCGACCAGTTTTGGTAGGAAAAGCCCACTTATCACATCCCTGCTTGTGACTTAGCTTATTCGCATGGTGAAACTGAAACCGTAAAAAAATCGGCTTAACTAAGTTGAGACCGGTTGGTGAAACCGGGCCTTAGAGTAAGTAAACTGAAAAAAAGTTGACTTCTCCAAAAACTGGATGAAGCTACACCGAAAACTGCGCAAATTCCCAGAATTTCAAGGTATGTTTAGATTTATGTATGAAAAAAGTTAGGATTTTGCTCGAGAAAAAAATTGATTTTCATCCATACGTAGAATTAACCGCTAAATCGAATGGCGTATTCCGTTTTTTGGTACACTCTCCAGGGAAGTTAATATCGCGGTCTAAAGTGATCATTTTCTTTTTTTTCTCATGAATCTTCAACTTCTTGCCCTATACTCTTCCCGAAAGCGGACATTATTTTTCAATTAAATCACACGGTAGGCTGCGTTATTTAATGCGCTTTCCAGAAATGTAAAGCTATTAAGAATCTAATAAAATTTGGATCAGTTCATCAAGTTTACATGAAGTAAAGTCGGGTATATAAGGGTAACATACCTTAAAATTTCTTTATTTTTTTTTTAACAATTTTGCTCTTGAAGGCGGTTTTTTGGGTTATTCGTGATTCGTGAGCGGTTACTTTTGCGTTTTTTCAGACATAAATCTAAACATGCCTTGAAATTCTGGGAATTTGCGAGGTTTTCGGTGTAGCTACATCCAGTTTTTGGAAAAGTGAAATTTTTTTTTTCAGTTTACTTACTATAAAACATCCTATTTTCATATTCAGGTGCCGGAGGGAGGATCTGAGAAGGTTTAAACTTTAAAGAATCCCATACAAAAAAAAACTCATCTAATGTACATATGTATGTAGGTATAATTGGTTGCATTATGTCAATATGGTTGTAAGCAAATTGTAATGAGAGCGAATGCGTGATAAAACCATTAAATTACGAAAAAAGCAATAAAAAGTAGTAAAATGGTAATTGAAGAGCAGCGAATTGACGGAATTGTTGGAAGGAAGTAAATATGTAATTGCTTTAATGAAGTGAAATACAATTGGAAGTTCTACAAACAACTGAATTTAATTTTTTGCTTTTGTATTTTAACGTTTTGGTGGCGAATTACAAAGCCTGGGATGAAGAAAGAATAGAGACGAAGAGGGAGAGAGAGAGGAAAGTACATAACGAAAAAATAAGTCGATATTCATTCTGTGGTGGCGTGAGCATAATTAAATAGTAGTGCTTAATATATTTTTTTATATACATAGTTGTCGGAAAGCATTTGAACGGCCCTCAACTATTCCGTTTTCGCGTCGTTCTGAGTTCCCTTTTTATGTGTATATATATACATAAGTGGTGCCCGACCGGCACAACGATCCCCCCTCGGCTATCTGAGCTGGTCCACAGCCAGAGCCAAGTGGAGGAGGTGCGGGGTGTCACAAAGCTGTCACTACTTAGTCGAGGACTTGCCTGCAAGTGTTATTGTTGTTGGTAGGCAATTCTGGTTTTTTGCACAGGCGTTATTGTTGTTATTTTTGGCGAAATCTAATTTTTGGCAAAAATTTCAGTTTACGCGGTATTTTATTTGGTCGATACGCGGTTTTGCACTTTAAACGACGATATGTACATAGATGCTATAGGTACACTGAGAGAAAAAAAAATATATGGAGGGGTCAAAGAAATTCTTTACCTATTTTGAACACTACTTTCTTTGTTTTGAGTAAATTTTCCTTAAAACATGTTAAAAGGTTTATAAAATATTGTTGTTACATGCGTTACCATGGTTTCATATACTTGTTTTGAAAAAATTCATACATTAAAATAATGAAAAATTCTTTAAGCGCCATTCCATTCCCAACTTTCCTTGTTTTGAAGACTTGATTTCTTTAATTTTGAGAAATCAAATTCCCATACAAATTCCCATGGCAATGAATTTGTTTGAATGTTTTTTTATGTTTTTTCCACATTTTTGAGAAAATTTACACAAAACAAACAAAATTTTGTATTGGGACGTGTGTTCAAAATAAGGAAAATTATGTCTTTGATCGAGAGAAAATTTTTTTTTGAGTGTACCTCAAGCCTCTAAATTTGTCGAATTGGGAGTAAAATGCTGCTTGTACACTTTTATGGTTGATTTTTTATTATTTATTTGCAAAAGTTTTCAATAATTATGTACATAAATTTATGTACCTACTGTTGCTTTTGGCTTTATTGTTGGCTTTAACGGCAATTAACATATCAACTTACATGCTTAACACAAAAACAAAAAAAAAACGGCAAGTAAATTAAAACTAAAAGTGGTAAATAGTTTAAATTTCCCTAATTACTATGTATGTATGTGTCGGAGGCTTTTTTGTTATCAGCGTCAGCATCAGAGCGCCATTTAAAGTGTTGTTTGGTGGCGTTGGATCGAATTGCCATTGTTGTTGTTGTTGTGGTTGGAAGTTGTTGCGCAATAATTGCGCATCATTGTAGTATGGTTTTTGTTTTTGTTGTTGCCTGTTCAGAGTTACATGCATATGTATGTATATATGTGCTTAGGCAAAGGCACTAACAGCACAAGTTTTGTAAAACACGTTTGCCTCATTATTTTTATGAAATGCACATTATACACACCAAGCACATACACGGGCGCACGGGTGCGTCGGGGTATAGGCGTGTCGAGCCGTCACACATGTACATATACATATAGGTTTATATATGTACATCCATATATGTATACCACATGCGCTTCATTTGCAGGATTCCAGAACGCAAACTCTGTCAAACTCCTCACTCCCCAACCGCAACGCCATTGCGAGCCTTGCGCCACGTTTACGTAGTTTACGTAGTTATTATTGTTGTTGTTGTTTTTTAGTTTTTTTAGCTACTCAACATTTATGTACATAAGTAATGTAGGTATAATAACTTTATTTGCTTTTGTTTTTGTTTTTATCTTAATGTTATTTGCTATTATTGCATTTGGTGGTTTTGTTGCTCATTTTATTGACGTTGTTGTTGTTGTTCTTATTGCCATTGTAAGCACGCTTGTTGCCGCTCGTGTGCGTAGGTACCTACGCCGATTTGCTTCAGATTGTGCCTGCCAATTAAACTTGTTTCCTTCCTCGAACTGCCAATGACAGTTTGTTTTATAACCAACCAGTGTTGCCACTCAACAAAATTAACAGTAAGATAGCTTTCTACAGGAAAGATATGCAAATGTCTGCACCAAAAATATTCATACATTAAAACCGGCCAAGATTTGCTTTAGACGCCCAACAGCAAAACTAAATTTATCTGAGCAGATTTGGCCCGAAACGAATTTAAAAACGCAGAGTGTTTGTTGTAGAATTCATTGCTTTTTTTATTTAGATAAACACAAATGTAATGTACATTTTTGTTATTTTAATAGATTACACAGTCAACATATTTACAAAAATTTCACTCAACACGAACAAACCGATAGTAATACATAATAGTTTGGCTCAGATTTCAATCTGCTTACCAAAAGGGTCGGCTTTACATTAAGGAACCACGGTTCGAGAAAAACAAAAGTCTTATCTGCCGGACGCTTATAGTTGAGGAGATATTCCTTGATAAAGTAATTTGTGTGTTTTCCCGTTGGCGGCCTTTGGCTGCGCTTTAAAAAATAACCCTCAGCCGGTAATATCTATAGACCCATCCAACTACCAACAAATTACCAACAAATATCTCGTGAACTATAAGCCTCCGACAAATTTTGATTTCGGTTATGATATCTGTAAGAGCCCCCTGAAAAAGTCATTTTTCTCGGATCGTGGTTCTTTAATGTAAAGCCGACCCTTTTCTTAGGCCTTCTAGAATTCATTTAAAAAGCTCTACCAACGCATGCTCATTCACAGCAATCGCCAACACTTTAAATCCACCCAATAATATGCCACCAATCTGAATTAATATGCCTTTCAGTTTTCCCTTGGCATCCGCCGCTTGATTCTCCACCTCACTCATTGCCGCAACAAGATAGAAAATCCGAGGAAGCTTTGTTATTTTGTAGAATATATAACACATACGATATCGAAAGGAAGTGCTTAATTTTTTGTAAACAATCTAAATTCCACTGTCACGCAAACCAAAAATTGGAAGTCGAGTTTGCTTTTTACGCACGCCGTTCAATTTCGGCTACAAATTGTATACACGTTTGCATTTTAAATTTGTCAGATCACCAATGCCCACTTTAAGTTGAAATGTAGCCACACCAGAGTAAAATTTCTGAACGTCAGATCAACAATGCCAACTTTAAGTTAAAAATGTAGCCATGCCAAATTGGAAATGTTGATTTTGTAATGAAATTACTTATTTTTAACTAAGAATTATTGCTAAATTGACTATTTACATTTAAACTAACAGAAAAATATTTACTTTAACTATAAAAAAGTGTGATCCAACAAGAAATTAGTCGACATTGAAAAATGTAACATTGTCACCGTTGGGAGTTATTTGTACAATTGCCTTTTTCCCTCAGAGTACGTTACCAGTTTTCCTTCATGGTAAATATTAGTACATGTATACCCTTGCAAAAATTCCGAGTACTCCATTAACTTATCCATGGATTACTCGCTATGTACCAACCGAGTATCTACTCCATGATCTACCACATTTCATACAAAAAATATGGTTCAACTAAGATGGCGATGTCATAGGATTGGATCACATATCTACGCACAGAGCCAAAAAGTTCACCTATAATCAAAGAGACTGCCATCTAAAAAATTGAAGAAATTTTTGCTAGAAAATCTTCTAGATTTTAGCTTGAATTTCTTCTTAAATTTATTGAAAAGGATACCGTCTGAAAACGAGGAGATAACTTCTTATATATTAATTTTTTATGTCATTTTGTCAAAAAAATTAAATTGTTAGAAGAAACCTGCTTGTTTTTATGAGAAAATTTTTATAAAGCAAATCAATAAGGACATCCTCTAATTTTTACTAGAACCTTTTTGAATTTATTAAAAAGGAAAACTTTTTATTTTTAAAAGAGCCCTTATTAATTAAAATTTTGCTATAAACGTCTTAACGTACGTACATGTATGGATATACTCGTACATACTAGAAATATGCATAACAGTTATTGCATCAGCCACTTTTTATGTACATATGTGTGCAATAACAAGTTCAAGAAATTAAAAGGGAGAACTTTTTATTTATACCTTGAGAATGAAATGGTATTATAACTTAGTGCCAAACAATTTTTATCGAAAGTACCAGAAGGAAGCGTGGGGGACCCACCAAAATATATACCGATATGATCAGAATCACGAGCTGAGTCGATTAAGCCATGTCCGTCTGTCCGTCCGTCCGTCTGTGTGAACGCAAACTAGTCCCTCAGTTTTTGAGATATCTGAATGAAATTCGGAATACAGGTATGTTGTTATATGCAGCTGATCATTTGTCGGAACCGGCCGAATCGGACCACTATAACATATAGAAAACAACCGATTATTCCGAAGTATAAAAATTAAAAAAATTTCCTTTTTGGGAAATTTTAATTTGGGCGATTTTTTTTTTCAATTCCGCCACTAAAACTAGTTTAGACGAGACGAAAACAATTTCTGTTTATTTTAGAAACATTTCCCTTTTTGGGAAATTTTTTAAATTAGTATAATTTTGTGAAATTTTCCACTTTGACTCAGTAAAGCTTAAGAGAACCAATTTTGTCTAATTTAAAAAAATTCCTTTTATGGGAAATTTTAATTTGAGCGATTTTTTTTTCAATTTCGCCAGTAAGACTTGTTTACACGAGACGCAATAAACTACAGTTGATTTTAGAAAAATTTCCCTTTTTGGGAAATTTTGTAAATTAGTATAATTGTGTGAAATTTACCATTTTGATTCAGTAAAGCTTAAGAGAACCAATTTTATCTAATTAAAAAAAATCCCTTTTTGGGAAATTTTGTAAATTAGCATAGTTGTGTGGAATTTACTATTTTGACTTAGTAAAGCTTAAGAGAATCAATTTTATCCAATTTAAAAAAATCCCTTCTTGGGAATCTTTAATATGAGCGATTTTTTTCAATTTCCTACTATGACGTGTTAAGACGAGGCACAAAAAACTGCAGTTGATTTTAGAAAAAATTTCCCTTTTTGGGAAATTTTGTAAATTAATACAATTGTGTGAAATTTAGCATATTTGTACCAACTGCCTCGCTCTATATCCCATTAAAAGCAGTTCTGTGGGCCTATTCTGTAACCAATTTGCGACAATTTTCGGATCGGTATCTTAAATTTGCGATCATTGTTGCGATTATGCTATTCTGTACGATTTTTTGGTCGATTTCTATAGTATATTTTGACAGATGTTACCGATCATCGCAAAGGTATCGAGGGAAATTTTTGTGTCGGTAGATTTTGCGATTATCGGTCGCAAAATAAGTTACAGAATTCCCGCACTGAGCCAGTTATGAAGTCTATCATCTGCACCGCTGTTATAATGTTGCGTATACGTCATGGTGTCTGCTCATATCAATCAAGCTCATCAAAACGCAAATCAATAATACAGAAGGCCATGTTTAAGTGTTTAAAGCCGATTATGTGTATAAATGAATATGCAATTTCGAAATGGCACATCTAACAATTTTTACTATTTGAATATTTTTTTTTGTGGTATGCTTTCACAAAAACACTTTACAGTGCCTATAAAAAAGGCATATCTTTCTATTCTTTAATGAATTTTATTGTCGAAATTACATGTTTCGTTAGAGCGAATATTTTCGAATCCCTTTCCGTTGCAAGTGCATAGTAAATAAAAGATAGATATTGATTTCGGTGACGCTCAATTTGTCAAAACGCAACTGAGTAGCATCCACTACAATTAAATCAAAACCTTTTCTACCTTTTATAATTGTTGTTGTGCTCGTGCTTGTTGCAGCTGAATATACATAAATAGATTTTAATGACTTCAAATAGTCATCGGCTGCATAACAATGTAGACACGTAAACACATATCCACAACACATACATCTCCATTTACATATATGTGTAGCTTATAGCTGAAGGCTATAACCCAACCACAGGACGTGTGTGTGGTCGACCCATGCGGCGGTGGACGGTGGACGGGTCGGCCATCATCATAAAAAGGTAGCAGATTTGCACGTTGCGGCAGTTTTGTTAATGTGTATTTGTTGTTGTTGTATAATAATTATTTTTTGTTTTGCAATGCATTTGTTGTTGTTGTTTTTTAGTATTGTTGCCGTTTTTATTATTGTTGTTGTTTTTATTAACTTTTTATTTTGTTATTTTTTTTTTGTTGCTTGTCAAATTTGCCACAACTGCAGTCAATGTCTATTTAAATACTTTTCAATGGCAAGCGCGTACGTATGTAAGTAATTTTTAGTTGCCTGAAATGCATAAAATGTGGCTGTTTACTGCCAATAAAACAACAACAACTACAACAATAAAGAAAATTTATAGTTTTACAACAACAAAAATTACTGCCACAAGAAGAGCAAAAACTCAGTAAAATTTTGCAAGCAAAAACTATCATTACCTACTACTTTTACTGCTACTACTATTTATTACTATTACACTTTAATGTGAATTTTAACTGCATTGTTTGCATAAGTAAGCATGTATGTATGAACGTGTATGCATGTTTTAACTTTTCAAATAAATAATTTTCAGCTGCTAACTAACTAAAATGCGTCAAACGATTGGCTTAAATATTATTTAAAAAGCGTATTATATATAGATATGTAACAAAAAGACATTTGAAAGCTTTCCTCAACACAGAGTTGATTTTAATGCTGCGCAAAAAGTGTAATGCTAGCCATTTGTATGTGTGTATGCATGTTTTTGAGAATTTTCAATGATTTTTGCTGCAAATGCATGCAAATTATATTCAGCTTTTTTTTTGCTGCTGGCTGCCGCGGCAGTTTTGCATGCAAATTCATATGAAACATTAAAATAATAAAATAAAGTTTTCGAAATTTGCAGAATTTAATGTTTTCAATGAGTTGCTCTGCTGCCACTCTAATTAACATTGTGTATAGTTAAATAATTTTTTGGGTAATTTAAAAAAAAAAGTTTTTTTCCTAATTTTTATTTATTTACTTTTTCGTTTTTCGTAATTTTAATTTTTTCATTTAGTATGTATTTTTGTTAGTGCAACTTTAATCGCATGAGGTTTGGTGGTTTCTAAACTTTTATACGAAAAACCTTTCTGCTGCATTTCGTCTAAAACATTGCTTATTTTGTATAAAAATTGGCTTTAATTTGCATGCTGTGGCATTTTAAAAATTTTTTTTTTGCAATGGAAATTAATGTTTGCTTTTTGTTTTTAGGGAATTTCAAAACTTTTTTTTTGCTGATTAAGGGAATTTTGATGAATAGTTTTTTGCAATGAGTTTGGCTAAATTCTACTTATGTGTAGTCAATCCATTAAACCTCGAAGCGATTAGGTTAGCTTAGGTTGGGTTAGGTTAGATTAGGTTAGGTTAGGTTACGTTGCGTTAAGTTAGGTTAGGCTAGGTTGGGTTAGGTTAGGTTAGGTTAGGTTAGGTTAGAGTTAGGGTTAGGTTGGTTTAGCTTAAGTTGGCCAAGATCCAGTGATCCCTCACATAGACCACGTATGTATGGTTCTTAGTGTTGCCAACAGCGTATTCGATGCGTTATATTAATCTTGGAATGCAAAACTTCGCAAGTCTTAATATGTTGTAAATGATGTACTACATCTATTTGTAGAGGTTTATGTAAATCATTTCAGTATGCATCCGTCTTAAAAAAATGTGATATTCGTTCTTAGGTTAGGTTGGGTTAGGTTATTTTGGGTTAGGTTAGGTTAGATTAGGGTTAGGGTTAGGTTAGGTTAGGTTAGGTTAGGGTTAGGTTTGGTTAGATTAGGGTTAGGGTTAGGTTAGGTTAGATTAGGGTTAGGGTTAGGTTAGGTTAGGGTTAGGTTAGGTTGGGTTAGGTTAAGTTAGGTTAGGTTAGGGTTAGGTTAGGTTATGTTGGGTTAGGTTAGGGTTAGGTTAGGTTAGGCTATGTTGGGTTAGGATTAGGTTAGGTTAGGTTGGGTTAGGTTAGGTTAGGTTAGATTGGGTTAGGTTAGGTTAGGCTAGGTTAGCTTAAGTTGGCCAAGATCCAGTGATCCCTCACACAGACCACGTATGTATGGTTCTTAGTATTGCCAACAGCGTACTGAAGGCGTTATATTAAACTTGAAATGCAAAACTTCGCAAGTTGTAATATGTTGTAAATTTGACATCTTTTTGCAGAGGTTTAAATCATTTCAGGATGCAACCATCTTAAAAAACTGTGATATTCCTTCTCGACAGTTCCTGTGTAGAAAATATCACATAAATTTGATATATATTAACTGGCTGCTCGTGACCTAGTGATGGCAGTTTCCGAGGTGTTTGTAAAGTCGAGAGAGTTGCCATCATTGGAAAAGAACAATGTAGTCAAAAGTTGACTCGCCCGCCTCTCGTAATATTTTGCGCGTCACTAGTTAGTCAGTTTGAGTCAACTCACTAAAACTAAACTTGACTAAGAGCCAACTAAATAAATTATCTCGCTTAAAGCAGTGTATCAACATCACAGAAAATGCTAAAACTCCATAAAGAAAAAGCTCAAGAAATAGTCAAGAAATTTTTTTTTGTCAAATTTTCTTTAGGCAGTATCCACTTCACAAGAAAATCTGTTACAATTTTTGACGAAAAAGCGAGTTGGCAACGCTGGTTTGGCCAATAAATATATACGATTCTATATTAAACGTCAAAATTTCTTACGAAATAAATGCAAATGTTTTTCTTGAGGAATTTCTTATGATGTGGTTACCCAGCTTAAGCAAATTCAACAACCAAAAGCTAATATGACAACCAAATGAGCAAATACACGAACCCAAACAACCAAAAAACACACTATTTTTCAAAATACTTAGCTGGCAGGGTTGCTGCACGAAAAATTATTTAGTCCCGCTTTATGGGACACTAAAGTTTAGCCCACTTAATGGTCTATAAATTAATTTTTTTAAGAATTTTTTAACCGTCATAGGCCAATATAGTAGGAGATTAATCGCGAGCATTTGTTAAATTGCCCTTCCTTTTGCTCTTAGGCCTGCTGGATTTAATTTTGCTTTTTTCTAGTTTTCCTATCCAATCCATTAAAAAGTAAAACAAAACAAACAATTTTTTGTTTTTTTTTTCAATATTTGTTGCTTTATTATTTTCAACCTTCATTTATTTTATTCTCAATTTAATTTCTTCTGCTTCTCCTATTATTTTCTTTTTTTTTTATTATCTTTTTGTTTTGTTTTGTTTTTTGTTTGATATATATATATCATACATACATACATAATTTCTTTTTAAATACATACTACATACTTTCTTTTATAAGTACATGATTATATCGAATTGCACATTTCATCTTTTTTATGCAATAATTAATTTAAAATTAGCTAATAGGGTATAATTTTGTTTTTTTTTTTAATTTTTTTATGTGCAAACTAACGCTTGATTGTGGAAAAAATACGCATTAATTGCTTAAATAATGCGCGAAAGTTGGAAATAAATGAAAAAAAAAAATAAAAAATAAAAATTAATAGCATAAAAATAACTAAAATAAATTTGTATAATTTGCGATAAACGGGAAAAACACTTTTAGCTTTATATAGAGTTTTTTTGTTTTTTTTTTTCTGTTTTCAAATACATTTTCTATAATAAAACAACAAAGGCTTAATATTTTGCTTTTGGTTTGTTTGTGAAATGTGCAAATTATTTTTTGTATAATATTTTTAATATATACACTAAAATATAAACAGCTTTTTAAAGGTCAAAATCATATTTGACAAAAAATATTTAAATTTTTTTTTTTTTGAAAAATTAGAATAACACAAACTATAATATCTGTATGATAGCACCAAGAATATTGTCCAAAGATGCACTGCATTGAGCTGTTGGTTTGTGTAAGGGTAGTTCAAAAGTTATAGAAAAAAATAATTATATACAAACTTAAATGCAAATATTATTTTTATTGAAAATTTTTTTTTCTAATTTTTTTTTGAAAACTATTATAAAAGATTTGTTTTTTTTTTTGGTTTAATTTTTGTTTAAATGTTTTTTTTATAACTTCAACCCAAAAACACTTACCCCCAACAAAAAAAAATTAGTTTACCTTTTTCAAACATATAAAATTGAAAAAAAAAGGTTTTTTTGTCTAAAAAAAGTATATAAAATGAAATCATTATTTTTATTAAGAAATTTTTTTCTAAGTTTTGCATAGCTATTTGAAAATTATTGTAAAAGTTTTTTGGTTTCGTATTTATACAACTATTTGATTTACACGTTATTACTTTAAAAAAAATAGTTGTTTATCTTATTCAACTATATAAAAATATTGAAAAAATAAACATTTTTTTGTCTAAAAAAAATTATATAAAACTTTAATGCAAATATTATTTTTATAAAAAAAATTTGTTTCAGTTTTAGTTGAAAACCATTATAAAAGATTTTTTTTTTGTTTCAACGTCTTTTTTATTACTTCAACCCCAAAAACAAAAAAAAAAAAAAAATTAGTTTGCTATTCCAACCACATAAAATAAAAAAAAAAAATTATATCGCTAGCTTAGAGTGCAAACTGTGTAAGTCCATTTTTATGAAAAAGTGTATTTTTATGTAGAACGCTAGAAAAATCAAATACGCACCACGCTAAACAAGTCTCTGATACGTATCATATTTCTACTCTTTGTTGTTCAGAGATACGCAAATTGTGTAAGTCCAAAAAACGAAGAAAATTGTGTAAGTCCAAAATTTTACATGAACAGAAATTTTTTTTTTCATTTCGAAATTTTTTTATTTTTTGTTTTTTGTCTCTCCTACAAAGTTTGAAAAAAGGACTTACACAATTTGCACTATAAGCTAGCGATATATAACTTGAATGCAAATATTTTTTTAATAAAATATTTTTTTTCGAGGTCTTATATAACTCGTTCAAAATCATTATAAATTTTTGTGTTTATTATTTTTTGTAGCCATTTTTATAAAAAAAATTTGTTTCAGTTTTAGTTGAAAACCATTACAAAAGATTTTTTTTAATGTACTTTTTATTATTTCAACCAAAAAACAAAAAAAAAAAAAAACTAGTTTGCTTATTCAACCACATATGTAAAATTGAAAAAAAAAATTATAAAACTTGAATGCAAATATTTTTTTAATAAAATTTTTTTTGAAGGTTTTATGCAACTAGTTCAAAATCATTATAAAATTTTTTTGTTTTAATTTTTTGTAATGCCATACAACTATTTCATTTACTCGTTATTATATAAAAAAAATTAGTTCATCTTATTGCACTACATAAAACTAAAAAAAAAAAAATTTTTGTTTAAAAAAATTGTATAAAACTTAAATGCAAATATTATTTTTATAATATTTTTTTTTTTAAGTTTTATATATCGACGGCTGAGAATAAGATCGCCCTATTTCAAAAATTGTTTCAAAAACGCCCTATTCCAAAAATTGTTTGAATAACGTCCTATTTCAGATTTTGCTTCAAAAACGCCCTATTTCAGAATTTGTTTCAATAACCTCCTATTTCAAACAATTATTCAAAAACGTCCTATTTCAGAGAAATATATATGGAATTTTCTCTGAAATAGGGCGTTTCTGAAGCAAAATCTGAAACAGGACGTTATTGAAACAATTTTTCAAATAGGGCGTTTTTGAAATAATTTTTGAAATTGGGCGATCTTATTCTCAGCCGTCGATATGTAACTACATATTTGAAAATCATTATAAAAGTTTTTGCTTCTGTAATGCCATTTTTATTCATATTGATTTATTCGTTATTACCTCAACAAAAAAAAAAATAGAAAAAAACAATAGTTCATATTATTCTACTTCAAATTAAAAAAATTTTTTTGTTTAAAAAATTATATAAAATTTGAATGCAACTATTATTTTATTAAAAAAAAATATGTAATTGTTGGGGTAAGTGGAAAAAAATTCAACAACTATTTACAGCGAAGGTTGAGTGTATAGCTATTTCACGAAAAACCATTTTCGATCATCAGCACTCTTTTCGGAAGTGGATGCACCGGGGATTGAACCCGAGTCCATTCCAACTTCAGCCGCAATGACCCAACGGATAAACACACCCGGCCATTGAGACTCTGTGCAAGCTGTTGGATTTTCCCCACTTTTGCCTTTTTCATTTTCAACATTAACGTTAGTGTGTATATGCTTTTGCATATATTCTCCACAAACGTGCTGAATTTTTGTTGTAGGCAGTTCGCAATGAACATTGTTGTTGGTATTTATTTTATGTATATACCAAACAACGTTAACAATTTTACTTGAAAGAGTTGTTTGGTATATACATAAAATAAATACCAACAACAATGTTCATTGCGAACTGCCTACAACAAAAATTCAGCACGTTTGTGGAGAATATATGCAAAAGCATATACACACTAACGTTAATGTTGAAAATGAAAAAGGCAAAAGTGGGGAAAATCCAACAGCTTGCACAGAGTCTCAATGGCCGAGTGTGTTTATCCGTTGGGTCATTGCGGCTGAAGTTGGAATGGACTCGGGTTCAATCCCCGGTGCATCCACTTCCGAAAAGAGTGCTGATGATCGAAAATGGTTTTTCGTGAAATAGCTATACACTCAACCTTCGCTGTAAATAGTTGTTGAATTTTTTTCCACTTACCCCAACAATTAAAAAATTGAATTAAAAATAAAAAATTTCGTGCTAAGCACTAAAAACTCTTTCAAGTAAAATTGTTAACGTTGTTTGGTATATACATAAAATAAATACCAACAACAATGTTCATTGCGAACTGCCTACAACAAAAATTCAGCACGTTTGTGGAGAATATATGCAAAAGCATATACACACTAACGTTAATGTTGAAAATGAAAAAGGCAAAAGTGGGGAAAATCCAACAGCTTGCACAGAGTCTCAATGGCCGAGTGTGTTTATCCGTTGGGTCATTGCGGCTGAAGTTGGAATGGACTCGGGTTCAATCCCCGGTGCATCCACTTCCGAAAAGAGTGCTGATGATCGAAAATGGTTTTTCGTGAAATAGCTATACACTCAACCTTCGCTGTAAATAGTTGTTGAATTTTTTTCCACTTACCCCAACAATTAAAAAATTGAATTAAAAATAAAAAATTTCGTGCTAAGCACTAAAAACTCTTTCAAGTAAAATTGTTAACGTTGTTTGGTATATACATAAAATAAATACCAACAACAATGTTCATTGCGAACTGCCTACAACAAAAATTCAGCACGTTTGTGGAGAATATATGCAAAAGCATATACACACTAACGTTAATGTTGAAAATGAAAAAGGCAAAAGTGGGGAAAATCCAACAGCTTGCACAGAGTCTCAATGGCCGAGTGTGTTTATCCGTTGGGTCATTGCGGCTGAAGTTGGAATGGACTCGGGTTCAATCCCCGGTGCATCCACTTCCGAAAAGAGTGCTGATGATCGAAAATGGTTTTTCGTGAAATAGCTATACACTCAACCTTCGCTGTAAATAGTTGTTGAATTTTTTTCCACTTACCCCAACAATTAAAAAATTGAATTAAAAATAAAAAATTTCGTGCTAAGCACTAAAAACTCTTTCAAGTAAAATTGTTAACGTTGTTTGGTATATACATAAAATAAATACCAACAACAATGTTCATTGCGAACTGCCTACAACAAAAATTCAGCACGTTTGTGGAGAATATATGCAAAAGCATATACACACTAACGTTAATGTTGAAAATGAAAAAGGCAAAAGTGGGGAAAATCCAACAGCTTGCACAGAGTCTCAATGGCCGAGTGTGTTTATCCGTTGGGTCATTGCGGCTGAAGTTGGAATGGACTCGGGTTCAATCCCCGGTGCATCCACTTCCGAAAAGAGTGCTGATGATCGAAAATGGTTTTTCGTGAAATAGCTATACACTCAACCTTCGCTGTAAATAGTTGTTGAATTTTTTTCCACTTACCCCAACAATTAAAAAATTGAATTAAAAATAAAAAATTTCGTGCTAAGCACTAAAAACTCTTTCAAGTAAAATTGTTAACGTTGTTTGGTATATACATAAAATAAATACCAACAACAATGTTCATTGCGAACTGCCTACAACAAAAATTCAGCACGTTTGTGGAGAATATATGCAAAAGCATATACACACTAACGTTAATGTTGAAAATGAAAAAGGCAAAAGTGGGGAAAATCCAACAGCTTGCACAGAGTCTCAATGGCCGAGTGTGTTTATCCGTTGGGTCATTGCGGCTGAAGTTGGAATGGACTCGGGTTCAATCCCCGGTGCATCCACTTCCGAAAAGAGTGCTGATGATCGAAAATGGTTTTTCGTGAAATAGCTATACACTCAACCTTCGCTGTAAATAGTTGTTGAATTTTTTTCCACTTACCCCAACAATTAAAAAATTGAATTAAAAATAAAAAATTTCGTGCTAAGCACTAAAAACTCTTTCAAAAATATGTAAGTTTTGCATTAATATTTGAAATGTTATTTGTTTTGCCGTTTTTAATCACACAAAGAGTATTTCTGCCATGAAAAAGCTTCTCACAAAAAATGCATTCGCCGTTCGGAGCCGGCATAAAACTGTAGGTCCACCCAATTAGTAGGAAAAACCAAAAGGAGCACACCTCGAATTGGGAGAGAAGCTCGGCCATAAAACTCGTCAGAGTTATAATAGCGCCATTGTATTATATATTATTATTATAATCACACAAATATATTATTTACTCGTTACTATTTCGACAACGAAAAAAAAAAACTTTTTTTGGTCTTCAAAAATTATATAAAACTTGTATGCAAATATTATTTTTATTAAAAAAAAATTTTTTTTACGTAACTATTTCAAAATCAGTGTTTTTTCTTCAAAAAAAAAAATATTCACCTTATTCAACTACATAAATGCAAATCCTAGTGTTTTGTTGCTTTGTTCGTCTGTTCGTTTGCTTTTTGATATTTTTTTCATTTAATAAATACTTGTTGCGTTTAAAAACTTACATTAAAAATGCTACACTTTTTTTAATTACTTAGTTTATATTTTGATTTTAACAATTATTAGCTAACATACATAAATCTGCATACGTATGTATGAAGTACGCACTTTATTTACATATATGTATTATATATACATATTTTTTTTTGTTTTTTTAATTATTAATATTTTTTTTTATAATGCTACTGCTTTTTATATATTTTTTATATACAATTTGTAGCACTCATCTTTTTTTTAGTTTTTTTCATGCTTGCTGAAAGTTCAATAATATTTTTTTTTTCGTTTTAAATTTTACGCTTAAATTAATTTTGTGTTTTTATTAAATTTTTAGCTTTGCACGTTTAGTTTTTTATTCTATAGATTTTGTATATATATATTTTAATGTTTTTTTATGATTTTATACAGTTTGATTTTATAATACTACAACAAAAAATTAACTATGTACAGTTAACAAAAAAAATTTTTTATTGATTTTAATACACTTTTGCTAGTTTATGCATGTTATATTTATTTTTATTAAATATGACTTTTTTATTTTTTTTTTTGGTTTTTTGTTAGATTTTTGTTAGGTTTTGTTATGCACTTATTTATTATGTACACATGTATATATAAAGTTATTACTATACACATATGTACATATTTCACAATCAATTTAAACATAACAAGAAAATAAATGTGAAAAGAAAAACTAAGAACTTAACTTAATTTAAAACATTTTATTTAGATTGACTGTATATTATGCAAGCCTCTTAATATTCAATTCATTGTGTAAAATGGCGGAAAATATTCGCACCAAATAAGTAAAAAAAAAACAAAGAGTTAAATAGCATCATAAATATGCATAAAGCTGTATGTTTTTCTTAATAATATATTAGCGTTAGCAAAAAAAATCTTTAAATAAGCGCGAAAGCTTTATGCATCGTAAAAATTTTAGTTAATTGAATGCAACACTTAATTGGATATGGTATTTCATGTGGAAAGTGGCAGGAAATTATGGTGAATTTTTTTTTTTTTTTTGTATTTTATTAGTACACTTGTAGATTTATGAATAAATAAAACAAAGTAAAAAAAATTTTTTAAAAAGCTTTTATTTAATATTAATATAAAAATTTACTAAAAAGGAAAAAAATATTTTTTTTATATTTTTGAACAAGATTTATATTAGTCCTTAGTTCATTTGGATCTTAATTTCAATCTAAGCATACCTTTAACATATTTCTTCAAAGCATTTCTGTATATGTATCAACATATGTATGTACATAAAAGCGTGGGTACTCTTTACGTCATGCATATCTTACGTAATTGGAATTTAAAGTTTTTATCGCTTCCTCCCATTTCACCAATACTGTTTTATAACATGAATATCTAATGAGTACCCGCGCTTTTATTTATGTTGATACATATACAGAAATGCTTTGAAGAAATACGTTAAATGTATGCTTAGATTGAAATTAAGATCCAAATGAACTAAGGACTAATATAAATCTTGTTCAAAAATATAAAAAAATTATTTTTTTCCTTTTTAGTAAATTTTTATATTAATATTAAATAAAAGCTTTTTAAAAAATTTTTTTTACTTTGTTTTATTTTTGCCTTTTTAGTTTTACAATGCATATTACATCTAATATTTGTCAACACTCCCACTATCAATATAGTCCAACAGTTTTTAATATAAAGTGCACTATGTTTAACATTTTGATGGTTTCTGCTCAGCCAGTTTTTTTATTATCCAATTCCTGTGGAGTCTTTTAAATGGTTTTACTATACTCTTTTGTGAATAGATTGCTTCGTAATACGTGTTCAAAATAGGAACAAAATTGATTCATAAATACGAATTTTCTAAATATCTTGCCACCAGCGCCACCTAGCGGCGATTTATTTCCACGGATATATTTACTTTCTTATAAGCAATATATATACCGAATATGAACAAATTCGGTCGGTAAATACGAATTTTACAAATAACTTGACACCAGCGCCACCTAGCGGCGATTTTTTTCCACAGATGTATTTACTTTCTCATAGGCAATATATATACCGAATATGAACAAATTCGGTCGGTAAATACTAATTTTACAAATATCTTGACACCAGCGCCACCTAGCGGCGATTTTTTTCCACGGATGTATTTACTTTCTCATAGGCAATATATATACCGAATATGAACAAATTCGGTCGGTAAATACGAATTTTACAAATATATCGACACCAGCGCCATCTACCGGATTTTTTTTTATTTCACATTGCATTGTCTTCGGGTCCTGAACTATGTTCCAAATTTCAAGTAACTAGCTCAACTAGAAGTATCTTAAATGTTCGTTGCAAAATTCCACGACATACATACATACATACAAAAAGTGAAGTTAAATAAAAGCTTGTAATAATAAGGCAACACTTGTGAAACGCTACATACATGTGTAGAAGTATGGAAAACTGGAGGGTACAAGGAGCATTAAGGAAAATTCACAATGGGAGTTCTTGCTGATATCGAGGGAGCCCTTGACAATGATACTTTTGAATCTATGTATGTGCGACTGGACGACATGGGCAGGAGTGATAATTATAACCGGGATCCATGCCATGTTAGCCGAAAGATTGCTGACTGTAGGAGAGAAAGACGGTCCCTTCGCCACAGCAGAAGTAGAGAGAGAATGCACTCAGGGTGGTGTACTGTCTCCACTGCTGTGGTGTTTGGTTGTAGATTCCCTTCTAAACAAATCAATAAGGCTTACCCGGTTGATGTGTATGCCCTGGCGTCGAAAAATGTTTCAGGTAGGTCTGCGCGCGCAAGCACAGAGAATTCTGGATAAGATTTACGCATCGTGCACTTTACAGGGACTCTTGCCAATAAATGCTACTTTGGATTAAGTAGGCAATTGAAAAGTAAAGTCCTCTCTCGACGAACCAAAATGACACTCTACATGACACTCATCGTTCCAGTCCTCATGTATGACGCAGAAGCATGGACTATATCAAAAGCAGATGAGATGGCGCTTGTAGTATTCGAGAGGAAAGTTCTTCGGAGGATTTATGGACCTTTGAGTTGGAAGGTCTCAAACCCCCCTCCCCCGTGCTCAGAGTCTTTACGAAGAGTTAGAATATCTAGGAGTAATTCTAGTTAAGCAATTAACTGACAGTTTCCGGACAGGGTAGGAAAACATTCACCGCGTCTTAGACCAGCAACAGTGTTGTGGATTTCCTCAGCTTTGGCCAGACTAATGATCACCTAGGTACTTGGTCCTCTGTAGTGTGTTTCTGGCCCCAAATGACAAGCTGGTACACCGAGTCTCATTTGGAGATCCAGAAACTCTACTGGAAAGACCGAAGAAAACCATCTAGGTACACAGACGGATCAAAAACAGAATACGGTACTGGATTCGGCTCCGGCATCTGAAGGCCGACTTTTAGATATAAAATGTTCTATTTTGTTAATGAAACATGAAACAAAGTAATAAGAAAATAAATATGCAAGTATCCATTTTTCTTTGATTGTGATTTCTGTTGTAGAAACAATTCAACTGCTATCGTTAAACGCACTTATACTTAATTAGTGTTTATTTGTTTGTATATACATTGTAAATTTATATGCACAAAATATATACAAAAGTTTTTATTTTTGATTTTTTTTTTATTTTTTTTTGTTTTTTTTTTCATATATGTATACTATTTTATTTTTTTATTTTTTATTGTTTTTAGTTATTGGAAAACCACTTATAGTAATTTAAGTATGTAACACTTCATTTCTAAATGTGCTTTTATGCGCTTGCAAATACATAAACTCAGCATCCTCTCAGCAAGCTTTCACTCCACTCATACAGCTGAAATATTTTGTTTTGTTTTCTTTTTTTTACGCCTTTTTATTTTTGATTTTTCGTTTTTACGTAATTTTTAATTTTAATTTTTTAAATTTATATTTTTTTTACATTTTCGTTTGCTAATTTATACATCTAGTATATACATTTATATAGAACTATATGTTTTAATACAGTCTTAGTTTGCTATTCACGTTCATTGTTTTTTTTTTTTGCCTTTTTTATCGAAATATTCTAAAACTTCGTATAGTTTTTTTTTGATTTCTTACAAATAGAAATTTTATTTTATTTGAATTACATTTAGAGTTATAATTAAATTTAATTTACATATTTTTTTTTAATTATTAATTTTAATTTATTTGTTTTTTTTTTGTTTTTGTGCAGTCTAGGATTTCATCTTAAGCTAAAATTATTATTATTTTTTTACTTTTACAATTGCAATTACGAAAGTTTTACGTTTAATTCAATGCATTTAAGTATTTTAAGTAGTTTTGTAGTCCATGCCTTGTTGTATTTATTTAGTTACATAAGTGTTGAGTTTGTTTTTTTGTTTTTTCTTGAGAAAACAGTTGAGCAAATTTTCATACACGCAAGCAAATTATAACGAAATGAAAACGAAACGAAAATGCAACAGAAAGGCGTCTAGAATGAAACGAAAATGAGACGAAAGTGAAACAAAAACGAGAAAGACACGAAAACGCAAAGAAAATGAAAAGAAAACAAGAAAAATGTTAGACGAAAACGAAGAAAGCCGGAAGAAAATTTGAAAGAGACAAACACGGAATGAAAAGGAGAAACAGACAAAAACGAATCGAAAGCGAAGCCGAGACGAAACTAAATGAAATGAAAATATAACTAAACGAAAACTAAACAAATACGAGACGAAAAGGAACGTAAACGCCACAAAAGCGAAAAGAAAATGAGCCGAAAAGGAAACTAGATTCAATCAAAAACGAGATGGAAGGGAAACGAAAACGCCAGTTTAATGTAACTAAGCAAAACGAAAATGAAACGAAAGCGAGACGAAAATAAAACGAAAATGAAAGCAAAAATGAATGAAGACGAAATAAAAACCAAAAGTGAAGCAAAGACGAAAGTAAATGAAACGAAAATGTAACTTAAACTAGATGGTAGTGGAAAGAAAAAGAGATGAAAATGCCAGAAAAACGAAATGTAAAAATCTGACGAAAGGGCCACTAGATTCGAAATGAAAACGAGATCAAAGGAAATGAAATGGGAACGAAATGAAACGAAAGAAATAAGAAATAAACAAGCGAAAATGAAAATGAAAGAAAAACCGAACGAAGATGAAAAAAGACATACGAATACGAAGTTAAAGTAAAACGCAAATTAAACGACAATTAAACGAAAAACGGAAATTAATCAAAAAAAAAAAAAAAAAAAACGAAAAAGCGGCGAAAATGAGGCGGAAACAGAACTAAATAGAAAGCAAAACGAAATGCAAATGAGATGAGATGAGAAACAAACGAGAACTTGACGAGATCAAGAAACAATAACGTAACGATAATGAAACGAAGCGAAAACCTAACGATAAAGAAAAAATAAAAATGCTACAAAGACAAATTTTCTCTGCTATTGAAAAGTGACATTATATAAAGCCATTTAGCTATAAAATTTCAAGAATAAAAAATACAAGTTTAAAATAAGACTTGTGTTCACGCGTTTGGTTCTATTCTTCTACACACCACTGTACCAAAACTTACCCAGTTGGAAAGGTTGTCATGCATGATGCATGACGTATGAAAAGATGTGTGAAATCGGATACATAGTAGAATGCATCACAAAAACAGCGAAGAGTTCAGGTATCGGTATTCAGGTTCAGGTATTTATAGTTTGAAACGGGATGGATAGAGGATGAAGAGAGCTGGGTCAGGGGATGATAGATACCAAAAAAAATATTTTCAGAAGAAAAATTTTTACACATTTTTAAAAAATAAACCGATACTGAGATCAATCGGGAGAGAGACTCTCATTCAAACATTCTTTTTTGCCTTACCTTGGCAGGGGAAAGCAGATATATGACTTTCCTAGGACATCACAATGAAAAAAAGAATGCATTCTGGCATGTATAGATCCTATAGGCTTTATATCCAATTATAGATTACCATACATTACTTTTTCCAATGGGGTATATTTCAAACCACAAAAGAGACACACAACCATTTACAGAAGTAGGTACATATGTGCAAAAATTTCTCCCATTAACCTTTTAGCCGCCACCGTTCCCAACACCTGTGACTACTTCTAAATTGCTTAATTCCAAAGTTTAAAATTGTTTTTTTTATATTTATTTTTATGCTTTCACTTTAACGAAAGCAATTAGTTGCTCATTCATTTTGAATTCCATGCACTTATTGCACATATGCACAGATGTATGTATGTACCTATGGCGTACAAATGCACCTCTCACACATGCTGCGGTGTTTGCTGATTAGTGAGGAGAAAATTTACCGAAAACAATTCTCAACACCTCAACGCAAAAGGGTATTTAAAAGTTTTAAGCTCATGAAAGCATTTGGAATTCTTACTGCGAAAAAAAAACAACACCAACAAAAAGTTGTTGAGCAAATAGTGCGCAACAGCCTTACAAATTTAATGCAGCTCAATTCGCAATTCCCGAAACACACACGGACAACAGTTTGAGAGGCAATGCGGATGATGATGATGATGAAGATGACGGTTTGTAGGTTTGTACACGCCCACAAATCGGAATCAGAAAGTTTCTTTACTTTCGGCCACGAGGAATAAAAATAAAAAAAGGCAGAAAAAGAAACAGTGAAAATGAAAAAAAAAAAAATGAGAAATGTTTACGCACGAGCAACCATAACTAATTAAACTGTGGAAAAATGTTGAGGGGAATTTCCTTTTTTGTTTTTTTTTTTGTTTTTTTGTTTTTTTTGTTTTTTGTTGCAATGCAAGAAGCAGAAAGTGTTAACAATAAAGTGGTGAAAAAAGCAAAATTGGTAGGTGTGAAAAGCATTGATTAAAATGGAAAACAAGGTGTAAGCTTTAGGTGAAAAAATATTAAGTGTTGCCAGCTGTTTACAATTTTTCGAGGTTAATTAATGTAATAGAAAATGCATTTGTACAAGAATTTTTATTAAGTCAAAGAAGTTTAAGTGCACTCAAAATCAAAAATAATTTCAACAAGGGTTGCCAGTTGTTTAAAAAATTAAATTAAATTAATTAAAATTAAAATGATTAACTAAATCGTAAAAACACATGATTTACTACATGTATTGGACATTTTTACAAAAACATACGTATGTAAGTGTAAGCTGGCTTAAAGAGAAAAATAATTGTGCGAGATGTTGCCACCTGTTCGCAAGTTTTATACTTAGTTTAATTAATAAAAAAAATTAAATGATACAAAGGCATCAAATCAAAGCGATTTCAGAGATATTATTTTCGACAGGGTTACCAGCTCTTTGAGAATTTTGAATTCAACTAAATTGATAAAATATATAAAATTTTACAAAAAAAAAATTAAATTAAATGGTTTTGAAAAAGAGATTGATGTTTAGAAAAAATATATTAAAATAATGTTGCCACCTGTTTGTAAATTAAATTAAATAAATTAAATTTAAAATTTATTAACTAAATCATACGTATGTAAGTGTAAGCTGGCTTAAAGAGAAAACAAATTGGCGAGGTATTGCCACCTATTGACAATTTTATACTTAGTTGAAATAATAAAACAATGAAATGCTACATAGTAGGCAACAAAATGAAAGTGATTTCAGAGATATTACTATTAAACATATTTGTGGCAGGGTTGCCAACTCTATGAGAATTTTGAATTCAACTAAATTGATGAAATATATAAAACTTTCAAAAAAATTGATTTAAAGAGTTTTAAGAAAGAGATTGTGGTTGAGTAAAAATATGTTAAAGCAATGTTGCCACCTGTTTGTAAATTTTACTTCGTTAAATTTATTCAAGTATACAAAAATATTACGTTCATTTGTGGTAGAATTAAAATAAATTTTTTTAAATTATTTGCTTGAAATTAGGGTGTCAACTCCCCCGTTTAAGAAAGTTCGAAATAGTACAATGTTGCCATCTGTTTGTAAATAAAACTCACTTAAATCTCTTCAAGTATACAAAAATTTTACGTTCCTTTGTTGCAGAAACAAGATAATATTTTTTGGATTATTTGTTTGAATTTAGGGCCAATAAAAAAGTTGAGAGTTGCCACCCGTTTGAGAAATTTCTAATAAATTAATTAGTAAATGAAATGAAATTTTAAAACTAAGATATAACAAAAACAAAATGGGTTACCACTTGTTTAAGTGCAGCCAACTGTTAAAGTATTTTTAAACAAATATTTAATGAAAAAAAACATATGAAAATGAAATTGACCGGCGACAGGAAAGTGATATATTTGAGGGCTAAATTTTTGTTGCACAGTGCAATTGTTAACGTTTCTAAATCATTTTTAGAATCCCTGCAAGCATCGAAATAGCCAAATCGGAAACAAAATGCAACGCTGATTAGGTAAGCGGAACTCTGAACGAAAAAAAAACAACATAAAAAAGTTTTGAGGTTAAACGAAATTGTGGCAATTTCTCTCTGCAACCGTCAGGGTGGCATGTGATGTGTGTGTATGCGGAGGAATGTATGCATGGCCGTACATACATATATAAATATGCTATTGTTAACACTCACTCTTCCATATAAATGAAAATGCCAGCGCTTATTGCAACTTTCAATTCTATTATTTTTTTTTGTTCACACCAAAAACTTTTTTGCGTTTAATGCGTTTTTATGTTTTAATATTTGTTTCGTGGTTTTCCTAAATACGCGCGTGCATATGGGACGTATTTAGTCATTTTATACAGTATGCACAAGCGCGTAGTTCTATAGATGTACATATTAGGGTGTAACATAAGTTTGAAATTTTGTAATCTTAAATCTGTTCAGAGGCCTCGGCTATGCACATTTCCTGTCTCACATTTTTCAAGTTTCTGGACTTACATATATAAGGTTATGAAACTCGCAAGGTGTGTACTTATAAATGCCTCCAAGGTACTGTTGGCAATGCCATAGTCTAACTTAGGTCCATGTGGAAATCTTAGGGCAGTTAAAGCAGCGAAGTGAAACAATATTCTGTCACTTCTGAGCTGATTTCATTGCCTTTTCTTCTTTTTATTTCTTGAAAATTCATCATTTATGTAACACCCTAATGCCCAGTGCCATTGCTTGTGCATTAGGGTATGTACATACGTACAAAGCACACAACATGCATAATAAAACGAAACTTTTGTACCCATTCGTTTATTAACTTGTTATTTGAGTTTTGCGAGTTAATTTGAGCTTTTTGTTGTTGTTGTTGTTGGTGATGCTGTTGTTGTTGTTGTTGTTGGTGCTGATGCTGTTGATGATGCTGGCGGTTAGCGCATGTACAAAACACACGGATATACATACATATATCTAAATATATTTACACTACAAAAAATTTACACCTTATTTGAGGCTTATTTCAGAAGATCATAAGGCTTAAAAATATAATGCCTAAAATTTCTATGGGATGTCAGTTGTGCGAGCAAAGCCCTATAATACGGCTTATTTTCATGTGTTGATGCCATTAGGCCAAACGAAATTCTCTATCTATCTCTCTCTGAGAGGAAACCTTACTCCTAATGCTTATTCGCCATGGGAAATAAGGCTTAGAAAATTTCTTATAATAAGAGACTATGTGGAGTTTAAATGCCTTACGATAGGCTTATTCGCCATAGAAAATAAGACTTACATCATTACTATCTTATAAAAAGGCTTATTAAAAGAAATTTTTTTCTTTAGCTTCATACGGCGTAGCGCTTGTTTTACCCTTTTTTTACTGTGTAGTAGTGAGAATCGGTGTGTGTAAGCACACAATTTTTTACGCTCGCCAGCACATTGTGCTCTCTTTGCCTATGCTTGCTCATGAAACTCAGTTTTCTCTCTTTTTATTTGATAGATACCTTATTCGCGCCTTATGTGATCGAATTCGTAGAACCATTTTGTGAAGGGTATATATGTATATATCTTCATACTCATATTTATGTATATAGTTCAGCACTTTTTCTATGTTTTCGTTTATTTGTAGTTGCATATTTTTCTTTTTTTTTTTTACCAAATTTTAATTAAAAATGCCGTGTCCTTGCCATTCTCCACTCGCCACTATTTTTCCATCCATCGTTTTGTGCTCTTCTTCTCATTCGTCGATGTGTGTTGTTTTTCACCTAGAGGCGCGCAGGTAGTAAGGAGTCTAGCTATTTTTGTTATATTTTTGTTGAACAACGGAAATGTTTTTTGTGTATCTATTTTTTTCGCTTGTGCGTTAATTTAGAGAATTTTTGGCACTCTTTTTTGTTTTGTTTGGGATTTGTTTTTGCTTTGCTTGTTTCTACTTTGACTTGCTTCGTTTTTACATGAAATTTATTAATAAAAATTCAGTTTATGCTTTTCTTTTGCGTTGAATTAATGGGGATTTTAATTTTTATTACTTCCCTTTGACCTCATTTTGAATGTTATTAGCAAGGGCCCATAATAATCATTATTCGTTATATTTTCAGTGAAAAAAAATCAAATACTTGCAAACATCGTAGAAGAGTATTGAGTTTGTGTGTGTGCATGTCTGAAAGAGCACTATCCGAATCCACTATAATCGAAACATTTTAAGCGATATCCATAAAAATCAAAAATAAGTAATCATATTTTTTGAGTTTTATTTTTTTGATCAAAAATGAAACTTATTTCTTGAGTGATATATTTATCGCTCAGAAATAATCATTATTCTTTGAGTTTTATTTTTTTGCATAGGTCGAAAAACTCAAATCGTCTCTAAAGTGCTCTGGAGCATAATTACTAAAAAATTGACATCGATATAACTTCCTGAATGAGTGATATTTTTGATCGAAAAAAATAAAACTCACACAATAATGATTATTTCTGAACGATAAATATATCACTCAAGGAATAAGTATTATTTCTGATCAAAAAAATAAAACTCAAAAATAATGAATAAAAAACTCAACATATAATGATTAAATGGCGATTTTTATTATAAAACTCATAATGATTACGATCCCCGGTTATTAGGTTAAAATATAAGTTTGTTTATGGAAAATTTAAACAAATATTGAAGGAGAATAAGGTTCAAGAACTAACTAATAGACAATTATTTAATGATGAATATGAAATAATTAAATAACTTATAGAATAACTACACTCAAATAAATTTTGGTATAAGTTTTAAACTTTTTTGGTCGATATATAGGAAACGATATAGGAAAAGATTTTTAAACTTTTAAGGTTCAGATTTTATTCCAAATTAAATTTTATTTTAAGACTTTCAAAAGTTTAAAATTTAAACCTTTTTTTGGTTTAAATTAAAAAAAATATCTGCTCCCAAATCCTCTTCAAAGGAAAAGTTTTGTATCTTCTTTCCTATCCTTTTTTCTCCTTTTCGTCCATATTGTTCTACCGCCAAAGGAAAGGAAAAGGATTCCATATTGTGTCTTTTTCATTATCATCTTCTTCTCCTTTTCTTCCTTCTTCATTTTATCTGTTTCCATAATTATTTTGTGTTTGTTTGTTTCTCCATTCATACAACGCCACACAGTCATTCATTCAAATTGTCTAATAACTATAAATGAGCTTTTTATATTGTTCATTTCTCGAAAAAGCAAGTTGGAATTTCAAATCAAAAATTAAAATTTTTTTGTTGAAACCAAATTTTACGACCAATGAAAGTTTAAAATTTAAACCTTAAAAGTTTAAATGGGAAAAAGTGTAAGATTTAAACCAAAAAAGTATGAAATTTATTCCAAAAAATACTTTGAAATATTTGAACTTTTGTATATTTGAATTTTAAACCAAATGGAATAAGAAACTTATAAACTTTCGAAGGTTCAAAATTTAACCCAAAAAAAGTTTTAAATTTCTTTCAAACCAAAGCAAAGTTTACAAAATATTCCAATATTTATAACAGTGTATATATGTGTGTATATGTAACATGGTGACACAAATTGAGGGTTATTATCTTGGGGCGGAAAAATTACCACACAGAACGAAAATCACCTATCCATGTAATAAAAATAAAGCCCCTAAACCGTTTTGCTTGCTGAGGTAAACATTTTTTTTATCGCAAATTTAAAATGTTGCGAAATTTTATGTGAGTGATTTTTAAATAAAGGGGTTAAAATACATATCGTACGGAAATATGTTCTTAGGAAACAATTAGTAGAATTGTACGGGCTTTAATTTCGTAGAATACTTTAACCCCCTAACACCCTCACGAAGGACTTCTTTTGAGCCCTTATTTATAAAGTCTGAAAAAAATAGTAATTCGAAGGTCGCTAGAGCGTTAAAATGTTCTACAAAATTATTCGTCATAAAATTTCACTAGGGGTTTCCTCAGAAAAAATTTGTGTACCAGGTACCTAAAAGACGCAGAACCTTCGGTACTTGGCCTTTCTGAGACCAGCCCGACTGTTATGCGAGCGTTTTTTTTGACCATTAGGTTAAACCAAGTAAGTTGATATTGGTTCTATAAATAATATTTTAAACAAAAAATGTACGTGTATTTTCAACATAAAAAGTGGTTATCATTAAAAAGAACTTACTAAAATAATAATTATTAATTATAATTAATCTATATATATAAAAATGATTTGGTATTCAATTGTAACGCAAAAACTTGAAAACGGCTGAACCAAATCAAATACTTCCTTAGGGGGGTTTGTTTGTTGTTACCCCGCGAAGGTTTAGTCGAAGAAAAAATTAAAAAATGTTAGGGGGGCGTGGCACCTCCCATACAACCTTAATTTTTAAAGCTGATTATCTCTAAAACAGTTCAAGGTAGGGAGCTGAAAATTGGTATAGAGGTAGGTGATATCAAAACCCTTCTCACTCAGAAAAGTGGCGGTTATCAGAAAAGGGGGCGTGGCACCTCCCATACAACCTTAATTTTTAAAGCTGATTATCTCTAAAGCAGTTTAAGGTTGGGAGCTGAAAATTGGTATAGAGCTAAATGATATCAAAACCATTCCCACGCATAAAAGTGGCGGTTATCGGAAAAAGGGGCGTGGCACCTCCCATACAAACTTAATTTTTCATGCTGAATATCTCTAAAATTGTTTACGCTAGGGGCTTGGAAATTGGTGTGGAGATAAACGATAACAATTCCATATTAACGCAAAATAATAGGAGTTATACGAAAAGGGGGCGTGGCACTTCCCAACAACACTTAATTGTTTAAGCTGAATATCTTTAAAAACATTTAAGTTAGGGACCTGGAAATTGGTACAGAGCTATATGATATCAAAACAATTTTTGCGCATAAAAGTGTAGGTTATCGGAAAAGGGGGCGTGGCACCTCCCATACAAACTTAATTTTTCAAGCTGAATATCTATAAAAGCGTCAAGGTTGGGACCTGAAAATTGATCAGGAGATTAACGATATCAATAGCGTGCTTATGAAAAAAACAGTAGTTTTGGGAAAACGGGGAGTGGCACCTCCCATGCGTTCTTAATTTTTAAGGCTAAATATCCTTAAAAGCGTTCATGGCATGTACATAGAAATCACTATGCAGATATACGATATCAATACCATGTTCACCCAAAAAAAAAAAAAGATTTATCGAAAAATGGGGCATTGCACCTCCCAAACGTACTAAACTTTGAGGCTGAATATATCTAAAAGGGTTGGAGGAGGGGCCTGAAAACCATTATGGAGGTATACTATATCAATCCTCTTACTTACTTAGTGAAAATAGCCAATACTCAGTGAAAATAAATATCCGGAACAGAAAACTAAAAATGTTGTGTATCGTGTAGCCTTAAACTGAATACTAAAATTATATATTTTTGAAGTTGTATACACACTGAAGTAGTGAAAAATCGTTAATTTTCTATTAAAAATAATACCGGTGTAATAACAATTTTTGAAATGAAATTAATAAAAAAAAATCTATTTTGGGCAGAACGAAGTTTGCCGGGTCAGCTAGTTAATTATAAATACCTCTTTTTACAAAATAAATGCATTTATAATTTGCTCTGTTTCAGCCAAACGATTTTTCAATTCTGGATACTGGTATGTACTTGCTTTTCCTTATTTTTTTTTTTAATTCCCCAAGGCATGAGAATGGTAGCCAAAATCCAAAAAAAAAATCAAAAACTTTTTAATGAAACTGAATTTTTTGTTGCTCTCTTTTTTGCGCTTGCCAATTCCTTTACATGCCTTTTAACTGCTCTAAGCTTTAGCCCCAATGTATTGTTTTATGCTTTTTTTGTTCTTTATTTTTTCTGCTTTTTTAGTCTCTGTTTACTATTGCTTTTAATACTGTTGTTTTGCATTTTCTTTTTCTTTTTTTATTTGCTTTCAACTTGCTAACACCGAAAAAACTAGTTAATCGGAAAAATTCTTTTCATCCAAAAAGCGCACATGATGTTGCTGCTTTAGGCGCGCTACCGGCACCGGCCGTTGGCTGGCGCCCTTTACAGCGCTTACTATAGTTGTTTTTGTTGTTGTTGTTTTTGGTGATTTTGCAGCATTGCCAGCTGCTGCCTTTGCTGCTACAACAGCCGCTGCTGCTTTGGCCAACTCATTCGCGCGTGTGCCCTTCCAAAGTATACCAGCTGCATTAGTTGTCAAGCTCTGGCTGTTGTTGTTATTGTTGTTGTATTTCAACTGCTGTTGTTGTTGTTTGTGTTTTGATCGATTGTTTAGTGCAATAAGAGCATCAGCGTCGTCGCTGTCCGTTCTCATACGCATTTGTTGTTTGTGTGCGCTTCCAGTTAGCCTTTCGTTGGATAATTTCCCTCTTGTTGTTGTTTTGGCTGTTTCGATGCTTTTACTTCCGTTGCATGTCTTGTCATGTTCTTCGTCGTCGTTGCTTAGCGACGGCGTTGGCGAACCGGATGTGGGTGGCGATGATGAGGTCCATTGCTCGTCGCAAGAGCAATAACCTCGCGCATTGTCGCCTCCCTCCAATGCCAGCGAATGCAGTTCGCGTAATCTACGTAATTTTTGTTGTTGTTGCTGCTGGTGCTGCTGCCGCTTGTATGCGTTGGCGGTTGAGGCGTTAAGGTTGAGGCTGAGGTTGAGGTTGAGGTTGACGTTTGTCAGTTGCTCTAGTAGTGGTAATGATTGTTGTAATTGTTTTTGTTCAACTTGTAATTTATGCTGTTGCTGGAATTGTTGTTGTTTTTGTTGTAAATGTATTTGTTGCTGTTGTTGTTGTAAATGTATTTGTTGCTGATAGCTTGCTGTCAACACCTCTTCTACTTTGCTTGACATTTCACTTAACATAGCGGTATTATTTGTTGTTGTTGTTGTTGTTGTTGTTGTTGTAGCTGCTTGTGAATATTGTTGTTGTTGCTGTTTTTGTTTATGTTGACGTGGTGATGGCGTTGGCGTTGTTTTTGTTGTTGCTGTTGCTGCCGTTGACATTGTCGACACGGACGTTCCAGATGCTGAACGCGCCAATTGTAAACGCTGCAGCGTCGATAGCGATTGTAGCTCTTGTTGTTGCTGCTGCTGATGGTGCTGGTAATATCCGCTCTCCATAGTTGCGCCCTCCATCAACTCTTCGTTGTGTTTGGCCCTTTCATTTGTGCAATGATTTATTCTTTGCATTTCACAATCATCTTTGTGCGTGTCCATATTTAATTTAATATTATTTGAGCTGCAATGAGAGGCAAATAAAAAAGGAAGAAGTTGATGAATAAGCTGCATTAAAAAAGACCAAAAATTTATAATAAAAATTTATTCAATGGTCGCTATGCTACAATGTATAGCGTCGCCTTAACTTTACTAAGTCAAAATAGTAAATTTCACCCAATTACCCGAATCTAAAAAATTTTCCAAGGGAAATTTTTTCTAAAATTAACTAGAATTATTTGCTTATACATCCAAGCGAATAATAGTGACGAAGTTGAAAAAACTGCCTCAAACTAAAATTTCCCAAAAAGGGAATTTTTAAAAATTATATAAAATAACTTTCTTTAAATTTACTAAGTCAAAATGGACAAAAATTTCGTAAAATTATACTAATTTCAAAATTTTCCTAAAAAGGGAAATTTAAAAAATTTTTATAAAATTGTTTGCTTTAAGCTTTAGCTCGATTAGCAGCATGTGTCGTGCCCCTTAAGATTACTAAATCAACAAAAATTGTTTGCCTTAACGTATAAATGGGTCATAGGGGCGAATTTCCCAAAAAGGGAAATTTTTTAAAATTATATAAAATCATTTTTATTAAAATCTACAAAGTCAAAATGCACATAAATTTCGCACAGTTATATTAATTTTTTAAAATGTGATAAAATAGTTTGTCTTAAACTTCGGGGAGTTATGATGGTTAGTATAACGCAATTTAATAAATTTCCGAAATTTCCCAAAAAAAGGAATTTCTTAAAAATAATAAATGGTTTCTCCTAAACTTCAGTGATTCATTATGATTAGTTTAACGCAATTTTCCTAATTAACGAAATTTCCCAAAAAGGGATTTTTCTAGAAATGCAATGAAATGATTTATATTAAACTACAGTGAGCCGCAATGATTAGATGAACAGAATTTATATAATTTAAGAAATTAAATAAGGGGATTTTTTTTTTAAATATAAGAAAATTGTCTGTCTTAAACCTCAGTGAGTTGCAGTGATTAGTTTAACGCAATTTTTCTAATTAACAAAATTTCCCAAAAAGGGAATTTTTAAAAATTATACAAAATCGATTTTCTTAAACTTTACTCAAAATGAAAACTTTTTATACTAAATTATAATAATTTTTAAAATTTCCCAATAAAGGAAATTTTTAAATATGTACTACACTGGTTTGTCTTACACTTTAGTGTGTCATTATGATTAATTTACAGAGGGAAATTTTAAAAAATTTAATAAAATCGTTGTCTTAAACTTCATTAAGTAATTATAATTAGTTTAACGCAATTTTGCTAATTACAAAAATTTCCCAAAAAGGTAAATTTTTCAAAATTTTATAAAAGTAGGTACAATAAAAGGTATTTAAGTTGCTAAGTAGTTCTGCTATTGCATTACAATAGCAGCAGATTTTAGTTACTTCAATATAACACAAAATGGCCATATAACGCAACAACTTTTGTAGTGTTGCAGTTTATGAATACAAATTAATAAATTTATACGAAAATTTACTAATATTCTCACATATACTCGCACATATACATACATATTATAAAATGTGTATAAACACAAGCAATGATTTACATATTTTTTTTTATCTGCTTTGGCAACGAAAATACATAAAAACATACATATGTACATACATACATATATACATATATGTGTTTTTATATATTAATAAACGACATAGCAATCCGCGCCGTAATTGTGTCATCTCCTCATTAAAAACTACGAAATTTCCATGAATTCCGCATAAAATTGTCATGGCAAAGTGCAAGAAAATGAATGCCTACAACAATAGCCACAAAAAAAAGGAGAAAACAAAAAACGGTAATGCAATTTTACGCTCGTTGCACACATAGCAAACCTTGCCGCATCGCCAACCAACAACAACCAACGCGTTGCAACGCCTCCTCCTTCCTGCGTCTTGTCCTCGCTCTTGTTCATTGACAAGCAGAAGCGTTGTTGCAGAAATGCTGCCGCACACGGGTAAATAGTAAAATGATATTGAGCAGCAAAAAGCAGTGAAATGTATTAAAAAAACGTGAAGAATGCGCACGAGCGAGCGAGCGAATGTGTTCCTGAGCAAACGCACGCATTGTTATGTGCACTACGCACATACACACACTCAAACATGCATAAGCATGCGGATAATTGCAATTTTCATGTGGCATATTTCAAGGCGTATAGCAACGCCAACAGCCAGCAGCCACCACCAGACCAAACCAGCAGCTACCGTAACCAGCAACATTTAAGGTGTTTCTACGAAATTGCACAGCTGCAACAGAAGTTGCAATTATAATTGCCACATGGCTGTTGTAGACATGTCTGTGTGTAGCCTTGGGTATGTTGAAGCAAGTGAAAGGAAAATGAAGAGGGAAATGAAACAACCGAAAAAAAAATTACACAAAATGAAGTTAAAGGGTTAAAGTGCGCGTGGATTTGAGGTTAATATACCCAGCTGGGTTAACTAAGATTAACAAGTGTACTGACTAATTTTAAATGCGTCGACCGATATAAATACCACCAAAAAAATGTACGCCTTAGTTGAGGCATTTTTCAGTTGATCATAAGGCTTATAAAATAATGCCTGAGATTTTTTAAGGGATGTATGAGCAAAGCCTTATAATAAGGCTTATTTTCTTGTGTTGATGTTGTTCCTCCCTCTCTCTCTCTTTCTCTGAGAGGGAAGCTTAAGAGGGAATTTTTTTAAATTATTTATATAACATCTTGTTACTTAAATTTTTTAGGCGAAAATTGTATACGCTACACATAATTATAATAAATTAAAAAAAGGGAAATTTAAAAATAATGTAATAAAATAGTCTGTCTTACACTTTAATTCTATTAGTCACGCATATCGTGTCCCTTCAGGTTAAATTTCAGGCAATTGGACTAATTTACAAAATTTCCCAAGGAAGGAAATTTTTCTAAAATCAACTAAAATTGTTTGCCCAAATGTCTAAATGAGTCATAGTGACGAAATTAATAAAAAATATAAATAAAAAATTAACTCAAAATAAAATTTTCCAAAAAGGGAATTTTTAAAAATTATATAAAATCGTTTTTCCTAAAGTTTACTAAGTCAAAATGGTAAAAATTTCGCGCAATTACACTAATTTACAAAAATTCCCAAAAAAGGAAATTAAAAAAAAAATATAATAAAATGGTTATCTTAATATTTCAGTGAGTCATTATGATTAGTTGAACGCAATTTTACTAATTTACAAAATTACCTAAAAAGAGAAGTTTTTAGAAATGCAATAAAATGATTGATCTTAAACTACAGTGAGTCGCAATGATTAGATTAACACAATTTGGATAATTTAAAAAATTTCCCAAAGAGGGAATTTTTTTTTAAATATAATAAAATAGTATAGCTTAAAATTCAGTGTGTCGAAATGATTGGTAATTGACAATTTGTCCAATTTAGAATTTACAAAATTTCCCAAAGAGGGAAATTTCTTAAATGTAATAAAATTCTGTGTCTTAAACTTCAGTGAATCCAAATTATTAATTTAATGCAATTTTACTAATTTCTAAATTTTCTCAAAAAGGGAAATTTAGGCAACGTTTCTAATTACCAAAAGGTTTATTTTCTAGTGTTGATATTATCCCTCCGAGAGGCTCTCTCTGAGAGAAAAACTTAAGGCTTACGCCATTCTTTATATAACAAGCGAGTATATCGATTAGCTACCTTATAATAACGCTTATAGAAAGGATTATAAAAATGAGATTTTAATAGCCCTTGATGTATGTAAATCGGAGCATGTTGCATAGGTACCACATCTGGGTATAAAAATACTCGTCAAGTTAATAGTGAAAATAAATGACTTGCTTAAAATGATGACGACAATCCACCTGCAAACTGCAGCAGCAGCAGCATTGCCAAGGCAAACAATTACAATGCGCAACAATAAAAAGGTTGGCTGGCTGGCTGGTGCTGGTGCTGTTGTTGTTGTTGTAGTTTTTTACAGCGCCCGTTGATGATGCTGTCAATATTTGCCGCAATTTTTGCAACTATAATTATAAGGGCAAAGAAACGAAGAGACCGAAATGAGAGCAACAAAAGAACGTTGAGCAGAAATTATGTTGGCAACAAAAAATTATATTGGCTGCGAAAGAAGAAGAAGCAGCAGCAGGAAAACCGCTGAAACTTGATAATATTTTAATTTTGCAAGCTGCTTGCAGTACCTACATTGTATATGCTGTCCAAAGGCGGCGTTGACTTGTGAGTGGAGTGCACTAAGATAAGGTAAGCAGCCATATTTTAAGGTTGTAATTTGTGATGAGTGTAGGTATATGTATGTATGTATGTGTATATGTATGTATGTGTGCACAAAGGTTTATACCATGTAACTTTATGATATTTTGTGTATTTTTATGTAAATGAAACTTTAATTTATGTTTATTACAGATCGCTGGCGTAAGGTAAATTTTATTCACAACTGCAGAACAAAGCAAGAAAGCAAGCAGCGCAGAAATACTATACATAAGTATAATTATGCAAGCGAATTTATGGCAGGTAATAATTAATGATGTTGAAGTTAATGTGATATTCGTTGCACAAAAAATTCATGTGTACCTATGCAATGGTACTGCTATCACTTTTAACGCAGTTGATTGTAACTTGTAATTCTTCGCTATACCATAAAATGAAAAAGTGGATAAATTAAGATTTTCTTCACAATTTCTTATAATCATGTTATCATATTTTCATAATATTATATTATCGTAGTATCACATCATTCGATTTTCATATGTACCTATTTTTTATATTTTTATATTTTTATATTTTTTTTAGTACGTATTTTCATATTTTCATATTACCGTATTTTCACATTTCGTATAATTGTATTTCTATATTTTTGTATTTTCATATTTTCATATTTTCGTATTTTTATATTTTCATATTACCGTATTTTCATATTTTAGTCTTTTTATATTTTCATATTACCGTATTGTCATATTTTCTTACAATTGTATTTTTATATTTTTGTATTTTCTCATTTTCATATTTTCCTTTTTTCATACATTCATATCTTTGTACATTCATATTTTGTATTATCATATTTTCTTATTTTCATATTTTCATAAATTCATATTTCTGTATTTTCATTCATATTCTGATATTTTTCATATGTTGGTATCTTTATATTTTTATATTTTTATATTTGCATATTTTCTTGTTTTAATATTTTAATATTTTCGTTTTTCGTATTTTCATAATATTATATTATCGTTGTATCACTTCATCCAATTTTCATATGTTCTTATTTTTTATATTTTCATATTTTCTCTTTTTAATATTTTTATATTTTCATACTTTCTTATAATTGTATTTTTATATTTTCATACTTTCATAATTTCGTATTTTGTATATTATATTTTCATATCTTCATATTTTCATATTCTCAAATTTTCTTATTTTTATATTTTCATATTTTCATATTTTCATTTTTTCGTTTTTTTCATATATTCGTATTTTCATATATTCCTATTTTGATATTAGCATATTTCGTATTTTCATTTCTCATATTTTGGTATTTTCATATTTTAAAATTTTTGTATTTTCGTATTTTCATATTCCTATCTTTGTATTTTCATATTTTTTTTTTTTTTCATATTTCCGTATTAGCATATTTCGTATTTCCATGTTTTCGTATTTTCAAATTATCGTATTTTGTTCGCATTTTCATATATTCGTATTTTTATATATTTATATTTCCATTTTTTTCATATTTTCATATTAGCATATTTTGTATTTTCATATTTTCTTTTTTTCATATTAGAATATTTTCATATTTCCATATTTTCGTATTTTTACATTTCCATTATTTCATTATTTTTAGATATCCAGATATTCAGATTTTCATATAGTCATATATTGTTATATTTTCATATTTTCATATTGTCATATTATCGATTTTTGTATTTTTCATACATATTTCGCATATTTAATTCTATTGGCAACCCTTTGCACCACTTAGAAAATCTAGATTCTAGAATAACAAGCAAACCATTCAATTCCCTGTCACTTTCCGTTTATTGTTTGTTTTCCGCTCTCTCTCCCTCCCTGCCCCTCCCCAAACCCTTTATGTTACTCCCTTTGCCTTCAACATTTGTTTTAAAAACTTTTTTGCTATTTGTTTTTTTTTTTCTTTTTTTTTTTGCTAAAAAATCGAGTCATCAGAAATTGTGTCAAGTGTCAGATCGAGTAAGGCGAGACTTATTGAAATGAATTGCCATTGTTGTCAGTTGCAGCGCAAACTCATTGAGTGCGCAAATGAGAATAGTTGCAGCGGCGCGAGATAAAAGCTTTGCTTTTTTGGTGGTTTTTTGTTTTTAAATGCATAAAGAATAAGTCCTTGACTTTTGTTTGTATGTATGCATAAGTGTGCTTTTTTTTCTCTTTTGCTGTCCGCAAAGTTCTATGCAAAGTTGCATGAAAACAAACCGCTGCCAACAGCCGCTGCAGCAATGACATGACTCATGCCAGTACCCTCGTCCCTTTCTTTGTGCCTATTTCTGCAGCTACACGGGTTGTTGTTGGTTTGGGAAGACAAAAAGTCGCTGCCGCTGCCGCTGCTGCATTGTGCATGTAAACAAGAATAACGACTATTGGTTTAATTTTTAGTTTTTTTTCTTGCTTTTTTGTGTTTTGCTTGTTTGCCAAAGTTTTGAATTTGAGGAATGCGCTGGAGTGCGACTAATTTCCACTTGAAGTGCGCATCCAATTAAAAACGCTCCGACATAATTTAAACTCCATTTAAAAGTTCTAGTTGAAAGTTTTTCCTTTTTTTTGTGTGATAAAATAGAGCACACTTGTGCATATATACATGTCTCTATACTTATTTATATGTATGTAAATATCTACTAACATATGTAAATACATTCATACATTAATGAAAGCGCTAGAGAGGCATAACTTAGAAAAGGGTGTGGAAGCGTTTCGTGTGTTTTTAGTGGATTTCGAGTGGCAAACTCAAATACTTGGTATAAATAATAATGTTTTTTGCATAGATTGATATGTACATAAATGAAAATGTTATTAAAGTTAGATGTTGATAAGAGGAGTGAAAAACTTTTTGAAAGCAACTATGCTAAGTATTGATTGATGAGGCAAAATAATATATCAAACGAACGAAAAAAAAAACATAAAAGAAATATCGCTAGCTTAGAGTGCAAACTGTGTAAGTCCATTTTTATGAAAAAGCGTATTTTTATGTAGAACGCTAGAAAAATCAAATACGCACCGCTTGTCATATTTCTACTCGTTGTTATTCAGTGATACGCAAATTGTGTAAGTCCAAAAATCGAAGAAAATTGTTTAAGTCCAAAATATTTACCTGAACGGAAATTTTTTTTTTCATTTCGAAATTTTTTAATTTTCTGTTTTTCGTCTCTCCTACAAAGTTTTAAAAAAGGACTTACACAATTTGCACTCTAAGTTAGCGATATTGTTTTATGGCATTACCTGAAAGCAACTAAGAATGACAGTGCGCCGTGGCGTATACGCAACATTTCTTGATATTATGTTAAATTATGCTGTGCAAAAATGGTTGAAAGGATATTTAGTTTTGTTTTTACATGGCCGTTTAATTCTAATAATTACGGAGGTGGTAGCCCAGTGGGATGCCATTGGATTAACAATCGAAACGACGCAGTTTCGATCCTCCGTTGAGGCCGCCTAAAGAAGTCTGATGAGACATCTTGTTTTTGTTGCTGTTGTATACATATATATGTAGGTAGGCACGTCCATAAATTTGTATGTATACATACATGTTCAAACATGTTTCTCCTTTTTATTTTGTCTATTTGCCGCATCGTTGCAGAAAACTATAACAACAACAACAGCGAACAACAACGATATTTGCATTGGTATGTCAATGCATGCGGGCATTTGTAAGTACATGCTAGACATATATGCCGCCGATTGACGCCGCCACCGCCGCGCCGATTACCTTAATAATCGGCCGCCGCCGCCGCCATAATCCGTGAAATCGGCGTATCGGCGCGGCGGCGTGCGCTGGCGCGCCATACCCGTATGGAGCGAGATGTGTACATATTTTCCTAGTTTTGCTAACTGCTAAAGTTCTTCAAAATTAAAAAAAAAAAAGAAACCAATCGACGTGTTTTGACCTCAGGAACACGAAGCTGAATGCGGAAATGTTTTATTTTTTGCCCGTTAAAAGTTATTAACAAAAACATGTTACATAATTTTTTCTCAGATACTGAACTTTTTTGGGATCTCTTCCATTTAGTCCTACTTTTCGAGGTCTGTTGCTAATTGTTCTACTCAAAATTTAATAATTTAAACCCTCATTGATATCATTAGATGCCGAAAATGATCCCAAACATGCCTCCAGAATCGAAAACTCATGGTTTGAACGTAAGAAAGTTGCTGTTTTGGAGTAGCCCTCACAGTTGTCGAACCTCAGCCCTATAGCGAATATTAAAGAAGACGATGGGGGATCAAAAATGGAAAAATAAGCAAGAGTAATGGAAAAAAAAATTAAAGAATCTTGGTACTTAATACCAGTTGCAAATTGCGCTGATTTGGTCAACCCTATGCCACGAAGAAGTAAGGAAGTTATAAAAAATAAATCTATCTGCAGCAGTAATATTGTAGTTTATTTGAAAAAACAATCGAATTTAAAGTTTGTCCCTATTATTATTTCCAACTTAAATTATACATTTCATTATTTTTATTCATAAAAATTAAATTATTATACAAAAACCACCCCAGAGTCATTGAAGCATGTCCTCTCCGTGTAAGCATCAATATATAGTAATTATTATTTGGTCTTGAAATAAATGGAGAATTGCAAAATTTTGTCCCTAATATTTTTTCCAACACTGTATATACATATATTTATTTTAAAGTGCCTTATATATATATAAATATGTATGTACATTAGGGTGCTTTTAATTTGTATGAAAAATTTAAAAGTTCATAAAAAGACTGTATCGCCCCCTCAATCTGTAGTAACATCGTCAAAGATATCACACATAAATTTTGGTCCCGATTGGTGGCGGTTAAGGCGTGGCGCATTGAGGTCAAAGTTCAGAAAACTCTATGAAGGGTCAAAAAATCAAAATATTTTTTTTAATTATCTAATACCCAAAATTAATACTTCTATACCCAAGGATAACAAATATAAATTTTGGTCCCGATTGATGACGGTTTACTGGTGTTTCAAGGGGGTCAAAGTTCAGATTACCATATGCGACACTAAAAATGTAAGTCTTTCTTTATAAAATTAGTCGCGGTGTTTTCTTTTTGGGTCCAGGGGTGATTGGAATGATAATTAATCATCCTCGAAGAAGCTATTGGTTTTGTATACCAATTTGTCAGAAGTTTGTTATTGTTTTTATGGATTTCTACTTCTAGGAAGGCAATTTTGTTGTCTTTTTCTTTTTCTACCGTGAATTGAATTTTATTATGTTGGGCATTTAGTACTGTCAGTATGTCTTCCACGTCCTTAATTTTTACAATAGCGAAAATATCATCTACATATTTCGTTATGTATTTGATATTTATGTCCTTAGTTTTAAGTTCGGTTATGGCGTCGTCAAGAATTTTATCCATCACAATGTCAGCAATCGTGGGTGATAGTGGGTTACCCATTGGCATACCATGAATCTGTTGGTATACCGCCCCGTCATAGATAAAGTAATTATTGTCTCTTAAGCAGAAATCTATAATGTCAAGGAATTGTTTTTTTGTGAGATTAGTTTTATCATGTAATGATGTCCATTTCTGCATAATTGTCCTTATAGCTAGGTGCACTGGGATGTTGGTGAATAGGGAAATTACGTCAAAGGAAATTAGTAGTTCATCTTTTTCTATTGTCAAGTCCTTTAATTTCTCTTTTAGTTGTATCGAATTTGAAATATTGTAATCTTTGGAAATCAGTTGTTTTAAAATTTGTCCTATGTACTTAGAAAGTGGGAGGCATGGTATGTTAGTCGAAGCAGAGATAGGTCTAAGCAGTGTATCTTTTTTGTGTATTTTCGGCAGTCCATATAGTCTTGGGGCTACGGCGGCTGTGCAAGTTAAATTATGTTTTTGTGTAATATCAATGCTGCCCTGTTTATATAAGTCATTCACCATCGTATTGTTTTTCCTAATTAATTTTTGTGTGGGATCTACTCTCATAGTTCTGTATGTGTCTTTTTCGTTAAGGAGTCCCATCATCTTCCTCTTGTAGTCACTATTGTTCATCAGTACTGTCTTGTTGCCCTTGTCTGCGTTTGTTATAATAATCAAGTCTTTATGTTGTTGCATTAATTTTTTAGTGTTATCAAATACTTTCAGTATAAACTTATCTTTTTCGCTATTTTTAAACCTATTCCTAAATGACTTAATTCTATTAGCTATGTTGCATCTTGCAGTGTCCTTCTCCTTGTCCTCCTTTAATGTTTGTATCCCCTGTTCTATTTCCGCTATTAGTTTCGTCGGCGACATTGCTCTATTTGTTGTGGGTAGGCCAAATTTGTTACCTAGAGAAAGCAGCCATCTTGACTCTCGTGGAATTGTTAGGTTGGTGTTGTTAATAAACCAATCCTCATTCAAGGTGAAACCATATTTGTCAAATTTGTTGTTTATCTGTGTTTCTAATTTCTTATTTAGATTGTTTTTTCTGTTCGTCGCAATGTCGTTTAAGAATCGTTGTTGGTGTTTCTCTACCCAATCATAATCGTGCTGATCTAGCTTGGTACTGAGGTCTTTTCTAATGTAACTAATGCTGGTGCGGATTATCTTAATTTGGATATTGGCCTCTTTGATTTCCAGATTTAATATTTTTATGATAAAGATATTTTCGATTTTTTGTAATTCCCTCTTTGTTACGTCTAATTTGAAGCTATGTTTAATGTTGTTCATTTTACCTTTCAGGTGCGGTGGAATTACCCCATAACCTTTGCACTCCAGCAAAAATTTCAACCTTTGTTGTTGTTTGGCTAGTTTTTTGTGGTTTTTGTTGTATTGCTTGATTATATAGCAAGTGCTTTCGTCATATTTGAAACGTATGTGTGCAAAGAAGTGCTTCATGTTGTGTGCTTTTTAATAGTTTGTTGAATGTTAATTATAATTGGTTGTAAATTCGGTGTCAGCTCTCCGAAAAATTCAGATTTATATTAATTTAAGGCCATTTATTTTAATCTATCTAGCTGATCAAGAGCTTTTAGGCCGGTTATGAAAAAAGCAAACAGTAAAGTTCCTTTATTCTCCTACGCGTTTCGGCGTTATCATCGCCTTCTTCAGGGAGTCTATTTTTATTAAAAATTGCAAACAAATTAAAAAGAACACAGCACATTAGATAATCACATTTAACATTAATTGATTAAATAACTACATATAATTAAATACATATATTTAAACCAATTAACATGATTAAATTACTTACATTCAGAATATTAAAAACAATTTTTTAATTTTAAACGCACTCTAATGTACATACATATACATATGTATGCATGTTTATTATCATACAAAATAAGCAAATGAATTTAAATTTACCCTTACATATGGATTTGTGTATATTCTTTAATATTTATTTTCTTTATTTAAAATTTTAGTTTATGTAACAATTGTTTTTTGCTGTAAATAAAAAAGTTTCAACAATTTAAGGTGGAAATTAGATTTTTTATTCCATTCAGCCAGCGCTATTAAGGTAACTAAATAAAATTAATTTGAATGAGGATTGTGATTTGTAGATTTGAGGCAGGCGCGCCGGCGCGAAAAAGCACGCCGGCGTCACCGCCGCCGCCGAAATTATTTTGGAATGGCGCCGCCGCCGCTGGAATCACTGTCGGCGTATATGCCTAGTACATGCCTACCTACATACCTACCTACCACTGACAATGTCAAGCGATTCACATGGACCCAGCAGCGCACTAACACTAAGGTCGCTTACGCGTTTTTCGAAATCGCTCGTAGCTACACCAAAGATATTTACACATCAAAAAGTTATTTTTTGTGTTTTTTTCTTGGTCTCGACTGAAAATTTAGAAGAAAGGGACTTAGCTTCTTCTTAGACTCTAGCTAACTACCTTCTCTACATATAAAAATCCATATCCACTCGGTTTAACAATGTAAGCAAAGCTAATTTACGAATTGCTTAAACTGTATAACGAGCTGTAAACGAATTAATATAATGCTACGAGCTTTTTTTGAAAATGAGGATCATATACTTATAAAAAATTTAAGAAATGTTTGAAAGTGGCATTACTTTTCAATACGGCTTCTGTGTGTTTGACGTAAGTAGCCACCAAGCAGCTATAAAGGACGTCGAATGGAATTTATTGAAGAAGTAAGAGTGTAGCAAAATGATGTGTTTAATTTGAAACTGGAAAATTTAAATTTTATTTGAGACTGAAAGGCACTAAAAGAGGTGCAGACAGTTACTCATCGAAATGTTTCATAGATAAATGTCAAGCTATCGTTTAACCCATAAAAGCGCGCGTGAAAAGAAGTTTTCATCAAGGATAAACATATATATTTTGCAAAATAGTTTACATACATAAATTTACATATACAAATGGCGAGTTCGCTCACTCCTCTCCCTCCGCTTACCAAGAATTCATGCAACAATTTTTTCTATTTTTGCACGTTTTCCGCAACGGAAATTCACATTCAAAAGCAATTTCATTCATCTATTGAGTAGCAATTGAATAGCAAAAGGGCGGAGAATGAAGAAGGAAAAAATGAAAGAAATGAAAGTTGATGAGAAGTTAAAATGAGTAGAAGAAAAGGTTTAAATAAACAAGCATATAAGTAAATGAAAATGAATGAATGAATGGGTGGGGCGTGGGGGGGGGGGGAGAGAGGATTTGTTAAAAGTGCGATAAGTGCCAATGGAATTCTATAAATTCTATAAATGCCATTCAAATATAACTAAGTCGCTTTTTTATGTGATGGAAATGAGTAAGTCGTCAAAGTGATAACAATAAACGAAAATTATTATCTTATTATTATTTAAGGGTGTCATCGCAGCTCTTGTGCTTCTTCTGATTGTTATCTATGCTCAGTCTTTCACTTGAATACTCAAATATTTAAAACTCATACGCTTTAAAGCTGTTGAATATGTCGAAAATTCTGTTTTTCACTTACAAAAGAAATATGTGATGCCAACTGAAATTCTGAAATTGCATTTTATGGAATTTCCATAGAAGAACTTTTCACAATAGCAAATAACAAAAAACAATAACAAAAACAGCATAATTAAAATATAAACAAAGAACAAAAAAAAGCAGAATGAAAAAACTATAACCAAATGGTGCCTGTTGCTGAAATATTTTAATTACATACATTTGTTGATTCTAGCATAAGTGTGAATACCCTTTACTTTATTACTTTGTAAAAAAGAAACAGCTTATGAGCAATCCTGCACTATTTGTAGCCATATTGTTTGTTAGCTTTCGATTCTTTCTTTTCTTTGGAACGAAGAATACGAACAACACGAATAAGTAAGCTCAACATTTTTTACCGAAAATGAAATCTTTAATTATTCTATTTAATTTTATCTCTCCCATCAGATATTAAAACTTTACCATATCTACGTACCAAATGAAAAATAAAACGTAGAACAACGTAATGTTAAAAAATATTTCGTGAGTTTTATTTTTGAATCGCCGCCATCTTCAACAGTGCCTTACAAAATAGTTACAAATATTTGATTGAGCGTTGGAGTGACTATACATATACCGAGTTGCGTGATTGCATTTCGATTTTATGTACATAATTTTTTCTAACTAGAAGGCATCTTTCGCCATTTGGCTATACAGAAATACTACACGCAAAAAATTTGCTAAGTTAAATTTTTGAAAAACCACCTAACGATTTGGCATGCCAGCAACAAATTAAAGCAAAACAGCAAAAAGCCAAAAAATATGCGAAAAATATGCTGTGCTGTTCAAATTTAATATTTCTCCCAACAACAATAAAAATGAAAACGTATGAAACAAAGCAAATTTTTGGAAAGATTTGCCGCAAAATGTGTTTTTTGTTATTTCAGCTGAAGCGCTTTTTTAAATACATATTTTTCATTTTTCACTGGCAGAAAAAATATCACAGCAAGGAAATGCGTTACAAAAAAAAAAAAAAAAAAAAAAAAAAAACAAAAAAAAAAAAACTAATATTAACAAGTAAGGAAGCCTAAGTTCGAGTGAAATCGAACATTAGATACTCAGCTGTATGCTTTCATTGTTTGTTTGCGTTTGTTCGATATAGGGTGTATTTTATATAAAGCGAGTGCCGCATAAAGTGGGCGAAGCCACGCCCATTTTCAACATTTTTATCAGTCATCCAACTAAGCATATGAATATTATGCAAAATTTCATTCCTTTATGACTTCTAGTTACAAAGAAGTCTTGTTACAAATTCCCAAAGTGTGTTCCGGAAATATCTTTGTTAAAAAGTAGGCGTGGTCATAAGCCGATTTCAATAAATTTTTGCGTGTCTATTAACACAAGTTATAAAAGTGTATAAACCAAGTTTCGTCATAATATCTCAATTATTTGTCGAGTTATGGGCTCCGAAATCTCGTTGATTCCTTTGTCTGAAAAGAGGCGGTGCCACGCCCATTTTCCGAAATTTTTCAATTTTTTGTTTCCGGTCTATCGTAGAACTCATGCCACGAAATTTCAATGAATTATCTTTATATTTGACAAAGATATCGCTTAAAATGTTTTTATTAGGTCACTTTATAATACCCATATATAAAAGTAGGCGTGGTCGTCCACCGATTTTGACAATTTTTCGTCCAAACATTTGCCTATGTAAGTAAATCACGCGTACCAAATTTCATCGATATATCTCCTACGGTTTCTGAGTTATGGCTTATACAACTTTCTATGTTTGGCCCTTAATAAGTGGGCGTGGCACCGCCCATTTTTCAAAATTTCACCAAATTTCTTCATAAGGGCCTGAGCTCTACACGTGGGTGAAATTTTATCACTCTAGCTCTATTAGTGACTGAGATACAAAATTTCCGATTTTTACTATATAGGGGAAGTGGGCGTGGTCATGGCCCGATTTCGCCCATTTTCAATACCATCCGTTCCAGTCTTGATACCAACTTGTATTCCAAATTTCATCAAAATATTTCAATTTTTGCGCGAGTTATCGTGCGTACAGACGGACGGACAGACGGACAGACGGACGGACATGGCTCAATCGATTTCTTTTTTCACCCTGATCAATTTGATATATATAAGTCAATATCTATCTCGATTATTTCAACCTGTTACAATCCACCGTTATGTGATTAAAACTATAATACTCTGTGTACTAGTACAGCTGAGTATAAAAAGGGAACTAAAAATGGGTGAAATTTTTAGTGATGAGGAAAATATGTATGAATTTACTGCATATATGTATGTACATACATAGGTATATTTGCATAAAAATATACATATGTGTGTAACAGGAAATAAACAACAAATTCCAATTTTAGCTGAGCGAAGTTAGACTTTTGACAAAAGTTAAAAAATATTTTGCTCCAGTCACTGGCGCTGATGGCATTGGATTTGGCATTGGCGTTGGCGTTAATGGTCGAGTTAACAGCAGGCGTGTGTGGGTTCCGGTATGTTGGTATACTTGTGTTTGTGTATGTAAGGGCAGAGGCGTAAATTCATTTAGAATGTAAAAATGCACACATATAAACACATTTACATATGTATAGTGTACACACCAAATAAACATTTTGGCGAACGTTCAAAACTGATCTTCTATAACAAATATGAATATCGGACTAGGAAAGGAATTTTTAACCGAACTTAGTTTTTCAACTTACATAGTAAATAAGAAATACAAACGAACTGGCAAGCTTTTTTCATACTTAATGTCACATTGTAATACTATGTACTTTTATTTTCTTAGATATTATTTTACATGGAAATATTTAAAAGGTGGCAACCTTTACAAAAAAAAAAGATCCATTTATAATTCTTCTTAAAGATCTTTAATTTGATATCCATGTAAAATTGCATTAATCTAATAAATTTTACTACCTAATTCAACAGTTTTAAAACAGGTGGCAGCACTTTTCAAAATTTTGTATTTACTTTTCACTGTAATCCTACTACTAAAACTTTCCTTTTTAATATTCCTATTGTCATATTCAATTTATTTTATTGATTTAACTGAAAAAAATTTAACAGGTGGCAACGCTCTTCAAACATTATTCTCCTTTGACTACAACTTAAGCGTCTGTCTTTCTTAATGGCTCACATTATAGTATTATAATATTATATTATTATGTTTTATTATGTTTTATTATGTTTTATTTTATTTTATTTTATTTTATTTTTTTACATGAAAATATTTAAGAGGTGGCAATCCTTAAAAAATCCATTCATTTTTTAAAACTCTTCAATCTGATAATCGATATTCTAAAATTTCATTAATTTTTCCACTTTAATTAGGTTTACAATTTTAAAATTGGTGGCAACACTATGTATTTACTTTTCACTATAATCCTACTACTTAAACCTTTTTTTATTAATATACTTATTGTCATATATAATTAATTTATCAGAAATAACTTAACAGGTGGCAACGCTCACAAAATAATTCTATACAGAATCCTTCTAAAATCTCTTCAATTGTATATCCATATTTAACGATTTCATTAATTTTATTAACATTAAATTTAAAAAAATTGAAACAGATGGCAACCTTCTTCAAAGTTATTTTTTTCACTGTAATCATATTCTTCTATTTTAATCATATATTTTTATTTTTAATTTATTTTATAAATTTATCTAAAAAAAATTTAAAAGTTGGCAACCTTTACATAATAAATTTTCGATAATCCTGCCTAAGCATCTTCTAAATAAATTTCCTTTGTTAAACATATTAAAATTTATACCCATAATATTGTAAAATTACAATAGTGGCAATCTTTTGTAAGCAACCTGCAAAAGAATGTACTACCTGCTTTTATTGAGGGATTACTGAGGTATGGTTGAGGAATTTTTAAAATTGTGATTCATTTACAACACTACTGTGAGCTTTCATAATTTGACTTTTTTCATTGATACTATCCCTGCAAAAAATTCGACTAATTCGGGATGTATCCGGGATCACTTGCAATGGAGCATGCGACTAATACAACTTGTGGTCTCTTTATATGGAGTAAAGTTTTCCCTTTTGTTTGAGCATGTCCTATGTGGAGACTAATTGTACCCTTTTATACCTGAACGAGTACGAAAGTAGACTACTCCACTTTTATGCCGATCGGATATCGAATGGAAGTTGTACCCTTTTATGCCTGAACAAAATCATATTTCGAAGTTCGTTTATAACCTTTTGAGTACAATTGTCAACAAAAGAGGAGTCCGAAGAGTGGAGTCCGGGACAAATCGCACAATTTTTACAGGGCTATTGAAAGAAACAAAAAATGCGGTTTGTTTTTAAAATTTATTTAAATTTCTATGTACATATAAATATATAACTAATGAATGTCGGTAGAATCGTTCCAAATAAAAATTAAATATGTGTATTAATGGAAAGAAAAAAGGCGTTACTTATTTATTTGCGAATTTCTCCAGTAGATCTTGCTTTCTTTTTTCTATTTCGAGGTATTTTCCAAATTTAGCCTTCCAAATTTCCTTCGTAATACCTTCCTCGAGCTGCAAGCCTTTTGCGTGTGGATAGATTTTGTGAGACGGATGAATGATGTGATGGTGATGATGACAGTGACGACGGAGATGATTGTAATAGGGACGGTTTTGGGTGGAAGGTGGTGGTGGAGATAATTGTGATGAAGACGACGATGGTGATGAGGGCGATGATGTTTGAGATAAAGGCGTCATATGTGATGAGGGCGGCGGGATCGGTGAAGATTTTATACCAAATGGCCTGGAACCAGAATGAACCCTGTGGTTATTTCATATTATTGCGGTTTGTCCAAATATTTCTTCTCTTTTTTCCATAAATGGAGCAAAATATGGACTGGCTCCTGTTCATCTATTGGTATTGGACGCGGTTTCAAGCATGTAAGCAAAGTGCGCCTCTTCGATTCCAAAAAAAAAAAATGAAGTAGGAGATTTCAATGATATCAAATTTGATCAAAAAATGATTGAAAAATGTTTAAAAATATGTATCATAAATGATTACTTAAGAATAATCATATTTAGGGTACATTTTTCTCCCGACGATTCACTCATATTCCAATAGAAAATGTTTTTAAATTTGATCGTTTTTAATCATCTGGGCGTATGATATTTGAATATTTTTTGATCAAAATTTTCAAAAAATGCTGGCTGGGAAATTTTTTCATTTCTGATTTTTTGACGTTTATTTTGAAATTTTCCAATTACTTTCCGTTGACCATTCACAATGACGCACGTTTTTAAACTTTTCAACACTGTTTTCAAGTTGGTTATGACTTACCGAGTTATACGCTTGCTGCTTATTTTTTAACTGGTCGCTTATTTTTTTGTATGCAATTCCTCAATTTTTGTGGTGTTCTTTTGCATGTCGCTTGTAAAAGATTACAACTAATATAAAATAGAATAAACAAGTTCCAGTGTTTTTGTATGTATTCAACATCTACTTTACTTATCTATCTATCGCCACTGTTTTACGAAAAATATTGAAAGATTTACATGAATTGAAAGCATTAGTTAGTATGAGAGGTACCACTCCCACTTTTCCGATGATGATTGGATTATGTCTTACGGCTTCATGGTATAATAGTAAATAAGCGTACTTAATGTCGTGCGATTCCGTACCACGGTTCAAGAGTTGTAAGCGTTTAAATGAACAGATTTTCATATTTCAGTTTCATATAAAAAATTACTAATTTTTTCCCTATTGCGATCCATTTTTTTTGACTTCTGAATATTATAGGTAGTAAAATTTTGCACATGCGGCTAATTTTTTTTATGGAAAGGAGGCGGAGAACACAATTTTTGCTACCATCTTTCAAGAAATTTCATAAGAATTTAACTTAAAATTTTTTTTTTTATTTTTTTTTTAAACATATGATAATAAACAACTTTTAAAAACAAAGAAAATGCTGGTTTAATTGGCAAAATCGGTTAGGTAGATCGTCTGCAAACGCGTTGTGAAAAAAAGGTCAAAAAAATTTAATTGCTTATATATACCAAAAAAAATTTTGTCGCCAAAAACAACATCAGGTGTTTATTGGTGTCACAAAGAGCTTTCCAAAAACGCGACTGCCGACCAAAACGGAAATATTTTATGTTTTGGGTGGCCCGTTTCAGAAATTCTCACCCAATTATATATAATTTGGTATCTCGCAATAATAATTTTTTTTTATTAATTACATGAAATTTTTAAAACATCTGGCAGCCCTATTTTTTCTTAAATGAATCTGGTATCTAGCGAGTAAAACGAAAAAAGTATCGATGTTGAGACTTGCAGACAATATTATTTTGTCAATCGCTTTCTTTTTGATTACCAAGCCTAATGTTTACTGGGTACATACCGCCATCATGGTTCATAGTATGATCCACTTTCCTACTGGGTATATACGCAGATAAGCAGACATATTTTTTTCGCTTACAAAAAAAAAAGCAACGTACTATAAAAGCGACGGAAAATTGAATTTCGCACTGCCAAATTTCTATTGTTATTGTTGTTTTAACACTCGCGTGTGAATGGTGTTTTCTGATATATGAAATTCTAATAAATTTTCTGTATTTTTTAAAACATATGAAGCGTTTACTTCTTTCTAACAAAATATTATGCCTGCTATTGCAAGTTAAGTTAATTTATGTATGAAAAAACAATATACTAAAAACTTTCAATATTAAAGAAATGTTTTAAAAATCAACGCGAGTTTGGAGGAACTTCGAAATTGCACTTTATTGGACTAAACTGATCAAGGAGTGAATATGAAAAACTAAAATTAATAAATTTGAAAAAAAAATTTCGCTTTGGGATATTTTAAACTACGCATTATTTTCAAGAAAAATCATGAAAAACCAACTTTAGAATGTTTAGTGCTTCCATCGCTATTAGTTTCAAAAATTTCCCTTTTTGGGATTTTTCGTAAACTGCATTATTTTGAAGTAAAACAATCAATAATCGTCTTTAAAATAGTCGTAGCTTGCATTATATTTAGTTTCGAAAATTTCCCTTACAGGGATAATAGAGTAAAGTCGGGTATTATGGAATACTTATTTTTTTTGGACCATAACTGGAAAAGTAAGCACTAGAAACCTTTCCAATTTTGTATACGATATCTCTGAAATATTAGCTATACTAATGGCTAACATTAATTTCACTAAAATATATGGCAAAAAAGGTATAAACAAAAATTTGGAAAAAGTCAAAAAGTAGCACTTTGAAAAACCTGCGGGTAATATGGTACACTCTGTCGTTTAATATGGTATATATATACCATATTAGCAGCATATTATTTCTATTAAAAAAAGTATATATAGCATTTAAAATAAATCTCTCCAAATCATTCAATTTATTGGATACATTATTTTTCTGGCCAATTTGGAATGTCAGTGACCTCACATCTTGTTTTGTAAGCCCTCAAAAGTGAGACCCATCTTTAAACAAAATTTTACCAGCCCCTCTCGATTTCTTGGCTAAAAACTGGTCTCCTTCCAAGATTTGTTCAACGCAGATCCTCTGACGGGTTTTCCCACCTAGCCATACGCTATAGTATGGTGTGTGGGACGTGGAATATTTTCGACGCCAGTCAATTCTCATTGTATCTTTTTTACAGCTGTAATGGCCTTATGCATATTTTCCAAGTCCAATTGTCTCCGTACACCACTTTTTGGCATGTATCCTGTAAGATTCTACCATAAAAATAATATCCTAACCTCTGAAAATATGTGCGGGATATATGGTCACTATACCAAATTGGCCTCTCACAAGTGTACCATATAAGCCGCACCTCCCATTTTCTGATTTTTGTTTATTTTTTTACTCAAATTACCCTTTTTTAAATAAAATATAAACACACGGTAATCAGTTTTAAAACGAATTTTGTTCATAAATCTTTTTTTCTAGCGATAACAGCCATTTATGTTACCATGTATTATAAAGTCGACCATGTGCAAACACGGATTTTCAGCAATTGAAAGTGAACTAGACAGCCGCCACAACTGAAACTTTTTTTCTTTTTATCTTTCTAAATTCAACAGCAGTTGGTATGGTACGCGTTTCCACAGTGTTAATAGTTTGTGAGAAAAGTGGGTGTACCATATTAGCCGCCTATACCATAATACCCGACTTTACTCTAGTTTAAAAAATTTCCCTTTTTGAATTTTTTCGAAAACGCATTATTTTCAAATGAAACAGTCAATAATCGTCTATAAATTGATCGTAACTTGCCCTTTTAGTTTTAAAAATTTCATTCGCAGGGATATTAGTTTCAAAAATTTCCCTTGCGGTTTTTTTTTGTAAAACGCATGATTTTCAAGTAAAACAGTCAAGAATCGTCTTTAAATTGACCATAGATTGTATTTTGTTTAATTTTAAAAATTTCACTTACAGAGATATCAGTTTCAAAAATTTCCGTTTTTGGGATTTTTTGTAAAACGCATTATTTTAAAGTAAAACTGTTAAGAATGATCTTTAAATTGATCGTGGATTTTAGTTTATTGAATTTCAAAAATTTCCCTTGCAGGGATATATGTAAGTATCAAAAATTTCCGTTTTTGGGATTTTTTGTAAAACGCATTATTTTCAAGTGAACCAGTCAAGAACGTATTTGAGTTGATCGTAGCTTGTATTTTCTTTGATTTCAAAAATTTCCCTCGCCTGGATCAAAAATGACCCTATTTGGGTTTTTTTGTAAAACGCATTATTTGCAAGTAAAATAGTCAAGAATGGTCTCCAAAGTTATGCTAGCTTACATTATAATTAATTTTAGAAATTTCCCTCACAGGGGTATTAGTTTAAAAATTTCCCTCTTTGGAGTTTTTTGCAAAACACATTAGTTTCAAGTAAAACATTGAGAAATCGTGTTTAAATCTAAAATTTATCTAATTTAAAAAATTTCCCTCGGAGGGATTTTTTCTAAATTGGTGTTTTGTAGAAAATGGTTCAGAAATGAGTTTTGTGTATATAGTTTTCGTTGTAAAAAGGTTTGAAAAGAAAATTTCTCTATGTTTTTGCACAAAGTTACAATAATAGCGAGTTTGATTACTTTCTTGTAAGGAATACTTTCGAACGGTAATTTTTTTGAATATAAAAAAATCAAAGTGTTGCTCTTCAAATTAGTCTGCTTATCTCATGTTTTAGTTGTATAAAAATTTAAAAGGGTGGATGGAAGAATGAGCAAACAATGGCGTGACCTTCGTGCCAGCGCACACGTTGTTTGTAAATCAGAGTGTAAAGTAAATTGGTATGCGTAGGCGTATACGCAACCTCATTTTCACACATAAGAGCAAAATTACTTGCACACGTATGTATGTATGTATGTTTGTATTTGCATGACTGTGTAAGCAAATGTAAATTTGAGTGTTTGTTTGTTGGCGGGGCAAAGTAACCTAATTAAAAAGGCCTCGTTGCTAATTAAACGATAAAAATGTTGGTTAACATACATAGATAAACATACTTATGTAGAGCAGTGTTATAAAATGCGAGCAATCAGAGCAAAGCAAAACAACAAAAAAGACAAAAAAAAAAAACAAGAAAGAAAATTGTGCCGCTTTTTTGAGCACATTTTAAGGCCACATTCAAAGTGCAAGCAAAGTAAGCCAGAAAGAAGGATGGAAGAAAGGAGGATGGAAGAAAAGAGGAAAGGATTTACGAGTGTACCAATATATGCCCATATACATACATACACACATTTTTATGTAACTGCATTTATTTTGGCTCGCGCTATAAATTGGTTACACAAAAGGCATTTAGCGAAAAAGTTTCATTTCACATTCATTCATTCATTGGGCCGACCGTGTGTGCGCGGGTGAGTGGTGCCGGTGTCCAACATGTAAAAGGCTTATTTGGCTTAAGCGTCGAATGTTGTTGGTTGGCGCCAAAAAAAAAAAACGAAAAGAAAATAAATAAGCCTATATGTATGTGTGTGCAATTAAGTGTGCTACACGGCGTAGAAGCAATCAAAACACCCGCGAAAAGTGCAAGAACGTTGTATAGAGAGGAAAAGAAGGAGGACGCAGGTAGGGTAAAACATGTGTATGTAAATACATATTAAGTGAATGGGCATTCGCAAAGCTGCGAAGCGACGCCACGACGCTTTGACGCTCAAAAACAAAACTGACATACCTACATAGTATTCATGTATACATACATATATGTACATATATGCGCTTGGTACACGGCAAAGCGATCATCTCGTCGTTTTCGCAGTCACTTGCACAAACGTATTAAAATGTCCTTGCCAGCCAACCAGTTAAGCAACGTACCAACATTGGCTTGCATTTTACTTGGCTTGTAAGGATAGCGTGTGAGGTAATTGAATGAATAAATTTTACTTGTATGCGCAATGAGTTTTTAAAAGCATTGCCATGTTCAGTTGGAGATTTCTTATCTGCCCCTTTAGCTCCGCTACTCCCTGTCTTTGAAGTGTAATTTAAAAAAAATAATTTTTGCTTAATTTTTATAACCAAGTGTATGATAGTTAAGAAGAAGAAGAAGAAGAAGAAGGAGTAGAAGAAGAAGAAGAAGAAGAAGAAGAAGAAGAAGAAGGAGATGAGGAAGAAGAAGAATAAAAAGTAGTAGAAGAAAAAACAGGAGAAGAAGAAGAAGAAGAAGCAGAAGAAGGAGATGAGGAAGAACAATAATACAGAAGAAGAATAAAAAAGAAGAATAAGAAGAAGAAGACGAGGAAGAAGAATAATAAAAAGTAGAAGAATAATAAAAAGTAGAAGAAGAAAAAACAGAAGAAGAAGAAGAAGTAGCAGAAGCAGTAAAAGGAGATCAGGAAGAAAAATAATACAGCAGAAGAATAAAAAAAAGAAGAAGAAGAAGAAGATGAGGAAGAAGAATAAAAAGTAGAAGAATAATAAAAAGTAGAAGAAGAATAAAAAGTAGAAGAAGAAAAAACAGAAGAAGAAGAATAGCAGAAGAAGAAGCATAAGAAGGAGATGAGGAAGAAAAATAATACAGAAGAAGAATAAAAAAGAAGAAGAAGAAGATGAGGAAGAAGAAGAAGTATAAAAAGTAGAAGAAGAATAAAAAGTAGAAGAAGAAAAAACAGAAGAAGAAGAAGTAGCAGAAGCAGAAGCAGAAAAAGGAGATGAGGAAGAAAAATAATACAGAAGAAGAATAGAAAAGAAGAAGAAGAAAAAAAAAGGAGAGAAAGATGGATAAAAGGAGGAGAGGAAGAATAAAACAAGAAGACGAAGAAGTAAAGGAAAAAACAGAAGAAGAAGAAGAAGAAGAAGAAGAAGAAAAATAAGAAGAAAATGAAGAAAAAGGATAAGAAAGAAGAAAAAGCAAGAAAAATAAGGAAAGATAAAGAAGGAGGAGGAGAGGAAGAAAAAAATAAGAAGAAGAAGAAGGAAAAATAAGAAAAAGAAACCGAACAAGAAGAAGTTCAAAGAAATCGACAAAGCTTAGAAAGCATAAAAATTTTTGGAATAAGCCGCTTTTTTGCATTTTTGGGTCAAAACTCTAAAACTCTTTCAAGTAAAATTGTTTTCTAATACCATTTTAAATTTAAAATTTTGCGCTGAGTGTTTTGTAGAAAAAATGGCTCGAAATGGGTTAAAACTCAAGTCGGCTCTAAAGCAAACAATTACATGAGTATTAATTTCTGGAATATTTCAAATCATTGCCTCACTACCGAAGCGGTGCTTTTGACTCATGTTTTGGTTAATACGCGTAAAACAGTATTTAGTTGGGCATTAGTGGGTTAAAGTGTACTAGAAAATTGTTAATAAAAAAATTTCACTGCTCAGACTAAATTCCTGTCAAGAATTCTTGTAAAACGCACGTAAAACAGCACAGGCGTTATAACAAATGAAGTTGACGCCTTAAAATATGCAATAATAGTGGAAAATATGCGCCTTGAAATATGCAAAAATTTTGTATACACTTTTTTTTAAGCATATTTTGAATATAAAATGGAGAAGATGATCTGGTCCCACATGTCGTAGGTGCTGCTACCACATGATATGCCCTAGATTTGAGGCCACAGACCTTGCTTCCAACGACTGAGGTCTCTTGGACCAAAGCGGTCGCCTCAGCAGACTTTCTGAGACGTAAGAGTAGTGCAGTCGAAGCTGCTTTAGAGTGATGCAGGTTAATCTGCAGTAGATACCTACATCATTATAGTCGTCGGACTGCATCTCGACGTCCGCGGTTCTTGCATCCGCCTCTTCGGCCACTTCTATGACTATAGCGTCAAAGTCCGCCTCCTCCGCCTTAGAACTCAGTAGCTCGTCCTCGTCGAGAAAGTTGAAATACAGGCCAACCAACTTAAACACCGAGAGTGTATCGCTTCAGGGATACAGAGTGCTGTCTGTCCGTTCTTTAGTGGCTCAATGTTCATTCGAGCTGTTGCATGGGGCCTGCACGTCCAATGTTGAGGGGGTAGGTGATGCGCTAATGGCAATTCCCCCTACCTACGAAGTTTTGGAACTGGTGGCTTTCGTAGAACACCCCCCATTCCCAGAGCCACGCGGTTCGGGTTCGCTCAAGGCGCTGCCCTTTGCCGCAAAGCTCAGTAAATTGGGGTTGTGCTCATTGACTTCCAATTTCTCATCTTTCTGAGAGTCAGCCCTTCTTACTTTGAACGTGAGGGAGAAGAGGCCGTAACCAATTATCCCCTGACGCTCGTCAATCCATAGAGTTAACGCTCGCTAATGACGAGACCGACACAGCGTGGCATCTCTCTCACGTCGCCAACACGGACTATCCTCCAATCGCTTGTAGGCCGCGGCCCTGTGTTGGTTCGAGAGATGATCCTCATCATTTTTTGCGCATCCGACAGCTCAGCTGGGAGCCAGACACAGGTTCTCGGTTTGCTGGGAATTTTTTCTCTACTGACCGCAATCAAGTCTGACCCATCGCCAATTCGTAAGGCTCGCAAGAGCGCTCCTTTGCACATGTTAAGAGCTTTACTCTGCCCTGGTAACAACCGCAATCCCGGCTGATAGGACGAGGCACCGGAAATCTGTGTAATGGCATTAAGTTGCGCCCCATTCACGCTCCAACCAACAACTTGTTATATTTTAGTCAGTGCACGCCTTCACGTTCATTGCACGCTCTTTTACTATTCATTTCTTTTGATGCATTTTTAATGCTTTCTTGCCATTTCCTTTTCTATTAATCGGTTTTAATAACAAACAAGAAAAAGAAAAACATTTTCTTACTTCGTTCGCGCAAAGACGCCTACGACCGACGAACTACGAATTACCTTTTAAAGCGAATTCCAATGAATGCATTAATTAACGCTGAATTACAAAGTTTATTGCAAAATGCAATTAAATCAACGATTTTGGTGCGCATTTTCTTTTTTTCCTTTGGTTTGGCATTCGCATTTGCATAACTTAAGATCTTAAATTAGGTTGAGGTCAACTTGTGTGCTCATGCAAGTAGGTATACAGTTTAGTGCTGTAAGTAAACACGGTGATGAGGCATATTTAAATTTTACTTAAGCTATTTTGCACTACGGAAAAGTTTACTGGCAGGCGAAAATGATTCACAGGCCGCATTGATGTATGAATAAAAGTCTTATAACTTCTGAACTTGAAGGTGGCTGACGGTGTTTCCGTGGATCAATAAGAATAAGTCAGGCTTCTCTCGTACTAGCATGAGTACCAGGATGCTGTAACATGCTGGGTAATCAGATGGAAAATGTATTTGCAAGGGTGTGCACAGTCACTCCATTTCTGTCCTCTAAGTAGAAGAGTTTCTGTATGTCGCTCAGCAAATGTTGGGTCATGGTGAGAGCTTTTTCCTCTAAGAGGCGTCTAAGGTACCTACAATCATTTAGGATACATCTAACCGAAATATGTTTCGAGATGCACAGAGGATCTGCTTCTTCTATATAGGAAAGGCCCCTTAATAATGGTCACGTAAAAATGCCGAAAAGTTTTGCGTTTCTTTTAACAAATTTTATATTAGGGACGGGCGAGTACGAAATATTTTAGTCGATTGTCTCTATTGTTCAAACATCTCGAATGAGTTCGATGGTTTTCAATCGTTTTGGAATACAGTCCCGAATAGCCGTCAATTGAAGCAATCGCTGAAATATATCGGACTCAGCAACGATTCCTCTCGCTTTCAAAACAACTCGTACTTGCTGAAACAACTACCGACTCAGAACAGTCGCCAAAAAATCTCGATTGCGTAGTCAAGGCGTGGGCCAACTTTTGACTCAATTTTGATTTACCAACGATGGTGATTCTCTCGTTTGGCTGAGCGCCTCGAATTCACCCAACGCTATACTGTAGCAGCTGTAAAGAGCAGGTGTAACAAAAAACAGGCTACATATAAGAGTGCGTGAGAATTAAATTTTTCTCGTAAACTTAATTTTGCGGTCAAACGTAGTGAAATTTTATTGCATTCAAAATGTTGACACTTCATCTTCTGCTTTAATAGACTGTGAAGTCTTGCAATTTCTTTTAGTTGAATGCTTGAGTAACTAAATGCAATTGTCTGTGAATGAGCAAATGGGTTTAACAGCAGTTATACGATTCGCAGCTCATGCATATTTAATACTTATGTATATGCAGCACATTTACCTATACATATATAGACAAGTGGCGCGTATGTCAGAGGCCATGAATTTAAGGCCGCGCTTTAATGCAATGCTTTACATGCGCTGCTGTTTGTTGCATTTCTCCAAAACCGAAAAGGTGGAAGTTATGTTGGAGCTTAAAGCTTGCTGTTAATTTTTCTCGTTTGCTTAACAAACAGGTGGCAACCCCTAATCAAAAGAAATTGTTTAATATCGCTTTTTTTAAGTTACTTTAAGTTTATTTTCCTTATCTAATATTAAATTTATTTTATTAATTGCTACGAAAAATTTTGTCATTTGGCAACTCCCACAAAATATTTTCACCAATAATTTCCATGAACTTTTATCAGCTAGCAACTCCCACAAAAAAAAATTTCCATTGCTAATTTCTATGAATTTTTGAATTTTATAATCACATCCCTGCAGGAAGAAAAAAATCAATTCCTAAAAGTAGTTGATTTTTAACTGACTATTTTGAGACAATTGAAAAAAAAATAATCAATTTGAATCAAACAGCAAGAAACCCATTTTTAGTTGGTTGCTTTGTCATGCAGGAATATCCAAAAAAACGTAAAGTGTGCATTGACAAAAGCTTTCAAATGCCTGATGAAAATATTTTTATTCAAAAATATTTAAACAGATAGAATTTTTCTGCGAAGCAATGCAAGAATATCGAAATTCTTGCGAATTCCATGAATGTAAACATGTAGGTACGTAACAGCTACATCTGCAACCATTTTCGATGTATGTTTTGTATAATTTTCTAAAAATAAATTATGTTATATTTTGGGATCAATTATTTTTCACCACAAAAAAGTTAGTTTATAGTTACCCTCCAAGTAATGCAGAAGTACACAGGACTGACTTTTTTATCGCCATTCTCAAACAAAAGTAGATAGCCTTTTTCAAAGAAAATATACAATTAAAAGTGACCACTAGTGTCTTTGTAAACAGTTTAAAGTCGGTTTTAAGTTAGATGCATTTCCTGCAGGGATTGTACGATTTTATAACGTCGGTGATACTGCAAAACGTGCTATGTCGCCGTGACTAAATTTTTGAGGAAGGGGAAAAAATTATATATATTTTCACTTTTCGCGGTGTTTTTTACATTTTTGTTGTATATATAAAAGCGAAGTTATATATAAAAGCAAAATCTATGTGATTGACAAAAGTATAAAAAGGTTATTTAGGTGTATTCAGGAAGAAGTGAAAAGTGACATGGAACGTATTACAGTATCACCGACGATAATTTTATTAATTTTAAAAATTAAACTAAACTACTACTTAAACGATTTTCTGACTTAATGCTAACATTATAATTTAATTTAAATTTTATTACTATTTAACATGTAATATTTAAAAGGTGGCAACCCCAAAAAATTGTTTTCATAATTCTTGAAGCTTTTCAATCACATATACATACATATATGTAAAATTTTGTTAATTGAATCATTTTAATTAAGTTTAAAATGTTTGAAACAGGTGGCAACCCTCTACAGAATTATGTAATTCTACTACTAAAATTTTTGTTAATATTCCTATTGTCATATATAATTATTTTATTAATTTAATGGAAAAAATTTACCGGGTGGCAACCTTCACAACAAATTTCCATTCATAAGCTTTCTTAAAGCTCTTCAATTTAATATCCATATTGTAAAATGTCATTAATTTCAGCAATTTAATTAAGTTAAAAATTATTAAAACAGGTGGCAGCCCTCTACAAAATTATGCATTTACATTGCACTGTACTCGTACTTAAATTTTATATTAATATTGCTACAGTCATAATTAATTTATTTTATCAATTTAACTGAAAAAATTTAACAGGTGGCAACCCTCGCAAAATAATTATATTCATAATTCTTCTTAAAGTTTCTCAATTTGATATCCATAAGATTTCATTAATTTTATTTATTTAATTATTTGTAATATTTTAAAACAGCTGGCAACACTGCTCAAAATTATTTACTTATCACTGTGAACAAAATAATGTATATATTTTTCACCATACTATTACTTAGATTTCTGTTTTATTAATATTCCTAATGTCATATTTAAATTATTTTATCAATTTAACTGAAAAAATTTAACAGGTGGCAACCCTTGCAAAATAATTCTATTTATAATTCCTTTTAAACCGCTTCAATTGTATGTCCATATTGTAAGATTTCATTAAAATTATTTATTGAATTGAGTTTAATATTTTAAAACAGGTGGCAACTCTTTTCAAAATTATTTATTATTCTATGTAATACTACTACTTAAACTTCTTTTTTATTAATATTTCTTATTTCTTATTTTTTATTTCTTATTTTTTATTCTTTATTTTTATTTTTAAGTTTTTTTTTTTTATTTTATCTGAAAAAAAAAATAAAGGGTGGTAACCCTTATATAATAAATTTTCGATAAACCTTCCTTAACCGCTTCCAAACTAATTTCCATCGCTATCTTTGTTAAAAATTAAAATTTTATATCCATATTGCCATTATATAATTAGGTATCTCGGAATATTTTTTTTATTACTTACATGATTTTTTTCAAACAGATGGCAACCCTGATTTTTTTATTTTTTAACGAAAAAAGTGCACAGTATAATGATAAAATAGTCATGATAGAATCTTGAAACTGAGAAAGTGTCACGCTTCAAAAGCCTCTTCGCCCCCCTTTAAACCCCCCTTCCTTCTACTTCAATTCGGTTACGTGCCAGCACAAATACACACGGAATATTTTAAACTCTTTCGTACGCCTTAATGCACACACAAAAAATTGCATTAATCGCATTGTCACCAAAAAAGAATAAAAAAATAGAGAAGACAACAAAAACCAAGCAGAACATAAAACAAAAGCGCAACATCAGAAGAAGAAGAACAAGAAGAAGAAGAAGAGGGGCGCAAAATGAATTGAAATAGCAGCATGTGAAGCGCGTAAAGTCAAGTTGATAAAGAAATCAGTCAAGAGAAGTTTTTGTTGGCGACGAGTATGACGGCGAAGGGGAATAGGGAGAGGATGGAGCAGAGGTTGGCGCCGTTGGTGAAGAAGAGGAGAAGAATGACAATAATGATTCGCTGAATACCAAATAGCTAAAGCTGAAGCCAAAGCACGAGTGCATAGAAGCGGTAAAAATAGCAAGGAGAAAAGAAAAAAGGTACAGCTATATCGGCAACAGCTACAACAACAACAATGAAAAAAAAATTAAACCAAAAACAAATGGCAAAAGTCAAGTATTATTCAAGAGGAAAGTTAACTGAATTGGAATCAAGTGAAGAGGGGAACGGCGAACTGAAGAGCGAGCGATTGACTCGCCACACCAAAACAAACAAACACACAATGCCAACCAACGAATGAACAAATCAACGAACAGAACAACAAATGAACGAGCAAGCGGTGTGAAGAGTAGCGGATGAATCTTTCGCTAGAAATTTAAGTTGGCACTCGTTGAAGCTGGAGATTAGTTAGAAATTCAAGAGATGAGTTAACATGCAACGAAAGCAGCATGGAAAGCAAGTTGAGTTTTCAAATGAAACAGAAAAAGTACAGCGAAAGTTGCATGCAGATTTAATGAAGACGCCAAAGTGAGAAGACTTACGAAATTAAGAAGAAAGAATTGCCAAAAAAGAAACCAAAAAAAAAAAAAAACACAAACAAGCAATAAAAGTGGTAGTTAGAAAAGCCGAGAAATAAGATGAGAGCTACATAGATCAGGGTGCCCAGATTATTAAATAAACAAGTAAAAGCGCGGCTGTCTTCGGCCGTACCGAAGACTTCATACCTTTCATGAGTGGGGAAATGAAAAGTTACCTATGTATGTACATAGCCGGATTTTAATTCTGTAGGTTCATTTATGGAAAGATTTATTAGAAAAAATGGTGTCTTGGCTATTTATATGGAGAAGTTATACACCAAAATGTCCATATCTGAACAATCGGTTGTGGGGGAGCTATATGTTATAGTGGTCCGATCTTGACAATTTTCGGTAACCCCGTTTGGGTCCATATGGGTACAAATACTTCAAAATTTCACGCCTTTAGCTGTTAAAAAGGAGAAGTTATACACCAAAATGTCCATATCTGAACAATCGGTTGTAGGGGAGCTATAGGTTATGGTGGTCCGATCTTAACAATTTTCGGTAATCCCGTTTAAGCCCATATGGGTACAAATACTTAAAAATTTCACGCCGTTAGCTGTTAAAATGGAGGAGTTATACACCAAAATGTGTTTATCTGAACAATCGGTTGTAGGGGAGTTATAGGTTATAGTGGTCCGATCTTACCAAATTTCGGCAATCCCGTTTGGGTCCATATGGGTACAAATACTTCAAAATTTCAGGCCGTTAGCTGGTAAAATGGAGGAGTTATACACCAAAATGTGTATATCTGAATAATCGGATGTTGTGGAACTATATGTTATAGTGGTCCGATCTTGACAATTTTCGGTAACCTTATTTGGGCCAAAATGAGCACGTCTACTTCAAAGATTCATGTCCTTAGCTGTTTAAATGGGGAAGTTATGCACAAATTACATCCAAAAATTTCATGTGTATATCTGAATAATCGGTTGTTTTCTATATGTTATAGTGGTGCGATTCGGCCGGTTCCGACAAATGATCAGCTGCATATAACAACATACCTGTATTCCGAATTTCATTCAGATATCTCAAAAACTGAGGGACTAGTTTGCGTTCACACAGACGGACGGACTGACAGACGGACAGACGGACATGGCTTAATCGACTCAGCTCGTGATTCTGATCATATCGGTATATATTTTGGTGGGTCCCCCACGCTTCTTTCTGGTACTTTCGACAAAAATTTTTTGGCACTAAGTTATAATACCATTTCATTCTCATGAAAGGTATAAAAAGCGCTAATTCAGAAGAAAAAAGCACCCAAGAGTGAAAAAAGCGCCCAAAATTCACAAATCCTATAAAGCACATAAAGGCAACATAACAAATCTTTTATTTTGTGAATGATAATAACAAAAATAAGGTACAAAAATTGCTGTCTTTTATCCATATTTTTTGCCTTCGGCGCTATAAATATTCTAGAAATCTAGAATAAAGATCCTCTAAAATTTCTTCGAAACCTATTTCATCTGAATCGCTTGTTTTTACATTCTTATCATAAATTGAGCTGTATAATTTTGACAACATATTGTTGCCACATTATACTTAATTAGTTTTTCGAAGTCGAAATGTTACGAAAGCATTTCCTATATAGTGAATGCGTTTGAAGAAAAAAATCCCACAAAATCAAAAATGCGCCCAAAAGCGTCTAATGCGCTTTTTCAAATTTTAGAGCGCCCAATGTCTAGGAAAAAGCCCGCAATTGGCGCTAAAGCGCCCAATCTGGTCACCCTGACATAGATATCAAAATCTAGGGTGATAAAGAGTGAAAGAGAGAACGAAAGAAAGATAGAATAGATAGAGATAGTGCGAGAGAAAGAGCGAGTTAGCGGGAGTGAGTGCGAGAGTAGAAAGCAGTTTTTGAGGGCAATTCGTTTTAAATGCAAGAAAGTAACGAATTTTTAAAACACAAAATTTTAAAATGCATTAGACACAGTTAAATGTCACCTGACAGTTGAGTAAGTGATACAATCAGTGTACATTAGTCCATCTCGCCTTCTTATAATATATAATACAATGGCGCTATTATAACTTTGACGTGCTTTAAAGTCGAGCTTTGCTTCAAAATTCGAGTCATGCTCCTTAATTTTTGTTTTTCCTACTAATTAGATGGACCTACAGTTTTATGCTGACTCCAAACGGCGAATGTATTTTTTGTGAGAAGCTTTTTCATGGTAGAAATACACTCGGAGGGTACCTATGCCGCCCACTGCCGAGGGTTGACCACTATTTATATAAAAACAAATAATTTTTCCTATATATTTAAAAACTTTTTGTTTGGTGTTTGTTCGGATTGCGGTTAGAACCAGAGACCACTGGTATGGCAGGCGGGCACTCTACCCACTACGAAACAGCGCTCCCAGATTATAGGCACAAAAAAAAGGAGTTCGCCGTACTTACTCCCATTTGACGTCTTTTTGGAAAATATTACCGGAACAATTCACATATTTTTTTCCTACCACTAGATGTCGCCCAAATAAATTTTTCTTCATATCCTCGGTATTTATTGTTTGGTTTTGGTTTATGGCTTGAGTGATGAGTCTCAGTGACTCCAATTTGCGCAGATGCGCCGGTTTTGTTACCACAACTCGTGACTAAACCAGTGAAAAGTAAAAAAGAATAATAATTTGGAAACCAGGTCATTTCCATCCATCCTGAATTTAAGTATTTGAGCAGCCCTACAGGTCTAACGCCCTTGAGTTCCGAGAGGCTGTCGAAGCAAAGTTAGCCAAGTAACTTCATTCTGCCTTGGAAGTGCGAAGGATACTCGCATAGCAGCTGCTCTGCCGTCTGATCCGTCCCAGGAAGACTACAGCTGCGACACAAGGTGTTGTGGTCCAATCCCAGTCGGGCCGTGTGTGCACCAATGATCCGATATCCCATAAATATCGCAACTGGGCGGGAAATGTACCTTCGGTCCATCTTTAGAATGGCTGAAGATCGCATCTTATTATATGAACGCCGCAGACTTCGGTATTTATAGTTGGATAGTAAAGTTTAAAGCAGCAATGTCTTTTTCCCTTATATGAGACGGTTTTGACTATGTAATCGTATTAACCCTATGTGCGCCATTGGCGTTATTACCAACCAGTACTTAGTTTATACCACCTTAATGTACATTTTTATACCAGCATGTTAAGCGTCGTCAAAACCCGTTAATATTTGCCAATGAGTATTTCGATCACTTCAGTATAATCCGATATAAAACACATTTAACATACCGAGGAATATATGTATGTATGTTTTTTGCTTTCTCTGGTCTTTTAGGTTCTTTTAACAAAGATTTTTTTTGAAGAGACCCTAGTAACATTTTATGGCGAATAATTTTCTGGAACATTTTAACCCTCTAGCGACCTTAAAAATACTATTTTCTCAGACTTTCTAAAAAATTGGTCAAAAACTTTTTCGTGTAGGTGTACAATGTCCAGTTTTTTGGGGTAGAAAATGCGAATTTTTTGAAAATTCTATCACAGCGCCATCTAGCGTTGACAAATTTTTCGCTCCACTGCAGACTCACAAATACACCTTCCTTTGTACTTCTTGCCTTTTTGCCTCTTCAACTTCACCACTGTTCAACCAATTTATAACTGCGCGCCATTACATTCTTCTCATTAATTCAAGTATTCCATGCCACTTCACTGCATTAAAACACTTGCTAAAAATTGCCGCATACAGAAAAATGTTAATCAGCTTAAGGAAGGAGGCGAAATACTTCAAAAAAAAAAAGAAAAAAAAAAAAGAAAATACAAAGCACTTGTTTTCAGGAAATAAAAGCACAACAAACAATAAAGCTAATTTACAAGCGTTCTTAGTTAAAACAAGTGCAGAAAAAAATGAAATAAATTATAGTAATAGGTATAACAAGGAACAAAAAAAAAAATAATAATAATAAAGGTACCAAAAAAAATGTGCACAGAACAAAAGAACAGCAGAATACATTATAATGTGTTAGGAAAATGTAAATTTAATTGTGCGCAACTAAAATTATGACAGCGAACAACTCACATAAACATAGAAGAAAAGGTTAAAAGGCGCAAGTAGCACAAGAAGAATTGCAAGTAGAGCGAGCAAAGAAGCGCCAAAGAAACGATGTGGCAGGAAAGCAAAGAAAGCAACGAGGGCACGCAATAGGAGCAGATAGGCAGTGGAGTCTTGTGTGTTGCATGAATTCTGTAGGTGTTTTGTAATATGAATTATTTTGGTAAGAAAATTACTTGACATTACATTAAAATAAATTGTGTGCACTACTTTAGCTGTAAAGAAATTTTTTTCAGCGAAGAAGGCATTCATCCGCTGTGACTAACTTTAGTATCCATTACTACAAGGTTGGGGTAAATGAAGCGCGAAGGACTTTTCTGAAGGAAAGCAGTTGTGGGAGAAAAAAAAAACACTTGTAATAAAATAATAATATACTGACGCGAATACAATATGGGCCAATCTAAGATAAGCTGGCGAATTCTAGGATTTCCATACATGTACATCAAAATTTATCCATAGTATGTATGGCAGTACAATACTTTGTAGCACTTTGTAGGCAATTATACCTTGCTTGGAATACAGGCGATTGCGAGTTTCAATATCATTAGTAAACACCAGCTCGCATTCTCTTCTAAAGAGAGGAATAGTGTGTAGCCGAGGCATCTGCGACGTTCTCTGTCAAATTCTGGGCATTGTTAGAAGAAATTTTCCACAGTGCCGATAGCACCAACTTCGTGTCATGTCTCACATGCTTGGCTATGCGTTAGTGCCATTTTTAGCGTATAAAATGGCAATGTCCTGTTAGTATGCCAACTGTGCTAGTCCTGGTCTGCAGTCCACAGTGTGCAGTCTATAGTCTGATGCTCTAGACAGCGTCTGCTCTAGTTGACGGTTTTGGCGGCGTTTGTCGCAATAAAACATGATTTTTGCGGTATTGCGGGATGTCAAAGCCTTCTACTGCGAATCGCTCCTATGTATCATTGTGAAATTAGGGATGGAAAAAAAAATGAAATAACTGATTAACCACTTTTTAGGTTAATCGAAAGCGTTCGATTATTAATCGCGAATAATTGTGGGGAACTAACCGATTATAACCGTTTTTCAATTACAATTATTCCTTAAAAAATATATATAATAAACGAAAAAAAAACCGTCATTTATTATGAAAAATCGTCAAAATGACGATAAAATCGTCTACTCGGGAACTGGAGGGAACATTTATTGCGGTTTTTTTGGATATACTCACAAAACCGTAGGTAACCGAATTCGGTTTCGGATGAAAAGGCGAAAATTCTCAACTTCGATTATTTCCTTTCGAATATTTTCGACTTGAGAGGAAAAAGGTTAATCAAAAAAATAATCAAAAGGAAAAAACTGATAAATTTTAACCGTTAACCGAAATAAATTAACCAATTATAACCGTTTTCCGGTTATTGTTGCCATCCCTATGTGGGATATGAATTGAGGAAGGGGTAAATGTTCTTAGAATTCATTTGTACCCCTGTCTTCAGCTAGCACGTCAAGGTCCTCTCATATCCCCCGATTTTTTGGTGTTCCCGGTTACCCAGTAGGCCTTAAGGTACGCAGCCATGTCTTCACATTTTCTGCGGATAAACTTTTTGTGAGAAGCTTTTTCATGGCAGAAATACATTCTGAGTGTATGCCGTTCACTGCCGAGAGGTTACCACTACTCCTAAAAATCCAATAATTGGATTTTAGTTAATTAGAAAAAATTCTTTGGTGTTTGTCCGGACTGAGGTTAGAAGCCGAGACCTCTAGTATGGCAAGCGAGCACTCAACCCATAGCGTCCACATACATATATATTAAAAAGTACCTGGGTGCCAGACCTTTCCTCGGGCTGCAATTTTTTACGTAGTCCTCAGCAAAAGCCAAACAAAAAGTGAGTGAAAAATGTCGCCCATTTCCATGTTCTTCTCCCTTTCCTCTCCGTCTCCGTCTTCGCCTCCCAATTTCTTTCCTATACCTTTCTCTTTTCCCATCCCTATCATTTCCGTTCCGTTTTCATGCCCATTTCCCGTCACTCTTCCTCTTCACCTCCCTCTCTCTATCGTCCCCCTTGCCCATCCCTATTCCTTTCTTTCTGCTACTTCTTATTTCTTCTCCTTCTCCCTTTACCTCTCCTTCTTACTCTCCCTGCGACTCAATTTTCATTTCCTTTTCCTTTCCCATTCTCAATACTCTTCCCCTTCTGTTTTCCTCTCTTTCCCTTTCCCTTCTCTTTCCAATCGGACTGAGTTGAACATATAATATGCGGGTTGATATCATAATGGTTAGATCTCTATATACCACTATCGCTCAGAAATATTCCGCAGTCAAACAGGTCCAAATTTTGACCCATATCTAGCAACTAGACCTAGGAATAACAATGAGTACAGTTCTATGTAGGAGCCTTGCCCAACACCTTTCATTTTATACCAATATCGCTGTCTAAAAATCCGTCGCCGTCCGGGTCCAAATTTTAACCCATTTATGGGGACCCGGCCTAGGAATCATAATTAGTATAGGTATATGTAACAGCTCTCAGCAACTTTCATTTTATACCAATATCGGTCTGAAATATTGCGGGGTCATCCGGGTCCATGTTTTGACCTATATCTCGGGACCCAGAAAGCCCAATGCAATCTTACCTTGACGCAAAAGAGCTAATTGAATAAGCTAAGTACATATAACATGGATATAGTATGTACATTATTAAGATTAATACTTAGATATATATATTTTAAATATTAAAAATCCACTATTGTCTCAATTGTCTAATTTTGGAATATTCGCTTGCGCTGCACTTAAAGAAAACCGCAAGCCAAATGAAAAAGTGCCAAAGTGCTTGGCACGCGTTTGATGGCGGTGGCGGTTGTGTCGGTGACGGCGACTATGATGGTGGTCTCTAGTGCAAATGGCTTCACACAATCAGCTTGCGCCACAAGCTCGCTCTCGAACATTAAACACACTTACGCTTCAGCTACCAGCAAAAGTGAGAGATAATGAATTTTAAATTTACATAGTAGATGCCAAGTGAATGAATGACTTGAAAATGTATAAGAAACGTATAAAAAATGTATATATATGTAAGAATGATATGAATAAGTGTAAATGTGTAGATATGCAGATGAATGCCAGCAAATCAGGTGTGCGCTTCATAACTAAAAATGTGCAATCAAGTAACACAGCAAGTGTGCGGAAAAAGAGTCACTTAGATAAAAAAGGAAAAAATTAAAAGAAAATAAGGAAAGGAAAGGAAAAAAGAAAAGAAGACAGCAAGCAAATTGAAGGAAAAAATGTGGCATCAAGCAACAACACAAATAATGCAACCTTGCCGCACAAATGTGCGAGTTAACGGTGTGTTAAGGCGGAAAAGGAATTTCTCTAAGCAGCTCATAATTTTGTCATTTCCCTATCTTTGAATTTTACTTTAATGTTGTTGTTGTTATTGTTTTTGTTATAGCATGGTTTGTGTTTTTGTTTTTTTTTTTCTGTGAGAGTTTCCTTTGTTTTGCAAGTCAATGACGAGCTAAAACGTTAAGAGCATAGTTGTAGATAAAATAATACAAAAAGCTAGAGTATTTGAAGGAAGAGAAGCAGAGCAACAGGATAGGAAGTGCAAAGGGCAGAGGGGGTAGAGTGGTAATAATAAAAGGAAGAAGAAGCAGGTTAAATAATATAGACGGTGTGATGTGTGTTAAGGCAGCACTTGCCTTGTCTCCTGATGGCAGTTAGCCAAGCAAAATGAATAAAAGCCCGTCTCCACATAACTTGATTCACCAGAGAAACATGTAGCAAAACATCTCGCTCAATAACCCGTCTCCACGTGCCGAATCGTGATTCAGTTTGACATTTCTCTTTCTTGTTCTTCTCAGATGTTTGTATGTTTGCTTATTTTTGCGTCGTTGTTTTGGTTTGTGTGAGATTTCGATAGATTTTCGATACAAAATTAGAGAAGGCATCGATATCATCGCGTTTGGCAAGAGAATTAAGAACGAAACAAGTGTTTCAATCTTCACTCGCTGTCAAAAATTTTTATGGAAATTGGCGAGTTTCGGCACTCGTTTTGTGGTCGAAACAAGATTGAGAGAGCGAGTGCAGAAAAAAAGAGCATAGCACGTTATGTGGAGACATGGTATTTATCCGTTGGAAATGAGCGCGCGGGGTGACTTGAAGAGAGATTGAGAGACATATTTATATATATATACATATGTATATACTACATACATAATAAATGCATATGCATATTTAATATGTTAGTTACTACCCTGCAAAAAAATGTGCGATTAATACCGAAAGATATTTGTCCCGGATTGATCTCTTTCGAGAACAATCGGTCCACAATTAGTCCCCGATTGTTCCCGTACGGGTATAAATGTAGACTAATTGTTGACCAATTGTTCCCGAACGGGTATAAATGTAGACATATTGTAGACCAATTGTGCCCTAACGGGTATAAATGTAGATTAATCGTTTTCATCCCGAACGGGTATAAATGTAGATTAATCGCTTTCATTCCGAACGGGTACAAATCTAGATTCCTTAAATGTAGAAATTTTACAAAAATATGCAATGTATTTAAAAAATTTTAGAACAACCGGTAAAACGAATTGAACATTCTTTCTTTTAATAACAATGATGAATAATAATTTTAACAAAATGTTGTTCATGTCCTATGAAAAAATCCTTTACATTACGCTCATATAATGCATGCTCAAAACTTAAATTTTTTTTTATTTATTTATTGAGATTTTTTTTCAAAAGTAAAACATTATATAATCTTTATTTATATATGCATGAACATTTACAATTTTTTAAAGATTGTTATTAAAAATTGCCTAGGCGAACAACTTGGAAAAATGTACATTTGTACCCGTTCGTGCTGGAAGCGATTGATCTACATTTGTACCCGTTGGGGATGTAAGCGATTGATCTACATTTGTATCCGTTCGGGATGAAAGCGATTGCTCTACATTTGTACCCGTTCGGGATGAAAACGATTGATCTACATTTGTACCCGTTCGGTATGTTAGTGATTAATATACATTGGTACCCGTTCGGGTATACAAGTTGAACAATTAGTCTCTTGATAGGACATGCTCGAACAAATGCGATCAATTCACTCCATATAAAGGGATGTAAAATTGTATAAGTCGCATGCTCCCTTGCGATTGATCCCGGATACGTCCCGGATTAATCGCATTTTTTGCAGGGTAGAATGGTGTACATTATATGTTAGTGTGTGAGTTACAAGGTGACACAAAGATCCTCAGATGCCTTTGTGGATATTAAATGTTGTGATATTTGTATTTATGTAAATGGATTTGCTGGCAAGTGTACATTTTGCTTTGAGATTTGCGAGCGTATACACTAAGCAGACATACAAACAACGGTCTCCAGAAGTTGTAACGCGTAGCAATATAACCACAGATGGTCCATATCCAATTGCCGAATGAGCACCAGTTGGTATAGCATTTTCAGGTCAAATGAAACCTTTTTCAAGTCAAGTGAAACTTTTTTCAAGTCAAGTGAAACCTTTTTCAAATTAAGTGAAACCTTTTTCAAATAAAATGAAACCTTTTTCAATTTAAGTGAAACTTTTTTCATTTAAAATGAAACTTTTTTCATTTCAAATGAAACTTTTTTCATTTCAAATGAAACCTTTTTCAAATTAAATGAAACCTTGTTTAGTTAATACAATAATATTCTTATATGAATTTTTTGAACACGGCTTTTTTTCGAAAGTTAACAATTCAAAATATTTTACACAATTTGCACTCTAAGCTAGCAATATGTATAAAAGTTCGACATCACCTCAGAACTTTTTGAATTTCAATGTTTTTGTTGTTTTATTGTTTGTATCCCAGCAAACATTCGGACTCATATAAGCGTCAGTAAACATTTCTTAAGCTTATATACCACATAAGCCGCTGTGGTGCTGTGGGTAGAGTGCTCGCCTGCTATGCCAGAAGTCTCGGGTTCAAACCACAGTCCGAGCAAACACCAAAAAAAATTTCTAATTAGTAAAAATACAATTATTGGGTTTTTTAAGAGCAGCAGTCTCTCGGCAGTGGGCGGGATACCCTCCAAATATATTCCTGCCATGAAAAAGCTTCTCACAAAAAATGCATTCGCCGTTCGGAGCCGGCATAAAACTGTAGGTCCACCCAATTGGTAGGAAAAACAAAAGGAGCACACCTCGAATTGGGAGAGAAGCTCGGCCATAAAACTCGTCAGGGTTATAATAGCGCCATTGTATTATATTATTATTATTTTATACCACATATGTCACACCTATATATTTCGGACTCATATCAGACTCCAAATTATGAGAATTTCAAGAATGTTTGCTGGGCTGAAAGTGCTTGATCTACTTAATTTTAGTACATATATAAATATATCATGTACATATATAAAAATAATGAAACGAATAACAAACTAAATAATTAAATTGTTGTTGTGATTATTTTGCAAATATATATATATATATAGGTACATATATATTGTTGTACATAGTTACCACTACAAACATTCAAAGTTCAATAACTTTCGATGTGTAAAAGCCGTGTACAAAAATTTATATAAGAATGTTATTGTACTAACTAAACAAGGTTTCATTTAATTTGAAAAAAGTTTCATTTGAAATAAAAAAAGTTTCATTTGAAATGAAAAAGGTTTCATTTGAAATGAAAAAAGTTTCACTTAAATTGAAAAAGGTTTCATTTTATTTGAAAAAGGTTTCACTTAATTTGAAAAAGGTTTCACTTGACTTGAAAAATGTTTCACTTGACTTGAAAAAGGTTTCATTTGACCTGAAAATGCTATATCTAAGTTTAATACAAGGTCAAAGGGTAGCTTGCTGACGCTGCGATAATAGTAAATGAATGCCTATAGAACAAACAGAGTGCTTCAAAAGTACTTAGATAAGTTCTTGGCATGTTTTTTGCCAAGGTATAGCCAATAAGTGCCAAACTTTTAAAGAATTGTACAAAAATATGCCTACTTGGGTCGCAACTTCATAAGTAGTGCCACGATTCCAGCAAAACTGATTATTCAGGGCGGTGTGGCGCCACGTGCTGATCCCAAATTTGAAGTCAGAACTGGCAGCCGGCCCATAGTTTTAGAAATATCGAACTTAACCTCACTTTTCTCAAAGAATTTCATTGGAATTTACTGTAGACGCAATAAAAAAGTAGGATTGTCATCTGTGGGGCATACAAGTAAGTAAAGCGCAGGCGAAAATTTCGAATGAAAAATCGCTCGAAATTATCAGTGGTTTAGAAAATATGACTTATGAAATTCTTTTCCATTGCATTGTTGTATGTATTTCCGCTTTGCAAAAGAAAGGCCTTTTGAAATGGTTTTTGTCTGAAGCTCTTCTGCTTTTGTGACACCATCCATTCGTATAGCCAAGCTACTAGCTGGAGTTCGTATGTTTTGCTTTTGGCTCCCACGGCAACTGCACATGTTGTGCAAATGTGTTGCAAATTTGTTTCAAGAGCGTGTCAATATTTAAATAATTTATGAGAAACATAGACACGCGCGCAAACACATTCAAAAATATGTTAATGCATTGGCCACAAGAAGATTTAACACGTCTTCAGACTATGCTGTGTGCAAAGATAAATAGTTAGACATACTCGGGTGTATGTATGTACGTGAAGCAAGACACATTTCCAGCGCCTCTGCATACAAACATTATGCTAAAATTTTGTATTGCAATTGCCTATTCAAGTGAGTGAAGTGCGTGAGAAGTGAGTGAAGCATTGCATAAATTTAGGCGAGACGGCGTGGCAGCATATGAATGTGTAGAACAAGCAACAATCCAAACCCCACCCCCGCAATAATGCAAAGCTCATTAAGTGACAGCCGTCAGGCAGTCAGTCACGCAAAATCTCATACAAAACACAAGACAGGAAGGAAATGAGACAGTAAAGTGAGCTGCATTCAAAATGCACAACAACAAAACAACAATAAGAGCAACGGCAGAGGCAAAAAACAACAACAACAACAACAGCAAAAGCAACAGCATCCATGCGAACACAAAAAGGTGGAGATTTTCAGGCACAAAAGGCTTCCTTGAAGCGCAGCTATAAAGCGCTCACTACTCACTCACGCGGCTAGTTCGGCATGAATTGCGTTGCAGCCAGAGCTGTTCGCTGACGATGATGTTGGTGCAGTGATGGTAAGAGAGAATGCTATGATGAGGATGGTGAGGAAGAGGTGAAGATAATAAAGGTGAGGAAGATTAGAGGAGGAGGACGAGAGCTGGTGAGGGTGGTAACGAGAACGTTCGAGCTGACAAATGCATTTAAGACAATGCTCTTGTCGTGGGTTTGTTGCTTATGCGGCCAACAAGTTTCATAGTTTCAATGTGCTTAAGTGAGCGGCTGAAGCGGGATGTGCGTGTGTGTTGTACTTATGCCTGTATGTACTCGTCGTCGTTGTTTTTGCTGGTATTGCTGTTGATATTGTTGTTGTGTTTGCTCCTGTGGCGGAAGTGATGGAAACTAGAGGTCGGAAACTATCGATAGTCAGCACCATCGATAGTGTATGATAGTTTTTTGCAAACTATCGATAGTATATCGATAGTTGACGATAGTTTCGGGTGATTTGGGAGAGTCTACGGCTACGCTCACACTGTAACCGCCTTTTGCCGTCCGGCAGCAAACACATCCACAAACACATCTGTTTTAAATGAGCTCACCCGAATGTAAACAAACTTTGCCCACCTGTCCTGGTCTTATTCTTACCAATAAGTACATGAAAGTAATAGAAGATGATCCAATAAAACTTTTTTCAGTACATTGTTTGGTTTTATTTATTTATTAGCCATTTATTCTTGTTCAAAAAAATTAATATATTAACTAGAGGCCATAACAATTATAACAAATAAATATAAAAATCACTTGATAACAATTATTGGGCAATGGAAAAAGTTTTCCATCATCAATAAAAATTACTCAAAGATCGATATTTTTTCGATCAGATCATAATTGTTATGAGCAATTGATATTTTTTTCGATGTTCCATAACAATTTTTGGATGATGGATATTTTTTAGATCAGCTCATAATTAATTAAGACTCGACCAAATGATAGCCCTAGCCAAGCGCTTTCATTTGATACCCATTTTGCGGTGTTCGGTATTCTATATTCGTATTCCGTATCCATATTTATCCGCTTTTCCACAATTATAAGCTGACTCAGTTATCGATAAATTTATCGAAATATATCGTAGTCCAAATAAAACCTGGGGCCATCCCCTTTCGTTTGATACCCATATTGTAGTGTAATTTTAATGTTTTTGGGCAATCACATTTTGACCGATAACTCAGTTATCGATAAATTTATCGAAATATATCGAAGTCCGAATGAAACCTCGGGTCATCCCCTTTCGTTTGATACCCATATTGTAGTGTAATTTTAATGTTTTTGGGTAATCACATTTTAAACGACCATGCGACTAGAACGCATAGTCGTATTTATGTTGCTTTGACTACTTGCTAGTCAGCAATTCAAACCCTGCATGGAAAAGTTACAGTTTGTTTGGTGCCTAGTGGTCACATTTCAAATTTTCAATAAACTATCGATAGTTCAAACGATAGTCGAAAACCATCGATAGTGTAAACGATGTTCAGAAATCATCGATAGTGACGATAGTGCCATCGATGGTTTCCGACCACTAATGGAAACTCTTATGTAATTTTAATATGACGTGTATAATAGTCTGTCCATCATTCGCTGTCGTACGAAGTGGAAATGCAAAAATCACATTATTGGAAAATAATTTCTAAAAGATTCATACGAGCATGAGTCATACTCACTTGAAGCTCCAAAGGATCATAGAACAACTTACGTGTATCTCTCAATGAAACAACATAGCAGATTTACCTTTATCTTCTAGCATAGGGGTGTCGGGAAACCGTAAAAAAAGTACAATAAATTTTTGGACGTAGCCGGAAGAAAGTTAGGTTAGTTATTCTTTCTACTCGCAAAAATTGAAAGCGCATTTTGGAGTATAATCTATGCCATAAATAAGCAAGCTATAGATGGGGGAATAACTTTAAAAAGACAATTTGTCTGAAGTGAAATGTCAAAAGAGGCCGTTATCTGCTCGATAGAACCTCTCTCTGTGGCTATTGAGTCATAGATTGGTAAAGGTTGTTTGAAGACTTTTGGCTCCTTTATGATATATGTAATGCTTGAAACCTTGTATTTTGCAATAGAAGGCTAAAATACGTAAGAAGTTGTCATATCGACATACCTAAAGATTCAAAATACAGGCCAATTTTTAACCCAATTCGCCTCATAACTTGAGAACTGAGTCTATGAATCTACTTAGCATTACAATGCAATGCATTCAGCGTTGAACTGTGTTGATGAGGTAACCGAAAAGCCTCCAAGAGGTTGCTGCCTGGGCAATGGACCTCCTTCTCTCCTACCCGATGCCTGTTAATGGTGCTTGCGCCAGGGAAGACTGGGGGGGGGGGAGAGCGTGGAGGGTTAGCAAAGGCTGTTGTCGAGTAGGTCCCTTCAAGGCGTGAGCCAGATGGAGGTGTGCGAGACAGCTTCAGTCATGGTTCGAGGTGCATGGCGAAGGGCATAAAACGCATTATCTTGTCGTGATGGAGAGAAAACAGGATAAAGAATCACAACAACAACCACAGCATATCAAAAAAGTCCTTTACTACAGGGAGTACGATAGGTGTCTTTCTTTATCTTTTGGGTGCCTTCAGCAACGTCTCTGCTGCGGCGCTGTTGGAGAGGTTCGAATAGATCTGATTATCCGCAATCATTGGGCGTTGGATCGAGTAACTTTGGACTTGTCAGACGGTGACGGATGGGTGGAGCCTTTGGACGATGTCAAGGAGGGCACATAGGAGCACCCCACAAGGGGGAGTACTCTCACCCCTATTGTGCAATTCAGTGGTCAACAAATACTCGTCATATAAATGCACAAAATACTAAAACTTGCGAAGTTTTGCATTCCAAGTTTAGTATAACGCCTCCAATACCATGTTGGCAACACTATGGATCATATGCGGTCTATGTGAATGATCACTATATCCGATCAACCTAATCTCACCTAACCTATGTTATTCACCCGCCTAAGGGAATCAATGAGGCAAATAGAGTTGGAAGAAGAAAAACTAAGCGATTGGTTAAAGCGAGGCTCACAAATTCCATAGCTCCAATGGGCAAGATGGAAGACTGATACTTAACTGAATTGAAGCCAAAGAATTTTTCGAAAATTGTAAGATTAGCTGCTGTTAACATGATCAGGGAAGGTCAAGCATGCGTAGGCTATGTCTGTACCCAATGAGGTATAAAGCAAAACGCAGAAATTTATCAAATTTTGTTTGACTTAAAACGTGTGTGTGGCGGTACAGAGTTACGTATTTAAAATTTCTTTACATATTCTTAGCACATACTGCGGAATTACCAGCAAGTTTTCGTACACAAATTTCATGTTTTATTGCTTTTATTTTTACGCTTGCTTAAAATACTAAATTTCTAAAATTGCCCTAAAATCGAGTTTTTGCGTTTACTCGCTCGCCCATTTTTCTCCCAAACTAAATATACCCACACTCGAGGCAAGTTTTTGTTTGCTCATTATTTACGCGCTCTTTCCCAACAAAAAAAAAAATGAAAATGCGTGCTTGACTCAAGTGTTTAATAGTGGAATTTTAATTTGTCGTGAAACACGTGAACGACGTGAAAGTGCTAAATAAGCGGATGTGGGCGCGTACAAGTATATGATAAGTGCAGCTTTTGGGTATAAAACAACGCTGAGCAGAAAGGCATACAAAAAAGAGAAAACAAAAAACTGCAATTCAATGCACGTTAACACCCCTTGTGGCCAACCATTTACACTTTTAAATAAAAAAATACGCAAAAGAAAATTTAAACACTTTTTACGCACTCATTCTCCTCCTCTTCTTCTTCTCAACACACTCGCTTACTCTACAAATATTCTTTCTTCATTCAGCGCTTGAACAATCGGCTTCTTCACCTCATATCCGTCTCCGTCTTCTTTCTAAACACTTTAAGCGTTGGCGCTTTTGGTTACACATCATTTTACATAAAACAAAAGCAAGTTAGTAAGTAAGTAAATGACGTTCGCTTTCGCTACGTCGCACAGTGGGGGCACCTCCATACAAACGCGGCCAAAAATAGTAATAATTAAGCTAGAATCTTGAAACTCGGAACTTAAGCTTTTTTGGTTGAAGTTAGTAAACTGTGAAAATTTGAACAAAATCCACCCACAAATACGCCCACCTCCCATATAACGGTATTTTTGAAATTTCAGCATTTTCCTAACTATTATAGCTAAAATGCTCCATTTTGATTAGTGTATACATTTTTGAAATATAAATCAAATGCGGTAATCATTTTGGAAAAAGGGTAAAGCACTTCACCGTTTTTAAATTAAAAATATATGCACTTTTAAGTATGTTATAAGCATTTATCATAAAACTTTCATACAAAAAAATCGCATTTCAAAAAAATTTTATACCGGAAATGAAATTACACTTTTCTAAAGGATTTCAGTGTGATAAACCTGAGTCTGGAGTCAGATTTTCCAAATTGTTTCTAGTTTCTGAGATATTCATGCCCAAATAGGAAAAAAACACGTTTTTTGGCTCTATTCCCTGCTTAATATCTTTTATATAATTACTTTCCACTCAAATTCGATTTAACCAGTTGAAAGCACAATCATTACCCTTGAAAACAGCGTTTAGTTTCTTCGAATATCTTAATTAGAATTGGAAATATCGATATTTAAGTTTCACCATTTTGACAAATATTCCCCATACAAAAAAATTTAAACTTTTTGAAGCATACTTCTGGGCATTTTGTATGGGAAAAATGTACCAAAACTCAAAAAACACCTTCCATAAAAATGTTCATAAAACAAAATGGAGCAAACGAATTTTTACAATTTTTTCGCCAGTTTTTAAAAGACATTCAGGAGCATCAAATATTAAAAAATTGAGGAGGAAATATTTTTTGTTTTTTTTTAATTTCATTTTAAAATTTTACAATTTTAACAATTTTTTTTTTTATATTCTAAAATAAAAAAGCTGCCAAAGATAACAATTAACGCTGATAAAAAAAATTACCTCATAATTTTAAAGTATGGACCATTTGCTGAAAGACGATAGAGAAATATTCGATTAGTCGCCTAAATATACACGTTTTTCATAATGTCAAAAGTAACATAATTAATGCATTTACAAAAACACAGTTTTAGGCAGATGGGAAAAAAATTATAAAAGCAAATGGAGCAAGTGGATTTTTAAAGTGAAAATGCAGTTTGATTAAGAATATATTATTTCAAAGCATAAAAAAAAATTGAGGAGGTAATATTTTTTGTTTTTTTTATTTTTTTATTCAAAGTCGAGGAAAATTTTTTTATCATCGACATTTTTTGTGAATATTTGAAAATTCATATAAATTCAACAGTGAGCGCTATTTACAACTAGGTTATTTTTTCTGAAAGAGAAAATCATTATCTATGTAACGATGTATCATTCGTGTATGTAGGTTAACAGTTAAATGAGAAAGAGCGTTTTGTATGAGGTGTGTTCATTGAGAAATAAAAGGACCTATTTTTTGCTCAACTTTGGGCACCCTGTACGGCTAAACGAAAAGAGACTCAAAAATTTTTATATAAGCTTTTTTATTAAAATTTGATGTATCTGTCGATCTCTATTTAAAAAAATGGTTTTACTCATACTTTAATTTTGAATTTATTTTTGGCCGCAATCACCCATTGTGCGTCGATAACAAAGACATTAACTGAATGACTGGCTGACTGCTTCATTGCTTATCCTGCTCGGCTTCCTTTTTAAGCGCAGTGAAACAGAAAGAAGTGTGACAGAAAGAAACGGGCGTAGTTAAAATGCATCGCTTGCCACATGCGTGTGTGTGATTCCTCTGCCGCGGCAAGCCGCATTCTTTACAATCATTTTACATACATATTTACATACTTAAAATAGCGATAGATAATCGCTGCTCTATTTTATGGGAAAATGGTACAAGTATTCATTGGAAAAAGCTGGTGACTTTAGCGAATTTTAAGAACGTCAAGTTTATTATAGCACTTATTTTAATCTTTACTGTTTGTATTCTGCATCGTCTTATTAAGAAAATTTTGCGTCGAAAGTGAAAGCCCAAAAGTGAACCTCTTTGTATCTTTAGTTTGAGTTCTTTTTGACTCAGCACATTTTTGTTAATACTTACTTAACTCAGGGGCGGCAAAAACCCTCGGCTGAAATCTCCAAGAGGTTGCTGCCTGGGCAATGGACCTCGGTCTCTCCTCCCCAATGCCTGTTCCTGGTGCTTGCGCCAGTGCGAGCCAGGGGGGAGATGCGAGCCAGGCCTCAGCCATGGTTCGAGGTGCTGAGCGGAAGGCATTAAGTGCTTTTATCGTGTCGTGATGGAGGAGAGACAGGATAAGGAATCACAACAGCAACGACAGCAACAACAACAACAACACATCAAAAAAGCCCTTCACTACAGGGAGTGCGATAGGTGTCTTTCTTCATATTTTGGGTGCCTTCAGCAAAGTTTCTGCCGCGGCGCTGTTGGAGTGGCTCGAATGGATCGGAATACCCCCAATCATTCGGCGCTGGATTGAGGACCTTTGGAGTTGTCGTACGGTGACGGGTTGGTGGGGCCTTTCGAGGATGTCAAGGAGGGCACATAGCAGCACCCCACAAGGGGGAGTACTCCCACCCCTGTTGTGGAATCTAGTGGTCAACAAAATACTCTTCAGAAATACACAAAATTCTCTTCTGAAAATACACAAACTACTAAAACTTCTGAACCTTTGCATTCCAAGTTTAGTACAACGCCTCCAATACGATGTTGGTACCACCAAGGACCATATTCGCTCTATGTGAAGCATAGCTGTATCCGATCAACCTAACCTAACCCATTTGGCTCAGTCCGTTTATACTAAAGAGTAGGAAAATGAGATATTCGCTACATTTTCTCTGTTAATTTCATAGTCAGTAGCACTATTCTAGACCCGAAAGTGTCGGGATCTTATTATGAACGGGTAGTGGGGCGCTCACGGGCTATTCAGAACGTCGATAAAAACATGCTCTCAATTTTCATACTTTGCATGTCCTAGAAGGGTAAGTGTTCACTAAGTGATCCAGAGCACTCTATAAGTGTTCTGGCAAGAACAATAGAAGATCGCAAGTGAAGAAAACGGCTAACTTCAAATTCATTTAAATTCTCCATTCCTTCATTACCTAAATTAGCTAATTGTTTTAATTAATCATTATTCAAAATTCCACTTACCAAGACGACTATAATTCCAGCTCGAACACCGACACCTATCAGACGCGCATCTCATCCATTGCCGCTTGTGGCACCTGTTGCTGCTGCAAATGTGTTGTACTCCCCAGTGCACTCGTACCGCCACCACCACCGAGCGCTGTTGCCACCGCCCCCACTCCCGCTCCCGACATCGACGTCGTCGTTGTCATGCCGATGCTGTCCATTACAACGCCACCAGCGTGCGCATGCCCATGCAAATGATGATGTGAGTGATGACCTTTGCTGGAGGGCGCACTACTCACTCCACTGCTGCTGCTGCCATTCGATGGCGTTTGATCGACCAGATTGCTAAGCATGCCAACGCTGTTATTAGCGCCAGCTGTGCCGCTGCAGTTGTTGCTACTGCTCGTCGTGGGCGCAGAGGAAGCGTTGCGTATAGGTGGGCGTGGCGCACGTATGTGTTGTTGTTGCTGTTGCTGCTGCTGTTGTTGTGGCCCAAGACCTGTCATAATACTGCCATTCGGTTGATGTTTATTGTTTAACTGCTGTTGCTGTTGTTGTTGGGCATCTGAAAGCATGGAAAGGGCATGATGGAAGGGTTAATATTGGCATGACAATGGTATTTTCAATATTCTACAACAATTTCCGGCAATCAGCTCAAAACAAATAAGGTAATATTCACACTTGTTGTACTAGCAACATTGTTTCTTAATATGAGAAAAGAAAAGAAATATTGAAATAAACTTTTAAAATCGTTATTTACTATTTTTCCAATCTTTTATAAATTTAAATATCCTCAATGACTTGTTAATATTAAATTGAACTGATAATTTCGCACAATTTACATAAAAAACAACGGTGAAACAATGTTTCTGGCAACATGTTGCAAACAAGCTGCATAGTGTTGTCACGGCATGAATGGCCTATTTACTGTGTTACGAGTGCAGTTTGGAGTAAATTATAAACAAAGTGTTGTCTGTAAAGATTTTTTTTAACTCGAAATGCATTACATATCATATTCCAACAAATATGGAGGTAAGATATCGATTAGAGAATGACTCATGAGATAATACAAAGGAATATGTTTTTTGCTTTCTGTGGTCTTTTGGGTTATTTATACAAAGATTTTGTCTGAGTGGACCCCTATTGAAATTTTATGGCCAATAATTTTCTGGAATATTTCAACCCTCTATCAACCTTCAAAATAGTATTTTTTTTTGAACTTTTAAAAAAGGGGGTCAAAACGACATTTTCGTGGAGGTGTTAGCGGGTTAAAGTATTCCACGAAATTAAAGTTCGTGAAATTTACTATATCGTAGCTCCGGAAGAAGAAAGACGCATGTCAGTAATTTGTCGACGAAAAAAGGCGCATTAAAAATATGTCGGGGAAGAAAGACGATTTACAAAACATGTCAACGAAGATAGACGCATTAAAAAATATTTCGACGAACAGAGACGCATTATAAAATATTTCGACGAAGAAAGACGCATTGGCATTATTAACTGCGAAGAAAGACGCATTAGCATTAATATTGACAAAGAAAAATAAAAAATCGAATACGTCTTTCTTTCCTAAAAAATATTTAAATGCGTCTTTCTTTATTGTAAAAAAAAATTAAGCGTCTTTCTTCGTTATCAAAAAAAAAATAGAGTCTTTCTTTTGAAAAATATTTTTAATGCGTCTGTCTTTGAAAGAAAAAAAGTTTGTGTCTTTCTTCCTCAACAAAGCAGTTTGCGTCTTTTTTCTTCTATAGCGACGATATGTTTCCTAACAACATATTTCTATATGACATGTATTTAACCCTTTTTTCCCTTTATTTAGAAATCACTCAGGCACTTTTCAAAGCTGGCAACCCTCCAGTTTGCCCCAGATTTTGATAGGCAACCCATGTTTTTGGGGCTCTCCTAATTCACCTCTTTCGTCTGTATGTATGTATTTTTTTTATAAAAAAATCTTCTTTAAATTAAGACAAATATTCTACTAAAATATCATAAAAATATTCCAATTTAATATTCTTGTTGCACCACCCTTTTCCGCCACAGCTCTGAGCTATTTGTGTTTGACAAAAAAGAATTTTTTTTTTATTAAAGTAATCAAATGTATGCTTGTTTTTGATATAGCAATAAATACTTTATAACAATTTGCAATATTTCTGAAATTTAATTAGCAAAAATTCAAAGTATTTCTGTTTGATACGAGCATAGGTATGCATGTGTAGATGTTTGTACATATGGCTTATTTGTATTACAAGCAAACAGCGTGTTGAATATAAAATGTATTTTTTATTAAACCCCAAGGCCATAATCTAACACATGCGATTTAATAATAAAAAATCGTTTGTAAAATGAATATCAAATTTTTTTTTGAAAGCCAGTTACAAGTATGCAAATATACATACACATTTTTTATTTATTTTTTATTTATGTATGTACATATGTATGTATGTATGTATTTTTGTGCGTTTAGTATTCAATTAAGCAACAAGAACCCCTTTTTTAAAATATTTATGAAATTTCAAGCGTATGTAATAACACTTGCACCCACACATATCAACTACAAAAAAGACCCGCAGTAAAAATCCGAAATCAATCCTTTATGAATCACTGATGAAATGCACTCATGACTGAGGAGGCATCAGTGAATACTTTCATATAAAGACTGCTGAATTTTTCATATAAATGTTTTGCTTTCCTCAGAAAATAAATAAATAAAAGCTGTACTCATGACGACAGTGATGAATTTTCAACAAAGAATCATCAATGATCATTCAGCAGTGAAACAAATTATTGCCGGGAGGTTAAAAATGCATACATGTATATATGTATGTATATATATATATATATATATATATATATATATATATATATTTGTACTTACGTATACATGTACATTGTATGTACATATATGTAAATTAGATTCGTACTCTAAAAAATTGTCAAAAACTTTTTTTATGAACTGCTATAAAAGCTGTATTCTGGTGGCCGTCAATGGACCGCCCTTTTTTTTAAATTTGATGACAAATATTGACTAAAAATTGTATGAAATCTTGGAAGAAAAAATTGACGTAAAGGAGAAAATTTGAAGAAAAATTGCAGGAAGAATTTTAATAAAAATTTGATGAACTTTTTTAAATTTCATGAACAATTTTGGCGGAAAATTTTATGAAATATTGCAGAAAAAAATTTAAAGAAAATTTGGAAAAAAAATTTTGATGAAATCTTTTAAATTTGATGAAAAATTTTGGCAAAAAATTGTATGAAATCTTGGAAGAAAAAGTTGACGAAAAGCAGAAAATTTGATGATAAATTGCAATTTGTCGAAAATTTGAATAAAATTTTCCTGAACTTTTTTAAATTTGATGAATAATCTTGGCGGAAAATTTTATGAAAGCTTTGAAGAAGTTGAAGAAAACAAAAAAATTTAATGAAAAATTGCAGAAAAAATTTAACGACAATTTGAATAAAAATTTTTTTTTGATGAAAACTTTTAAATTTGATAAAAAATTTTGACGAAAAATTATATGAAATCTTGGAAGAAAAAGTTAACGAAAAGAAGAAAATTTGATGGAAAATTGGATGAACAATTTCGGAAAAATTTTAATAAAAATTTGATGAAAAATTTTGGCGAAAAATTTAAGAAATCATGGAAGAGAGGACGAAAAGTTTGATAAAAAATTTAAAAAAAAATTTTATGAGAACTTGGAGGAAAACTTTGTTCAAAAAGTGGATGCAAATTTTATACAAAATTGGATGAAAATCTCGAACTTAAAGTTTGGAGAAAAATTTGATAAAAAATAAAAAAAAGTCTGATGAATAATTTTATGAAAAAGTGTATAAAATATTTGTTGAAAAATTGGGAAAAAATTGAAAAAAAAGTAAGCTGCAAATTTTTATAACAAATATGTTGGTATTGTACGAAAAAATCGATGAATAATTTGACGCGAAATTTAAAAAAAAATTGATTAAAAAATTGGATGAAAAATTTCATGAAAAAATTTACGTAAAATTAGATATATATTTCGTAAAAATTGGATAAATTGCATGAAAAATTTATGAGAAACGGATGAAAATTTGGATGAAACATTACATGAAATGTATGAAATATTTGATGAAATAAAATTTTTTTTTATTGAAATATGTAAAAAAATGGAAGAAATTCGCTGATGCGAAATTTGAAGAAGAAAAAATTTTAATAAAAAATTTGCTGAAAAATTTAAAAAAAATTGATGAAAATTTTTATAAATTATGTAGATATTGTAGGATAAAACTTCGCAGAATAATTTTATCTGAAATTTGCTCAAATATTAAATGAAAAACTAGATGAAAAATTTGACTAAAAATTTGTACAAATATTTCATAAATAATTTGATGTAAAATTGCATAAAAAATTCGTCGACAACTTTAATGAGAAATTGGATGAAAAAATTTGATGAAAAATGTAGCGAATTCTTTTTTTAATTTTTTCGAAATTTCAAGCGTGTTTAAACATAAACTATCACATAAACACTTGCAGGCAAACATATGAAAACACAAAAACGCTTCGCATACTTCACAAATATATATGTACATATAAGTTTACACACCAGCATAACCAAATCATCTGCTTCAAATGCTTATTTTGCTGCTTGCTCGTTTCAGTTAAGCTAACTAAGTTTTTTTCTAGCATATGATTTTAGTAGTTTATGTGCACGCGCAGACATCCACTTGTATCAAAGTACATCAATATGCATGAATGTATGCAAGTATTGCTTGCAATGCTCGCTCGTTTCATCCAATAATACATAATGTATTGTATTTTGCATTATTTGCGCATGAATGGAAATTGAATTTTTCCCGTCACGCACACGCTCAAAATTACACATACACACACAAGCTCATACACACAAGCTCGTACATTTATCAACAAAAATATATGATATACAGATTTGTAAACATGTGCTTATGTGGATTCAATCAAAATGAAATAGCAAACTAAATTCTTGTCAGATTTTTACGTCAAATGTTTGCAACAAACGTTAAAGCCAATAATAAAAGGGATAAGTGGTTTGACTAGAGCTGGTAGTTTTATAACCAATAGCGCATTTGAATGTCGCAAAATTAGATTCGAACTCATAAGCGAAGTCCTCAAACATCAAATTTGAGGAAAAAGTTAATGTAAAATTTAATGAAAAACGAAAGGTTTGGTGAAAAGTTGTATTGAAATTTTAATGAAAAATTCTACCAGATTTTATAGAAAATATAATGAAATTTAGGTGAAAAATTTTACGAAAATTTGATGAAAAATTTTATGAAATCTGGATGAAAAATTTTACGAAAGGTTTGATAAAAAATTTGATGGAAACTTCGGTGAAAGTCAGATAAAAATTTGGATAATTGACGAAAATTTTCATTAGAATGAAAAATTTTATGGAAACCTGGATGAAAATTTTATGAAAATTTGGATGAAAAATTGGATATTTGGCTAAAAGTTTGATTAGAACGAACCTTTTTATAAAAACCTGGTTGGGGAATTTCATGAAAACTTTGATGAAAAACTTGATAAAAACTTTTTTGAATACTTAGATGAAAAATTTTGTGAAAACTTCGATAAAAAGTCAGATAGAAAATTCGATAGTTGATGAAAATTTTGGTTATAATGAAAAAAATTTACAAATGATATGATAAAAATTTTATGAATATTTGGATGAAAAACCTGAAGCAAAATTGGAAATTTGACGAAAATTTTGATAAGAAAGAAACATTTTATAAAAACATGGATGAAGGATTTGATGGAAAATTGGATGAAAACTTTTATGAAAACTTGGATGAAATATTAGATAAAAAAATTCCATGAAAACTTTTGAAAAATTTTGCGAAAAATTTAATAAAAATTTTATGAAAACTTCGATGAAAATTCAGATAGAAAATTGGATAATTGATGAAAATTTTGATCATAATGAAAAAATTTTCGAATGATTTGATAAAAATTTGGATGAAAAACCTGAAGCAAAATTGGAAATTTAACAAAAATTTTGATAAGAAAGATGCAGAATTTGATGAAAAAGTTGATGAAAACTTTTATTAAAACTTGGATGAACAATTTTATGAAAAATTTTGCAAAAATTGCAAATTTTATGAAAACTTCGATGAAAAGTCTGATAGAAAATTGAATAAAAAAAATTTTATGAAAATTTGGATGAAAAACCTGAAGCAAAATTGGAAATTTGACGAAAATTTGGATAAGAAAGAAACATTTTATAAAAACATGGATGCAGAATTTGATGAAAACTTGGATGAAGTATTAGATAAAAAATTCTATGAGAACTTTGATGAAAAATTGGATATTTGGCCAAAATTTTGATTAGAATGAAAAGTTTTATGAATAAATGATGAGAAATTTTATGAAAAAATTGATGAAAATTTTTCGGAAAATTTGGGATTACGAAAATATTGATTAAATACGAGAAATTAATGAAGAAAATATTCAGAAAACAAAATTCATTCCAAAGTACTGTTATGCAATTAATAAGAGATAGAGAGACAAAGAGAGTAATTGCCAGAAAATACGTCACCTCATAGGCAAGATAAATGTCGTTCGTTTGCTACAATGTCTATAGGGAATTCATGTGTAATATCCCACTAGCTATACTGTTGGGTATATTAATTTGTCACTATAACAATACAGAGAAAAATGTTGCACGAAAACAAGCGTATGTACAAATCAAACAAAACGCTCAACTCAATTTCAACGCTTTCAAGAGCTGAACTCGCACTGCAATTCAGCGCAGTTCAGTTCCGTTTGGTTCAGCTCAGCTCAACTCACAACAAATGAATCAAATCACAAAATTGTAGTTTTGGAAATGCAATTTTCATTATTTTGACATGTTTTCTGTTTGCGTTTTCTTCTTCTTTCACACAGCGCTTTATATGTTTGTGTTCATATGTTTGTATATGCAAAATCAAGCGCAATATTGTATTTATTGTTATTGTCTATTTGTATGCGCGTGAAAGCATAACAACTATAGATGCATATTAATATGTATGTATGTATATACATATGCATATTTTATATATATTAATACACATATATGTACAAGTGTTTTCATATTTCACACACACGCTTCAGAGCACAATGCATAAATGTAGCGTAGGTGCGCCATGTCGTATGAGTAACTTAATTTTTGTATTACGCGCATTATTATTATCCATACATACATATGTATGTACTAGGGATTCCAATTTTTCCGATTTTTACGATCCCGGGATTTTCCAGATTTTTTTTCTAATCCCGGGATCCCGGGATTTATCCCGGGATTTGGACATTAATTATACAGGCCGACAAAATTTCCAAAAAATTTTCTAACTCAAATAAAATTCTACTTTTCTAAAGGATTTCGGTGCCCTGAATCTGAATCTGAAGGCGGATTTTCGGTAATACTTGTAGGTTTTGAGATATTTATGCGATTTTTTGCTATATTCACTGCTCAATCTGTTAAATTACTTACTTTCATTAAAAAATGATTGCAGCTATTGAAAGAACGATCAATTCTCTTGAAAACAGCGCTTTGTTTTCTCGGGTTTCTTATTTATATATCTAGAAATATATGTTTTTGTACAATAAGGTATTTTTCTTCGAAATCAACGGCAGTATTTGTAGCGCTGTTTTAATCGAAATCAAGTTTTGTAGCTGCTCTGCCGAACTATTTTTATTTCAGTAAAGAAAATATATACATAGTAGGCCTGATTGGAATTTTTGTTTCAGTCACGCAAAATTTAGTCGTATTTTCGATAAATTAATATAAATTAATTCACTTATTTCATTCTAACGCACAGTTTGTTGTTAATATAATAAACTGCCTAAAAGCGTGCTACAAAATTTTTATTTGCAATATTGCAAGTTACAAGCAAGATATCCGAAAAAGCAAAACATTGTCTTCAAGAGAAATGATCGTGCTTTCAATAGATCTAATCAGTTTTTAATGAATGTGGGCAATTTTAAAGATATTGAGGAGTGAATATGGCCAAAAACCGCGTTTTTCGCGTCTTTGTACAAGAATATCTCAAAAAGTGCACCGAAATCCTTTTGAAACGTAGAATTTTATTTCTGTTACAAAAATTTGTCAACCAGTATTATTTTCCCACATTTGAGGTTGAAAAATTAAATATGTATATTTTCGAGAGACGCTACAACTTTAACATGCAAAGAAAAAATAGATTTTTATTGCCATTTTTTATTATTTCATTACTAACAAAATAAAATAGGAACGTAAAATCATGCGTATTATTTAATAACACTTAAGAGTTACTTTAAAAAACACAATCAACAAAGAAAATTAAATACATTTGGTGAACAAAACATTTTCCTTTATAGTTGGTACATTTAGGATATTAGGATAAAAAGGTTTGCGATCATTTGATAATTTCCAATAAAAATTTTTAGAATTTAACGACACACTTCGTTTAAGCGAATATTTCCAAGCTTGCCGAAAAATTCTGAAAATTAATGCAACTTCCGAAAATATTTAAAAATTGGAGGCACATATTTTGATATGAATTCCGAGGATGCAGCTGCGTATTTAATTTTATTAGAGTAATGTAAAACTATCAAGTCTAATTAAAATTTTGTTTGCATTTTCTTCTATTATTTACTTTCTATATGGGAAAATTCCAAAAAACATTTGGGAAATAAATGACCAAAAATCAGGAAATAGAAATTATCAAATGAATTTTACAAGAATTCTAAAGGCTTTAAAAATACCTAACGTACGTTTGTTTAAAAAAACATCAAAAATATTAATCCTTACTTTGACTAATGGACTTTTTTATTCTGGCAAAAATGTCGCACTTTCTTCGGGCTGTCACATTTTTTTGTTCTCTTCCACACAGACTCAACACTTTTTTAAGGCTGTTTGTTCTATTGACAAAATATAAAACTGGCCCGACTACGGGGCAACATCTTCTGCTCTTAGCACATTGCATTATTTTTGTTTCATTCATCACATGAAAAATGCAACATTTATAGGGCACAGGGCAGGCCCGTAGCTAGGGGGGGGCATTGTGGGGCAATGCCCTACCTTAAAACTAGAATGCCCTACCTTAAAAAGGCCAACAAGTGAGATCAATTACACTGTTGGTAAATTTTTAACTTTTGAAATATCACGGAGAAACGCCGAGACACCCCAGCTTAATTTTTGGCTGTAGAATACGATGGCGTTTTCAGAAAGTCAAAGTTAGCTCTCGTTTTCGAGAAATTTAGGAAAGAAGTTTCAGAGCTCCGAAGGTAATTTTTTTCCCGTTTATAAACTTTACTTAGGTTTTCAACCCTTTTCTCGTGTAAGGATTTTGACGGTTGTTCTTAATTAATTGGGGCATTCTAAATTCAATGCCATCTTTAGTTTTTCCAAACTGGTTCCGGTTTATGAGATAACGGTATTGAAAAATTACCATCAATTTGGACTTTTTTGTTAATAACTCAGTCAGTTTATGAGTTAAATTGCCCAAACTTTGCACATGACCATATTTTAGCATTACCTTAACTTTTCCTGATAATAATTGAAATCGGGTGACTATAACATATAGCTGCCATACAACCGATTATTCAGATGTGGACATTTTGGGGTATAGCTTCGCTATTTAAACAGATAAGGACAAGCAAATTTGGAGAATTTGTACTCGTATTGGCCTTAATCTATTCCCTGAAAATCGTCGAGATCGGGTCACTATAAAATATAGCTACCATACAGCTGATTGTTCAGATATATGGTTTTGCACTTTTATTTTTTTTATAACTCCGAAAATAGTCATTCTGCGTGAAAGAGCAACATAAAGACTTTCATTCAAAATGAATAGGTGAAAAATTTTCTCATATACGATTTCCACATATCTGCATTAGTTATTGCACTTTTGTGCAGCCACCATAGGCATTTTTTTCAAGCCCAATAACTCATATGAGTCTTTCTTTTACAAATCGGACACCTATTGTAACCTTACACTGAACAATCACTAGTATTGGAGCTATATGTTATAGTGACCCGATCTTGACAATTTTCAGGGAATAGATTAAGATCAATACAGGTCGAAATTCTCTAAAGTTTCATGTCCTTAGCTGTTTAAATGGCGAAGCTATACCCCAAAATGTCCACATCTGAACAATCGGTTGTATGGCAGCTATATGTTATAGTCACCCGATTTCAATTATTTTCAGAAAAAGTTAAGGTAATGGTAAAATATGGTCATGTGCAAATTTTGGGCAATTTAGCTCATAAACTGACTGAGTTATTAACAAAAAAGTCCAAATTGATGGTACTTTTTAAATACCGTTATCTCATAAACCGAAGGCAGTTTGGAGAAACTAATGATGGCACTGAATTTAGAATGCCCCAATTAAGTAAGAAGAGCCGTCAAAATCCTTAAGCGAGAAAAAGGTTCAAAACCTAAGTAAAGTTTATAAACGGGAAAAAAATTACCTTCGGTGCTCTGAAACTTCTTTTCTAAATTTCTCGAAAACGAGAGCTAACTTTGACTTTCTGAAAACGCCATCGTATTCTACAGACATAAGTTGTATAATTTATCCATTAAATTTTTAAATTTACTAATATTTTAAGGTTTTAAGTTAATAAAACTAATAGCCTTCAAAACTATAAATATTAGTAAATAATCTCTTAAGCCTTAGTATTTAAATTACTCCTTTAGATTTGTGATATTTTGACCTCCCTACAGTGTTATTATAATTAAATTTTTTTGTTTGAGATAAAAAATTATTGCGGTTGCAATGTATGATATCGCTAGCTTAGAGTGCAAACTGTGTAAGTCCAATTTTATGAAAAGGCGTATTTTTATGTAGCACGCTAGAAAAACCAAATACGCACCACGCTAAACAAGTCTGTGATACTTGTCATATACTATCTACTCGTTGTTATTCAGTGATACGCAAATTGTGTAAGTCCAAAAAACGAAGAAAATTGTGTAAGTCCAAAATAATTACATGAACAGAAATTTTTTTTTTCATTTTGAATTTTTTCATTTTTAGTTTTTTGTCTCTCCTACAAAGTTTGAAAAAAGGACTTACACAATTTGCACTCTAAGCTAGCGATATGGAGAATCCACCCTGCATCACATATATAATTAAATAAGACCATCGAATTTTTGTAGTTTGGTTAAAGGAATGGTTCATTCCGGCAGTTTTCTGACAAAAACTAATCTGACTGTGAGCGAACAACACCAAGATCGCGGAATTGATTTCTAAGGCTGTGTGCTAATCTAAAACATTTTACTCGTTGGAAAAATGAGGTGTCTAAATTTTCTGTGGTTATCGTTTAATCATTTTCGAGAGTTTTTTTCACACCTTGACTTGCGTGCATACCTACAGGCGGCCCACATACCAAATTTAAAGATCGAAGCTCTCTTAGGTATGGAATAATCGAAGGAAATTAAATTAAAATTAAAAATTTAAAAAGTTAAATTTTTTGTTGCATTAAATTTATTATAATATTTTCGGCTTCAATTTTATCTCTCGCTTATTTGCGTATGGCGGTTGGTCGCTATCTTCCATTAATTATATTTCTATTCACATGCATGTCAATTGCCAAAACTGACCTAGCGTTCGAATTCACCACTAAGCACTGATAAAACTGCGCTCAATGGTGGTCGTGCCAAGACTGACTTCCGCCCTACCTTAAACCAACGCTGCCCTACCCTAAATTTGAGTCTGGCTACGGCCCTGGCACAGGGCACATGTTGATAATGCTGCAATGTAATAATGCAACATTTTCATTCAGAATAGGAAATGCTGTTAGTATACAGATCTGAGACCAATAAAAATTATATAAAATATAAATTTTATTTGCTATAATAGGGGAATATTCTGTCTTTATCTTATCCCAAAAATCCCGGGATAAAATTCTAGCGATCCCGGGATTTTCGGGGTGTCCAAAAGGGCGGGATCCCGGGATCCCGGGATCCCGGAATTGGAATCCCTAGTATGTACATAAATAAATATATATATATTTCATTGTATAAGCACTTTGCCACTGTGTATTTTATGATTTTATTATATTACATTTATATGGAAATTGTGAAAGGGCGGAAATGTAGTGTGTGATGAAGGAGTAATGTAGAAAGTTTTTCTGAAAACTGTTATGCGCCTGTGTTTGTGTGCATGTCCGCGCATGCATGCCCATGAATTGAATTGTAAGTAAATTCATTCAAGCATTGCGATAATGCATAACACGCGTTGACTTTTGTATTTTCTTCAAAACAAGTTAATGCATACATATACATAATTTTTTTACGGATGAGAAGCACTTTGTCAAAATTTGATTGTATTTTCGTATGCGTAGTTGTGATTTAGACTTATTAAATAGTCGTAATTAAGTTAGCTAATTTAACCTTCGAAGTTGCTAAGCTATTAAATGATGCCAAAATTAAATTTAGTACGAGATCGATATGTAAAATTGGTTATAAGGGCCGATTTCATAATCAAATTAAAAGTTCCTTAAAATTCTAAAGGAGCCTTTAATTTGCAGATCGATTTCATAAAGGCTTTTTGAAGATAAAAGTTCCTTTAAAGTTAAATACCCAAAAACGGAAATTTAAGTTATTTAAAGGTTCCTTTTGCCGGAAAAATTTCATTTCTGCAGTCTGTCAAAATCAAATATCAAAAATTTATTAAAATTTTTCAACCGATTTTGTTTGTTGAGTCCTATAATGCAATATTCATCTTCTTCCTCTTTTGTGAGGTTGGATGACCGCTTCTATTTTTTCTGAACTGGGTTTCCAAATTATGCTTCTTTGTCCTTTTTCTTTAAAGAAAAAAAAAATGAAGCCACAATCAAAAAATTTATTTATTTCCAGAAAAAAAAAAAAAACAAATGTCAAATTTCAATATTTTTAAATTTATGACAATCATTTGACGTTAAAGGAGCCTTTTAATTTTATATGATTATGAAATCACTCCCACTTTAAAGAACATTTAAATGGCTCTTTAACTAAAAGGCTCCTTTAACAAAAGGAGCTTTAAGAATTTCATTATGAAATCGGCCCTAAATGAAATTAAAATTCTGATGAAAAAATCGATGCAGAATTCAATGAGAAATTGTAAAAAAAAATTTTTATAAAATATTGTAGAACTTTACGAAGATTTCGATAAAAAATTCGATGAAAAAATCGACGAATATTGCATTATTGCATTTTAATGTGGGATGAAAAGTCTTGTGAAATTTCGTGTGAAAAGTTTGATGAAAAATTTGATAACAAAAGAATTATCCACTTAACGGAACATTAAATTTGACGAAAATAATTGATAAAAAATTTGATGAATTAATTGGTAGAAGGCTAAAAAATTGGGGAAATGTTCGATGAAAATGGTAAAGAAAAATTTGATGAAACATAGAATGAAAAATTGAATAAAAATTTAAGAAAAAATGCATTTTTAAGGTAATTATAATGACAAATTGTACGAAAAACTTGACAAAAATTTTAATTTCATTAAATGGATGAAAATTTAATAAAAGAAATAAGATAAAATAGTAAAGGAGTAATGTGATGAATTATTTGCATTAAATTTAATGAATTTTCGTGAAGATAACAGTTTATTTTGAAGAAAATTTTTACAAAATAATGAATTTTTAAGGTAGTTATTATAAAAATCGTATGCAAAACTTAATGAAAAATTTTATTTCATTAAATTGACAAAAGTTTTAACGAAAAAAATTGATGAAATAGTTAAGGAGTAATTTGATGAATTTTGTGCATGAAAAAATATGACTGTATTTTGAATGAAATATCGGTGAACAACTTTATGAAATAATGAACTTTTAAGGAAATTATGATAATGTATTTTTAAGTTAATGTATTTTTAAAGGTATGCAAAAACTTGACGAAAAATTTTATTTCTTTAAAAAGGATGGAAAATTTAACGAAAAAAGTTTATTTACTAGTTGCTGAATAATTTGGTGTATTATTTGGATGAAAAATTTAATAAAAATTTTTACGAAAAATTTGATGAAAAAGTTGACGAAATATTGAACGAAAAACTTAGTGAAAAATTAAATGAAAAATGAAAAATACGAAGCTCGTAAATATTTGATGAAAAATATGACTATATGTATTTTGATGAAAAATGTAATGAATTTTTATGAAGAAAATTTTTTTTAATGCAACGAAATTGAAAATCGTATGCAAAACATGAAGAGAAATTTCATTTCATTATACTGATGAAAAATTGAATGAAAAAATTTATGAAATAGTGGAATAGTTTTATGAATTGTTTGGCTGAAAAAATTAGATCAAATTTTTTACGAAAGATTGGATGAAAAAATTGGAAAAAAAATTGGATGAGAAATTGGCTGAATAATGTTATGAGATAATAGATGAAATATATGTAACTAAGTTATATGTATGTACTTATAAACTTTCTCGCATTTCTTTCAAGACTGCAAATAGAAGTTAATTTGCGGGATTTTCTTCCCGATTTATTTATATTGCTCTTATATGATACATTTTTTTATTTTTTTTTTGTATGTATATTTTTGTCATAATATCACTTATAAGTGTGAAAATGTATATATGCCAGTATGTATTCATGGACATAAAGGTAAACACATCAATATGAACGTTTCCCCATTATAACCAACAATAATCTGCTTAACGTAAATGATTTTCAACATCGCAAAACTCTCGATTATCGTACAATGAGAAACGCTTGCTGTTGTTGTTTTTGTTTCTGTTGCTGTTGTTTCTCATTTTCTACAAAAAAAAAAACATACGGATCATTTTTAAACGTTTGCGCTATTAACTTCAGTCATAAAACAGCATGAGCCATGTATGCGTGCGTATTAGGGATTCCAATCCCGGGATCCCGGGATGCCGCCCTTTCTGACTCCCCGAAAATCCCGGGATAGCTAGAATTTTATCCCGGGATTTTCGGGATAAGATAAAGAGAGAATATTCCGCTATTATAGCAAAGAAAATTTATATTTTATATAATTTTTATTGGTCTCAGATCTGTATACTAACAGCATTTCCTATTCTGAATGAAAATGTTGCATTATTACATTGCAGCATTATCAACATGAGTCCTGTGTCCTATTAAAGTGTTGCATTTTTCATGTGATGAATGAAACAAAAATAATGCAACCTTTTACTTGTGCTAAGAGCAGAAAATGTTGCCCGTAGTCGGGCCAGTTTTATATTTTGTCAATAGAACAAACATCCCTAAAAAAGTGTTGAGTCTGTGTGGAAGAAAACAAAAAAATGTGACAGCCGGAAGAAAGTGCGACATTTTTGCTAGAATAAAAAAGTCCATTAGTCAAAGTAAGGATTAAAATTTTTGATTTTTTTTTTAATAATTAATTTTTTTTGTGTTGAAGTACGCGTTGTAAGGAAACGTACGTTAGGTATTTTTAAAGCTTTTAGCTTGTGGCAAAATTCATTTGATAATTCTATTTCCTGATTTTTGGTCATGATTTTGGTCATTTCTCAAATGTTTTTTGGAATTTTCCCACACGGAAAGTAAATAATGGAAGAAATGGAAACAAAATTTTAATTAGAATTGATAGTCTTACAACACTCTACTAAAATGAAATACGCAGCTGCATACTCGGAATTCATATCAAAATTTTGCCTCCAATTTTTAAATATTTTCGGAAGTTGCATTAATTTTCTGAATTTTTCGGCATGCTTGGAAACATTCGCTTAAACAAAGTGCGTCGTTAAATTCTAAAAAAATTTCTATTGGAAATTATCAAATGATTGCAAGCCTTTTTATTAATATCCTAAAAGTACCAACTGCAAAGGCAAATGTTTTGTTCACCAAATGTATGTAATTTTCGTTGTTGGTTGTGCTTTTTAAAGTAACTCTTAGGTATTATTAAATAATACGAATGATTTTACATTCCTATTTTATTTTGTTACTAATGAAATAATAAAAAATGGCAATAAAAATCTATTTTTTCTTTGCATTTTAAAGTTGTAGCGTTTCTCTAAAAATGTTTTTACTTTTTTCAACCCCAAATGTGGGAAAATAATACTGGTCGAAAAATTTTTGTACCAGAAATAAAATTCTACGTTTCAAAAGGATTTCGGTGTAGTTTTTGAGATATTCATGTCCAAAGAGGCGAAAAACGCTGTTTGTGGCCATATTCACTCCTCAATATTTTTAGAATTACTGACTTTCATTAAAAACTGATTACATCTATTGGAAGCACGATCATTTCTTTTGAAGACAACGTAGATATCTGAATAAGATACCCGAAAAAGCAAAGCGCTGTTTTCAAGAGAAATGATCGTTCTTTCAATAGCTGCTATCATCTTTTAATGAAAGTAAGTAATTTAACAGATTGAGCAGTGAATATAGCAAAAAATCGCATTTTTCGCCTCTTTGGACATGAATATCTCAAAACCTACACATATTACCGAAAATACGACTTCAAATTCAGAATCAGCGCACCGAAATCCTTTAGAAAAGTAGAATTTTATTTGAGTTAGAAAATTTTTTGGAGATTTTTTCGGCCTGTGTAATTAAAGTCCAAATCCCGGGATTAATCCCGGGATGCCGGGATTATAAAATAAAATCTCGAAAATCCCGGGATCGCAAAAATTGGAAAAATTGGAATCCCTAGTGCGTATGTACGTGCCTATGCACTTATGTACATATGTACGCATGTGCTCTATCAACCATTGTTAAATATTTATGTTAAATCCATTGCATAAATCATAGCTAATTTGCCTCATTTTCATTTAAAATGCCGTTGGTTAAATCGTAAATACGTTATAAGCGCACTTCAAAATGAAAATAAAAAAAAAACGCTGCTTTATAGAAAATAATATAAGCTAATTGGCATTTGCATATGGAAGCCGCTACTTTCATACATATGTACATACATATGTACATGAAATAATGATAGCATTGAAATAGTTGATATGTGCTATAACAATTAACTACATAAAAAAAAAACAAAAACTGGAAAATTTACCATTTAATTGTAACTGAAGCGCGATAAATTGAGTGGAAACCAAAATATTTTTACGCATAATTTATCTCGTAAATTGAATATAGGAACGCAAGTTCGTTGTGGATACTTTGTTGTAATTAAAGTTATTGGCCGCAACTATAATTAGATAATCTCCTCTTTTGTAATAATGTGGACTGTGAATTTTGTTTGATAATTTGCAATGGTTAGCTTAGGCAGTGGCTGCTATTATCCACAAAGCACACTTAGGCCATGAGGTCCGGCCCCATTGTGATACCACGTGGATCCGAAGACCCCCGTACTCGAACCATGGAGTGGATTCCACAAATCTCAGAATTTTTCTAATTTCTATGGTAACAGTTAGAATATGCAGTATGTGATAGCAGACCATATCATGAAGTCCATATTAAAAGACTAGAATCTGCTCAGATGGCCTTTATGCGCTTTGCCTTACGTTCGTTGAAGTTCGTGGACCCTATTCCATTCCATCATTCTCATTGCTTACTAATAAATCTTATATCTTTATGTGCAATCGGAGTCATTGGGACTCGCCACTCAAACCAGCCAACCATGTGCAATATGTTGTCGATGTGTTTTGTTTTTGATTTATGTGTGGGCTCTATTGATTGCCACTACCTTTTTTGTAAAATAAATTTTAATGTTCCTACATAAACGTGGGATTTTTCCAGAACCGTTTATCGTTTGAATGGCCCTTTAATAGGGACGTTATCTGAATTTAATGCATACTTGTTTCACTTAGCTCTTGAATTCTCTTATTATAAGTTTAATTTTAAGAACTTACATACGTATAAGCCTAAGGAACTTGCGATATTACATGATACATATATCGTTTGTAAATTGAGCCAATAGTGTGCAAGTTTGTTGATTAATAAATAAAATAAATAAACAAAAAAAAAGTAAACAAAATCACATTCATTACATCGCTTCCGCAATACATCATTCAGTTTACTCTTCATGCACACGGTGAAATATGTGCAACTCTAAATATTAAAAGAGGCAATTCCACATACATATATTCGATTGCTCGTCGAAAAGGTGGGTAAACCTTCAGGAATTTTAAGAATGTTTCCTGCACAAACTGGTCGGTAATTCTACTCAGGGAAAAACAGCATTTTAAAATCAAAAATAAAATTTTTGTTTTCATAATGCACGTCTTAAAACAACAATTTTTTATTTTAACAACGAAAAATTTCAAATTAAAAATGAAATTTTTGAATTAAGAATGAAATTTTTGAAGAAAAAATGCATTTTCGATTTAAAAAGATACATACTTAAATTAAAAATAAATAATAGCTTAAAAAAACTAAAAAACACGCTTTAATCTTAAAAATCGTACTAAAAATTGAGAAATTATTTAATTAGAAACAAAATGATGAACGAAAATATAAGTATTTAAGGAAAAGCGTCGGGTGGTGCTCAGTATGTCAAAAAATATTTAAGATCGCTGTTTTTAACTAATATTTTAATTTTGACTTTTTTGAGATTTCATATAACGTACTCTTTAATTTCGCAACTATGTATGTATATTTTTGTACTAGTTGTACGTACCAAATATTTTTATGTTCAAATATTATTGAGCACCCCCACGCTTTTCCTTAAATACTTATATTTTCGTTCATCATTTTGTTTCTAATTAAATTATTTCTCAATTTTTAGTACGATTTTTAAGATTAAAGCATGTTTTTTAGTTTTTTTAAGCTATTATTTATTTTTAACTTTTTAGTGAAATTTTTCATTATAGGATGTTTTATGCGGACGCAAGAATAAAAGTAAAAAGAAGTCTGATGAAGGGATGTGGTGATCTCCGAAATAGATCTACATACATATGTATGTATTTATAACTTCTACCAAAAATATTAAGTTTTCACATACATTTTTTCCTAATAAAAAAAAAAAACATTGGTCATGAAAGCTCAAAAATGAAGCCTAAACGAAATAAAAGCGTGTTAAAAAAATAAAAGCGTGTTAAAAATAGTAAACAACTTCTTGAGAAAATAAAAATTGCCAAACACATGTGAAAGTTACCAAGAAACCAACAGCGAAAAAATAACCTATTTTGGTAATTACCAAGATCGGCAACCGTGCTATAATTGCTATAATTTATAGCCTATAATAGAATTTGAACAAAGAAAAACAAAAAACCAGTTCTTGCTTTGCATACGTATGTACATGCGGTTGTTTTTATTGTAAACACAACAACAACAAAACAGAAAGCTTGTTTCTTATTGGCTTGCATACGGGAGTGAATTGAATGAAATTCATAGAGGCTATTTTGAAGAGAGGTGATTTAAAAGCCTCAATGAAGCATAGAATATAATGTTGAATGTCCACTATATGATGTCAGGTTTCGGATCCGGAGGAGAATAGAAATAAATAATAGAAAAGAGAACACAATAAAAGTGAATGTTTCAAAAAAATAATGATTGAGTTAAACTAAACGTTGGAACTTTTAGGATGGGATGAAGTTATATACATACATACATACATACATACAGGTGAAGCTAATAAAAGCGTGTTAATGAAAATGAATGTTGATTCAAAAACTCGCTCATTGTTCAAAATTTTCTTGTGAGAAAATATTTTATTGTGAGAAATCCAACAAAAACAATCATGAGAATCGATTTTTTTTAATTTTGTTTTTACAATGATTCACATAATTCATGGATTCTTTTTTAGGAAAAGGGAAGTATAAATAGGTTACTACAATTAAATATATAGGGCCGTAGTCATAGTCGATTTAAAACAGTGTTTTAACACATTTAGAATGATGCTAGCATAAACGTCATTTTATCTCTGTCATAGTCGACTTAAAATCAGTTTTATCACTAAAACAGCGTTCTAACTTTAAAATGAGGTGTGTGTCATTTTAAAATCTTAAAATATTGTTCTAAGCTAGGAATTCGTCATGAAAACTATAAAAATAGAAAGAGAGTATGTGGATACGATAAAAAATAAATAAATAAAATATATAAAGAAGATATTTTAATGAATATGTTTGGAAATAGCAGAATTTTTCAAGATTTTGCGATTATAGACTATGCTATCCCGGAACGGAGAGCAAAGGTATATAGAAGCCGATGTGATCCCTTCCAAATGGAGGAAGAGGAATGTTATTCCAGATATTGCTTTGATAAGGCCACAGTGGAATATATTATAGTTATTTTAGAGCTTGTCATTAATAGGGGACTTTCAATCTCACCCAGATTGCAAGTTCTGACTACATTACGATTTTTAGGTCGAAATGCTCATCAGGTGGCACTCAATGCTTTCCCGCAGACAAGCTTTTTCTCCTGTGCTCCAGTTCAGTGCACGAGATCTTTTTGTTCCCTAAAATCAGAAGTTCATTTTGATTTATAGAAGTGTGTAGTTTTACCTCAAAATTTAACTCACTTTTGGTTGGTTTAGCCTACTTTAAATATACGATTAATATAAAATATGCAAACATCAAAATGTCGAATAGATAGATGCGCTTACTTTTTTCTTTTCAATTTAAAAGTTGACACAGGGTGAACTTTTAAAACACTCGAAATTTCTTAAAAGTACAGAGCGATTCTTATTATTTTATATGGGTAACCCTGTTCCGTTTCATTTTAGCAAAAACATTGTTCTAACTGGTCTATGACACACCACTCTTTTAAACGTCGTTCTAAATTTAATACCGATTTTTACTAAAACCGATTTTAGTGAACGACTATGACTACGGCCCATAATGTTCAATGTTCTACTATTTGATGGCGTTGGATTGAATTTCAGGTTGATGTCATCGTTCGAATCCGGAGGAGAATATAAAATAAAGAAGGAAAAGAAGAATAAGGAGAATAAGAAATAAAGATAGCAAACAGTTAAGGCGAAGTAGAAAAGAAGAGAAGAACAAGCGGAGGCTATATTTTTGTAGTTGGGACTCGGATTGCGAGAATATGAAGAGAATCCCGTTGGAAACAAATTCGAATACGGAAGAGAAAATGATATAAAGAACACTCCAGCGTTTTTTTTCTTCTCATAGTTCTTAAAATAAAAATATTTTTTTTAATTTCAAATGTTTTTTCTTGATTTAAAAATTTTACAATGAACATTCTTAAAATAAAAATGTTGGTATTTATATCTAAAATATATATATATATCTTCTAAATACGTTTTTGTACATTTTAAGTACGTTTTCATATGTTTTTATAATTTTTTTCCCTGGGTGTACTACTTTTTAACCTAAGCTAGTTCGTCCGTGTATAGGCCGTGCTTATTTCTTTACAAGAATTACCAGCAGCCCTTAGTCCTTCGCAGTGAACAGGGGCAACTGACCATGAAAATAGAACCCCATAGGTCACAGTGCGTTATATGCTCCTAATAATGTCCTCGTCAGTCTCGAATGTGTTCAGTTCATTTAGTCTTTCATACAATCTCTCAAATATATACATAACTTGAGCTGAAATTATGCTAAGCAAAAACTATGGTTAAAAGCTTTAGTGCGGAAGACTCTGATCTGAAAATGATCGTCAAATGAGCTGGAATATATCTTAGTTGTAAACTTCTTCAAATGTGGCATACAGTCAAGCAGTACATCACTCTATGGATTATTGTAGCTTTAGCACAGCCCATCTTATTCTATCTTCATTGTTGTAAGTGTTCTTCCTTTGGTAAAGTTAAATATCACACTTTTCTTTAGCTTCGTCCAAACCTGGTACATACATACATATTTATAAAAGTACACTGCAGTAAATTTGTTTCACTGCTGAAGGATCAGTGATGATTCTTTGTTGAATATTCATCACTGTCGTCATAATTCAGTATATTTTTATTTTTATTTGTTTTTGTTTTTTTTTTCTGAGGAAAGCAAACCATTTATATGAAAAATTCATCAGTCTTTATATGAAAGTATTCACTGATGCCTCCTCGTCATAGGTGAATTGCATCAGTGATTCATTAAGGATTCATTGCGGATTTTTACTGTAGGGTATAAACTCACCACTACATTGCCTTGCTTTAAGAACTATTTCACTTTCTGTTTTATTTACATCATACACACCCAGAAAAAAAAATAGTGTGAAATCAACCAAAAATCAACAAATTTTGTGGTTAATTTTTTTCAAAACGATGCTTAATGTATGCCATCATGTAATCGTGTAAATTTAACACTACTGTCAAGTGTTAGTTTAACAGTATGACAACTGTAGAATTAACACTAAAAAGTATTGAGTCTTCCTGTTTATTTTACAATTTTAACTAGTTAATGTTACAATAAAAGCTGGTTAAATTAACACGAAATGGTCCTGTTGAATTAACAATAACATCTTTTTGATTTTACATTAAATTTATTGTTAAATTAACTAGAAAGTCTTGTTGATTGTACAATTTATTTTTTTAAATAAAAAAAACATATAAAACATAAAATATATAATCATCACTTCAATTAAGCACATTCGTACATCACCCACACAACTGACCAAATTGAAGGCGTCCTTCTCATACGAACACGAATGTACCGGCGATAGTTTATACATGGGCGATAGTACTATCACTTGCACCGAGTAATGTTTGGCCGCTAATGCAACAATCGCATGCTGCACGCAACCCCCATTCGCTAAAAAACCTCCTCGTGATATTGCAACCTATGAAGAGGAAAAATAAAATATTGAACATTAAATACTTTTAGAAACAAAATGCAACCCACTTTTAACTCACCTGCAAACTGAAAATATAAATCGAAAACCCACTATCGCGAACTGACAATGATGCTAAACTCCCATCACTGCCATGGCACAAAATTTTCCTTCTTTTTTTTTTAAAATTATAATTTGCGTTTTGCACGAAAATCAGACTTCAAATGATCAAAAAAATTATGTATGTTTCAAAATAGTTTTGACGTTCTTTTTTAACACTTTTTTTTAGATTACATTGACACTATGATCGTGTTGAATAAACCAAAATTACAAATGACGTTTATGTTTGAACATTGTTTCGTGTTATCATCATATATATTATTTCTAATTGGTGTTTTATAAATATCCCTTTTTCTGCTCACATAATTTACCAAAATTAATAAGTAAGGCATCGTTTTAAAGGTATTAATTAGCTATGCATGCGAAACGGTGTTTTATTGGGCGTGGTACTTTTTTTAAATAGTATTTTGCAAAAATAAAATGTTTAAATTTAAACTAAAAGATTTGCGCCTAAAAATATGCCTTCAGAATTATTTTATTCTATCAACTCAAATCTCAAATGCAGACGTCGCTCCATTTTAACAGTCGTGTATATTTTAAAACACTTTTATAAGTTTCAGCTGTATGTTTGTATGTAAACATTATATTATTTTAGGCGAACACGTGTGTATTCATGCCTACGCTGAATGGGTATAGTATAGGATATGCTGTACGTAGTACATACAATATATGTATGTATATATATGCATACTTTTGATCACATAACGGTTGTACGTAAGACCATAAAATAATTGAGATAGATGTGGACTTACATATATGTATATATCAAAACGATCAGGATGAAAAAATGATTGAACCATGTCCGTCCGTCCGGCCGTACACACTCTAACTTGCGCAAAAATAGAAATATTTAAATGACATTGGGTACACAGATTCTAATGGGAACAGAGAAAGTTGGGGTTGAAAATAAGGCATATGGATGTATTTCGAAAAACACGTAAAACATGATAATTCAGTCACTATTAAAGCCCGAGTGATGAAATGACGTTATGCCGTTATGAGGAAACATGCTGAAATTTTGTAAAATTGGGACAAATTTTCAAAGATTTATAAGTAAAAACTCAGGAACTGTAGCAGATGAATCGATTAAGCTTGGACCACTGATTTGCTTGCCAAGGCAAACGTGTGGAAAAAAATTACCCAAGTCGGCAGAGACCACATATGTATATGTACATAAAAATATATGTAAAATATATAAACAAATTTAATACACATAACTACTTATATATATTTTATGCGATATGTTTGTCAAACATATAAGTAATTCATTGAAAGTTCCATAAGTTCCACTGTAGACATAAAACCAAATAAATATAAGTTTTTTTAAAATGGGCGTGACAGCACAAACTATATCGACTGGCGCCACGTATGTTTTATCATTTTTTGCGCAAGATGCGCACGGGTCCAGCTAGTATATATTATTTCTAATTGGTGTTTTATAAATATCCCTTTTTCTGCTCACATAATTTACCAAAATTAATAAGTAAGGCATCGTTTTAAAGGTATTAATTAGCTATGCCTGCGAAACGGAGTTTTATTGGGCGTGGTACTTTTTTAAATAGTATTTTGCAAAAATAAAATGTTTAAATTTAAACTAAAAGATTTGCGCCTAAAACTATGCCTTCAGAATTATTTTATTCTAATAAGAGTGCAGAGTGAAATACAAATTTCAAATGTAGATGTCGCTCCAGTTGAACAGTCGTGTATATTTTGAAACACTTTTATAAGCTTCAGCTGTATGTTTGTATGTAAACATCACATTATTTTAGGCGAACACGTGTGTATTCATACTTACGCTGAATGGGGGTTTTTCAGCATGGGATGTACTTATTTATACACAGCTGTACATAGTACAAGACCATAAAATAATTGAGATAGATATGGACTTTCATAAATCAAAACGATCAGGATGAAAAAAAAAATTTATTGAACGGCCGACCATACATAATCTAACTGGCGCAAAAATAGAAATATTTTTATTAAATTTGGTACACAGATTCTAATGGGACCAGAGAAGGTTGGGGTTGAAAATAAGGCATATGTATGTATTGCGAAAAACACGTAAAACATGACAATTATGTCACTAATAAAACCCGAGTGATGGAATTTCATCCATGCAATGACCTTATGCCGTTATGAGGAAATATGCTGAAAATTAAAAAAATGGGCCAAGAGGGGCAAATTTTCAAAGATTTATAAGTCAAAACTCAGGAACTGTAGCAGATAACTAAATCGATTAAGCTTCGGCCACTGATTTGCTTGCCAAGGCAAACGTGTGGAATAAAATGACCAAGTCGGCAGGGGCCACGTATACATATGTACATAAAATGACATGTAAAATATATAAAACTATAATGCACATACCTATATAGGTATAATAAAAACATTTTATGCGATATCTTTGTCAAACATATAGGTAATTCATTGAAAGTTCCATAAGTTGCACCAAACCAAATAAATAAGTTTTTTAAAATGGGCGTGAGAGCAGAAACCATACCGACTGGCGCCACGTATGTTTTGTTATTTTTTGCGCAAGATGCGCACGGGCCGGCTAGTATCAACCAAATTTTATTGTTAATTGTGGTTCTTGTTGTTTTCACAATTGTTTTCATGTTATATTAACACTAAAATTGTGACGTCATTTTTCTAACAGTTTTTTTATTTTATATTGACACTATCATCATGTTAAATAAACCAAATTCCAAATGACATTTAGGAATAAAATTTTATATTTTAGGCTGTGTGCCAATCGGTAACATTTTTCTCTATGGTAAAATGTGGTAGAAAATTTTACCATGTTGAGAAGAAAAAACACAATTTTGCTGTGCCAAACGGAATAGAAAATTTTGACAGTTAAAAAGATAATTTTTGGGCGAAAACGGACAACGATACAATTTTAAAACGTAAAATTAATATAATTGTTAATGGCAATATTGATGGAAACAGAAGAAATGTATTCATGTAATGATCTGATGTTATTTTGTTTTTAAATATTTGTGTTACTTGTATATGTATGTAATTACAAAATGTCAAAATTTTACCTAGCCCATTGAGCTAGGTAAAATTGTGACACTAGAATTCACCACGAATACTGCCAAAATTTTACTCCCTTATGCCAAATTTAATTTTTTCTATAAATTGGCACACAGCCTAAATCATCTTGTATATTTTAAAATTTCTTCATGTTGTATCAACAATAAAATTTGGTTGAATTTACCAAATTTTCAGATGACAGTTACAAAGCCAAAATCATGTTTCAAACATCGTGTAATTTGAAAAAAAAATTGTTGCTGTTCTATGTGTAAAGATCGATCGTGTTAATTTTACATGAATCGTGTTGATGATTTTTTTTCTGAGTGCACTGATGAAATTTCTTCGCAAGCTTGAAACTTATAAACCTACTTATGTAGTAATATAAACCAAATACATATATACTCGTACCTACTTATATAGATGCCCGGCGTACAAGATGAAAATAATTTACACACATTTATAATTTACTGTTTTTCAGCTTCACGGTTGGTAGGTACATATTAAATTTTCTCTTCGCCATTTGTCAAGGTTGTAACCCAATAAATTACAAGGAAAATGAAATGAAATAAAAGCAATGCAATTTTCGTTAAAAAAATACCAAATTACAAAAACAAAAGTAAAAATAATAAATAATGGGGAGAAAATGAAATGCAAGCAAGCGAGTTGCAGTGCGAATACGCAGCAACAACCAAGCAACTGCAACAAACCGCCTCAATGATATTACATACCACATATGTATATGTAAAGTAAAAAAACAACAAAAACACGCGCGGCGGAAAACTCATTTGCTACGAGTTGGAGTTAATGTACAAATGTGAAGAATGCTCATTTAAATAAATGCGGCGGAAAAAAACACACAAGTACACGTTAGTTAAGTCTAAGTAGCGAATTTAACAAAAACAAAAAAAAAACACAAAACGTTTACATGTGTTTGCTAACATGTTCGTTTGTTTTCACTCGTCGTCAGCAGCCCCTGCTCGCTGCATTGTGCATTGCACTAGTTACTTGTGTTTCTCTGTTGGTTTGGGTGTATTCGAGCGTTAAGCAATTTTTGCAACAACGAGTAATCAAATTCAAATTTGCATGGAAAATTAGATGAAACCGCAAGCAGAGGAGAGTAATACACACAAACATACAAACGAATATCTACCCTGCAGGGAACTCAATAACTAGTGAGCAAAATTTCTAGTTCCGAACTAGCGAAAAGGTGTCAAAAAGGAACTAGATAGATTTTAAATAGACCCTCACCAGTTCAGAAGGAGTGAATTGAGTGACCATTATAAGACACACTTTGATTTGTATGCAATTCTATGAAAATTTTTCGTTGGTTCAATTGCCGTCTGCTTTGTATATTTCTGCAATTCTCAGATGTTTAGTGAAGCATTTCATATAAAGAGTTTTCTATTTGCATCTTAACTTGTATGAAATGAAATGGTCGCCTAATTATGCTTTTTCGATCCCTCAGGCTTATTTTTATTTTTTTTTATTTTATTAATTTTTAAATATTATTGTAAATTTTTAATTAATAAATAAATAAAAAAAATTAGTTTAAAAAAAAAAAAAAAAAAAAATTATCATCCAATTTGACACCGACAGGATTCGAACCCGCAGCTCTCAGATTGAAAGGCACATGCGTTAGCCAGTGGGCCATCGCGCCACTTGTATGAAGTGTGTCAAAGGCTGCACTTAAGCGGCAGATGTAAAACTGTAGAATTTGTAGGTACATGTAGCTAGTTCAGAACTATCGAAATTGTGCCAATAAACGAACTAGTGGAAACTGTAGAATTTAGTACTAGTTCGGAACTATCGAAAATGTAGTGCAGAGGGTGACAATTGACACCGCCTAGGACATCGCCGTGTTAAATTCGTCACTTGATAACATGCAAAAGAGACTTAGCTCGCACTAGTAGTGGCGAAAAATGCACTAGAAGCGACCTAGTTCGGAACTAGAGATTTTCCCTACAGGGAATCTACAATATAAAGCACAAAAGGGAAAAGTGAGGATTTTGTGCGTTTTATCTACCAAACGAATCATAAAATAGACAAATAAATGCAATAGACAGGCAATCAGAGAGACAGACAGTCAGAGAGATAGACAGTCAGAGAGGAAGGCAATCAGGCAGTCGAACAGAATTAAAGTTGAATGCCAAATGTAACGGCAAATGACAAACGCATGAACAGAATACAAAGCGCAGTTATGCAGATGATGCATAGAAAGAACGAGAGAGAGAGAGAGAGAGAGAGAGAGAGAGAGAGAGACAGTAAGAGATGGGCACAAAAGAGGGCGTAAAAGGCTGTCAAATGCAAACTAACCCGGCGTCTCCTCAAAACAGAATTCTGTCATCACAAGCACCATTATAACATAGATTTCAAATGGAGACCGCCTCTGTCTTCTGGTATAACAGAGATGCCAAGGCAATTGCTTTAACAAGATTGCCTTAACATGAGCTGTCAGTTTGGTGATTTGACAGCTAATTTTTCATTTCAACGAAAAATTCACAGTGGCAACATCTCCACATTGAACGTGAAATTTCGCACGGCGTCCATTTGGCTTGAGTGTTTGGGCTTAAAAAATAAATAAAAAGAACATTAAGTGCATATATACAGTTTGCGAGCATCATCGCCAATTTTAAACAATTTTTTTTAACTTTCTAAGTGCTTCTGCGTACACGGCATGCCAATTCGGCGCCATTTTGCAAATTATGTCTAACATAATGAAGTGCCCACGCATATGCAAACATGGATTTTAGACATGATTCTGGTAGACAAAATTAACATAATTTTTGTTTTGTGGAGTTTCGGCGTAACTAACTGCAGCTGACATTGGGCACAAAAATGGTGCAAATAACACTGGTCGACAAAATTTCAACAAATTTTTGTTACAGAAATAAAATTCTACTTTTCTAAAGGATTTCGGTGAGCTGAATCCAAGTCTGAAGTCAGATTTTCTGTAATACGTACAGTTTTTTAGATATTCATGCCCAAAGAGGCGAAAAACGCGATTTTTGGCTATATTCACTCCTCAATATCTTTTAAATTACTTACTTATTTTAAAAATTGATTAAAGCTATTGAAAGCTCGGTCATTTCTCTTGAAGACAAAGTTTTAATTTTTCGGATATCTAATTTAGGTATATAGTAATATATGTTTTTGCACAATAAGGTATTTTTCGTCGAAAACAACGGCAGCTTTTGTAGTATGTTATAGGCGCAATCAAATTTTGTAGTTGCTTAGAAGAATAATTTTTTTACGAAGCCACTTACATACGTCCATGATATAATAAACTGCCTAAAAGCGTGCTTCAAAATTTTTAATTATATTTGTATGGAGAAAATATTGCAAAACTAATGAAGCTTAATATGCAATATTGCAAGTTACAAGAAAGATATCTGAAATATTAAAACGGTTTCTTCAAGAGAAATGTCAGCGTTTTCAATAGCTTTAAGCAATTTTTAAAATAAGTAAGTAATTTAAAAGATATTGAGCAGTGAATATAGCCAAAAAACGTGTTTTTCGCCTCTTTGGGCATGAATATCTAAAAAACTGTACGTATTACAGAAAATCTGACTTCAGATTCGGATTCAGCGCACCGAAATCCTTTAGAAAAGTAGAATTTTATTTCCGTAACAAAAACTTGTCGACCAGTGTAAGCGGAAGAAGGAAGAAAGTAACAAGAACAACAACAAAAACTTGAACAAAAACTGTAAAAAAAGCACAAGCAAAAAATGTTTGCTACGAGTTAATCAAATATCGAGTGCTTTTATACCACGCAGTGGGCTTTTGATTGGCAGAAAAAAATCGCAAAATTCATCCTACGAAAATTTCCTTCTACATAGAGGTCTGTTCTTTATGATTCCCAGGTCGGGTCTCCAGATGGATTCGAGTGACCTCGGAATATTTCTGAACGATATTGGAATCAATTGAAAGGCGAAAATCAGGGCTTCAGTATAGAGCTATTTTCGATGTTAATGGGGATATGAAAGGAAACGGAGGTGGAAAATGAAACGAAAATGGAATGGCAGAGGGAACACGGAGAGAGACTAGGAGTGAAAAAGGGCGAAGGAATTGGTTGGGGTGGGAAAGGGAGAAAGAACAGGAGGGGGGCAAAGCAGATGAAGAGAAAAGGAAAGGTGAGGGGAGCGATAGAGAACGGAAAGGGGCAAACAAAAAGGAAATGAAAGGGAAAGGGAAGGGGAAAGATAAAGATAAAGATAAGGATAAAGATAAAGATAAAGATAAAGATAAAGATAAAGATAAAGATAAAGATAAAGATAAAGATAAAGATAAAGATAAAGATAAAAATAAAGATAAAGATAAAAATAAAGATAAAGATAAAGATAAAGATAAAGATAAAGATAAAAATAAAGATAAAGATAAAAATAAAGATAAAGATAAAGATAAAGATAAAGATAAAGATAAAGATAAAGATAAAGATAAAGATAAGGATAAAGATAAAGATAAAGATAAAGATAAAGACAAAGATAAAGATAAAGATAAAGATAAATATAAAGATAAAGATAAAGATAAAGATAAAGATAAAGATAAAGATAAAGATAAAGATAAATATAAAGATGAAGATAAAGATAAAGATAAAGATAAAGATAAAGATAAAGATAAAGATAAAGATAAAGATAAAGATAAAGATAAAAATAAAGATAAAGATAAAGATAAAGATAAAGATAAGGATAAAGATAAAGATAAAGATAAAGATAAAGATAAAGATAAAGATAAAGATAAAGATAAAGACAAAGATAAAGATAAAGATAAAGATAAAGATAAAGATAAAGATAAATATAAAGATAAAGATAAAGATAAAGATAAAGATAAAGATAAAGATAAAGATAAAGATAAAGATAAAGATAAAGATAAAGATAAAGATGAAGATAAAGATAAAGATAAAGATAAAGATAAAGATAAAGATAAAGATAAAGATAAAGATAAAGATAAAGATAAAGATAAAGATAAAGATAAAGATAAAGACAAAGATAAAGATAAAGATAAAGATAAAGATAAAGATAAAGATAAAGATAAAGATAAATATAAAGATAAAGATAAATATAAAGATAAAGATAAAGATACAAATAAAGATAAAGATAAAGATAAGGATAAAGAAAAAGATAAAGATAAAGATAAAGATAAAGATAAAGATAAAGATAAAGATAAAGATAAAGATAAAGATAAAGATAAAGATAAAGATAAAGATAAAGATAAAGATAAAGATAAAGATGAAGATAAAGATAAAGATAAAGATAAAGATAAAGATAAAGATAAAGATAAAGATAAAGATAAAGATAAAGATAAAGATAAAGATAAAGATAAAGATAAAGATAAAGATAAAGATAAAGATAAAGATAAAGATAAAGACAAAGATAAAGATAAAGATAAAGATAAAGATAAAGATAAAGATAAAGATAAAGATAAAGATAAAGATAAAGATAAAGATAAAGATATAAAGATAAAGATAAATATAAATATAAAGAACAAGTAAGGAAGCCTAAGTTCGAGTGGAATCGAACATTAGATACTCAGCTGTATGCTTTCATTGTTTGTTTGCGTTTGACGGAAACACGGTGTATTTTATATAAAGCGAGTGCTGCATAAAGTGGGCGTAGCCACGCCCATTTTCAACATTTTTATCAGTCATCCAACTAAGCATATGAATATTATTCTTTGTGCAACATTTCATTCCTTTATGACTTCTAGTTACAAAGATGTCACGTTACAAATTCCTAAAGGGTGTTCCAGAAATATCTTTGTTAAAAAGCAGGCGTGGTCATAAACCGATTTGAATAAATTTTTGCGTGTATATTAACACAAGTTGTAAAAGTGTATAAACCAAGTTTCGTCATAATATCTCAATTATTTGTCGAGTTATGGGCTCAGAAATCTCGTATATTCCTGCTTCTAAAAATAGGCGGTGCCACGCCCATTTTCCAAAATTTTTGTGTTTTTCGTTTTATGTCCGCAGTTGGACTCCTGCCATAAAATTTCAATGATATATCTTTATATTTGACAGAGATATAGCTTAAAATATTTTTATTGGGCCACTTTATAATACCCATATATAAAAGTGGGCGTGGTCATCAGCCGATTTTGACACTTTTTAGTCCAAACATTTGCCTAAGTAAGTAAATCACGCATACCAAATTTCATCGATATATCTTCAATGGTTTCTGAGTTATGACATATAAAACTTTCAATGTTTGACCCTTAATAAGTGGGCGTGGCACCGCCCATTTTCCAAAATTTCATCAAATTTCTTCCTAGGGGCCTGAGCTCAACACGTGGGTAAAATTTCATCGCTCCAGCTATATTAGTGACTGAGATACCAAATTTCCGATTTTTTTTATATAGGAAAAGTGGGCGTGGTCATGGTCCGATTTCGCCCATTTTCAATACCAACCGTCCCAGTCTCGATACCAACTTGCATTTCAAATTTCATCAAAATATCTCAATTTTTGCGCGAGTTAGTGTTTACAGACGGACGGACAGACGGACGGACGGACGGACAGACGGACGGACGGACGGACGGACATGGCTCAATCGATTTCTCTTTCCACCCTGATCATTTTGATATATATAAGTCTATATCTATCTCGATTATTTCATTCTGTTACAATCCACCGTTATGTGATTAAAACTATAATACTCTGTGTACTAGTACAGCTGAGTATAAAAAGGTATGGGGAGTGAGATATGAAGATAGCAAACTTTTGAAATTTTACAATTTTTCACTCATTTTTTTAACATTTTATGTAAATTTTATGGAAGCCTGAGAAAAAATTGCAGCCCGAGGGAAGCTCGGTCATCCAGGTATTGTAGTTTTACGAGAGCACATGACTGATGAGGGATGATTAATGGTAGAAAAGTTCCAGATATCCTAGGCGCCAAAACCGAACTTCTTCTGTGACGAACATGTATGTATGTAAACATCAGCAGTAAATATGTAGGGTAAACAGTAAAAATTTTAGTTTAATTTTAATACCATTTTGGTATTTATATATAACAATGCCAAAAAGCATAAAATTAAAACCATTCTGGTTTAAAAAAAGAAGAGAATATTGAGAGACAGAAATTATTCTTGGTGTCAAATTAATACTTTCTTGGAGTTAAATCAAAACCAAATTTTCATTATTTTTAGAATATCTCTGGTATTAAAAATAGTTGAAATGGTATAAGATCAATCCAAAATTGGAATTATTCTATACTTTTATGGAATTAAATCAAAACCAAATTTTGATTAGTTTTATAATATTTTTGGTAATAAAAATATTTTAAATGGTATTAAATCTATCCGAAAATTGGAATAAATTGTATACTTTTTTGGATTTAAAAATAAACCCCATTAAAATTTCCAGTTGATATGCCGCAAATAACCTATTATCCCAAAGATTAATGAGAAATTGAATAACGTTAACATAGTTTATTTACATAAAAATCCAAAACAGTAGTAGCAAACATTAAGGTACCTTATATATCGAGCCCTAATCCTCATAACGAAAAGTAAATTTTACTGGACGAAAAGTAAATTTTACTGGACACTTTTTTTAATTTGTTTTGCATACAGTTTGTACGCAGCCTTGAAACTTATTTAGTCTCTAACTTCGAAACTGCACATTTCACAGCCATGAAATTTTGGGAGTTGATGCATGTGATAATAAATTATTGATTTCCATAAAAAAGCTGAAATCGACAATTTTGTTGGATACCCTTTTATGGCGGTTAGGGCTCGATATATATACATGTTGTCACATTTATACTAATATTTTGGAGATATCCAGGGAAATTTCGGCACCGTCGCGGTTCTTGCAGTGATACTGCCTTATGACTGAAAAAATAAAGCAAAATTTACCCTCGTGATATTTAATTAATCTCCTGCATTACTTACTTGATACCATTATTAGATTTATTTGAGTATATTTGATTACTCCTCCGGATTGCAGGTTTGAAAACATTTTGTTTGATTTTATTTTTACTTTTTTCTGATAATTTTTTTAAATATTTTTTTTGGTTTTGATTTCAAACCAAAAATATTTTGATGGTAACATAATTGAGAAAGAGAAAGTTTTTTATACTTTTCAGGATTTCTTTTTAAACCATAAATGATTAAACTTCTTTAGAGAGGATTTTAATACTTTTCAAGACTTTATTTTGAAACTATTTTGGAATAAATAAAATTGTAAAACTTCTCATAGTTTAAAAATAAGAATTTTTGGCATTAAAATTCAAATTTAATTCCGAGAATGATTAAACTAAGTACCAAATGGTATTAGAAATAAACTATAATTTTTTACTGTGTAGGCTCTGAGATTTCATGTTACATAACAGAAAATACTGTTGCATAATTGAAGGTGTTCTCTTAAGGTTGATGATCAACAAATGATGTGTGCGCAAAATTTGCTGACCTTTGACCTTAGTTAGTTAAGTTAATAATATTCTGCATTGTTCCGTATCAACCGCTGTTAGTTAAGTGCTATAGTTGCCTAGAACATTTCCCAAAGTAATTAGATATCCATTAAGCTAGCTTAGCTTAACGTTTACTTAGATGTCCAGTATCTTTGGGGATTATAACTTCGCCAGGCATTTGGAGAAATGCTTGCAACTGCGACAAAAGTCGCTTTTATTCGTTTTATTTTGCTAAGTTATAAAGAAGCAGAAACGACTGACGCGCTTTACTGAAGAAGAAACATTTTCCCTTTAACTTACTACTGGTTATAAGTAGAAACACAAGCACTTAAATATAAAAAAAAAACAACAAACGCACAAAAGGCACCAAAGCACATATGCAACTATTTAAATGTTGACATCTGCAGTCGAGCGAAAAATACACACGCACAAAAAATCGCATCAGAGGAAATGCGGGCAATGTCACATATGCAATTTGAATGAGTGGAGAATGAACATGAACACGAACATCCGATGCGACGATTGAAGCGATTGACGCGATTGTGCCGGCAGTCAGGCAGGCAAACGGGGGATCGTGGATGAAGTTATACGCGTAAAAGGGCTAATGTTATTGTTCATGGGTGGTAGATGGGAATGTGGATTTATGTGAGCGAATGCGTTAGGGGTGTCTAGGTGAGATTTGTGCAAAAAACGCTGAAATAACAGACGCACATTTTTTCATTTGTTTCTGTTTTTTTTTTCTTTTTCAGAAAAAAAACTTTAGTTTTAGTTGCCGTCAGCTGTTGCAAATAGCCAACAAAGTGAAATGTATGAATGACTGAAGGCACACAAGTGTGCAAAGGATCAGCTGAGCTGTTGCACAATGCCGAAGCAAACAAGCAAAAAAAAAAACGTTCAAAGTGACATATCGTAAAGCAATCAAAAAAATAAATGGTCAAACTAAAATTGCAGCATTGAAGTACAGTTAACGGGCTGTTTGCGGAATGGGCAATGAGATTAAGAATAGAAGCAGCATCGCGAGTGTTTGTTGTTGCTGTTAATGTCACTGTAACAAAATCAACAAAACTGCAACGCATTGCAGGTGTACACCCAGAAAAAAAAATAGTCTGAAATCAACCAAAAATCAACAAATTTTGTGGTTAATTTTTTTCAACACGATGCTTAATGTATGCCATCATGTAATCGTGTAAATTTAACACTACTGTCAAGTGTTAGTTTAACAGGATGACAACTGTAGAATTAACACTAAAAAGTATTGAGTCTTCCTGTTGATTTTACAATATTAACTAGTTAATATTACAACAAAAGCTGGTTAAATTAACACGAAATTGTCCTGTTGAATTAACAATAACACCTTTTTGATTTTACCTTAAATTTATTGTTAAATTAACTAGAAAGTCTTGTTGATTTTACAATTTATTTTTTTTCAATATAAAAAACATATAAAACATAAAATATATGTATAATCATCAGAACAATAAAGCATATTCGAGTACATCATCCGCACAACCGCCCAAATTGAAAGCGTCCTTCTCATACGAATAGTTTATACATGGGCGATAGTACTTACTATCACTGGCACCAAGTAATGTTTGGCCGCTAATGCAACGGTATATGCACCGCATGCTGCGTGAAAGAATCCTTTCGCTAAACATCTCTTCGTGGTAAAAATTGCAAACTATGAAGAGGAAAAAGAAAATATTAAACATTAAAAACTTTTAGAAACAAAAATGCAATCCACTTTTAACTTACCTGCGAACTAAAAATATAAATGGAAAAACCATTATCACGCACTGCCAATGATGCTAAACTCCCATCATTGCCACGGCACAAAATTTTCTTTTTGTTAAAAAAAAAAAATAATATTAGTTTGTGTTTTGCACGAACAGCAGAACTTCAAACGTTGAAAAATTGTGTATGTTTCAAAATAGTTTTGACGTCCTTTTTAACACTTTTTTAGATTATATTGACACTATCATCGTGTTGAATAAACCAAAATTCCAAATGACGTTTATGCTTGAACATTGTTTCGTGTTATATCAACCAACTTTTATTGTTAATTGTGGTGCTTGTTGTTTTAACATTATTTTTCAGCAGGGACTTGTAACGCGTTTCGGTTTCGGTTTCTGTTACACAGCTAAGTAACGAAACAGAAACAGAAACAGAAACAAAACTCCTTTGTAACAAAAGTCGTAACAAAACTCCGAAACGTTTCCAGCAGAAACAAAACCTGTAACGAAACTAAATTAATTTTGTTCCTTGTAACAGAAACAGAAACAGAAACAAAACTCCTTTGTAACAAAAGTCGTAACAAAACTCCGAAACGTTTCCAGCAGAAACAAAACCTGTAACGAAACTAAATTAATTTTGTTCCTTGTAACAAAATCCGTAACGAAACTAAATTAATTTTGTTTCTCAGTATCAGAAACAAAATTAATTTTGTTCCTTGCAACAAAAACAAAACCAGAAACAAAATTAATTTTGTTCCTTGCAACAAAAACAAAACCAGAAACAAAATTAATTTTGTTTCTCAGTAGAAAAACTATATTTGCAGAACATTAGGATGGACTTGTTATTTTTAGGTATATAATATACATACATATATATGTATGTCTGTGGAAACCAACTAAAGTATGGAATAAGACACTTTTATTTTTTAAATATTATCGTAAAGGACATTTATTCAAATACGCTCATAAAAAATTGAGAGCGAAATTATCGTAAGGGACAAAATTATGATTTTTTCGCAAACTGCAAATTTTTTCAAGAAAAAAGATATCAGGTTCAATATACTAATTAACCATCTAAACGCGTGTTCAATTTCATTTGAATATACCAGTAAAAAACAGTGAAAAAAAAAACAAAAAAAAATGCTCTCCTGTAAAATTTGCTTTTGTCCCTTACGATAAAGTCGCACAAAGGGGTCGATATGAAGAAAAATATAACTGGGTGACTAGTAGGGTTGTCTTTTTTAATTTTTTTAAATGATATATAAAAACGCTTCATATGCATAGAACAACGGATTGTGAAAAGTATACATTAATTGTTATCAAGAAATATTTAATTTTCTAATAATAGCTCATTCAGACTACTTTGTAGTGCAATTTCTACATCATCATGATTTTTATAAGACGTCGAAGCAGTACAGGATGCTTTGGCGGGTGTAATATCGTTTCGTATGGATAATGGGATATCCGACTTGCGTTTTTTTTTTTTGTGTATTTGCTTAATTAATCAAGCTTTATTACATTTCTGTCAATTTATCATTTCTCGCAGCCAATTATAGTCCGAAACAAGTTTCTAATAGGTATTAGTTAATAAGTGGCCGCTGTGGTGCAGTGGGTAGAGTGCTCGCCTGCTATGCCAGAGGTCTCGGGTTCAAACCACGGTCCGAGCCAAACAAATTTTTTTAATTAGTAAAAATTCAATTATTGGGTTTTTTAAGAGCAGCGGTCACCTCTCGGCAGTGGGCGGCATACCCTCCGAGAGTATTTCTGCCATGAAAAAGCTTCTCACAAAAAATGCATTCGCCGTTCGGAGCCGGCATAAAACTGTAGGTCCACCCAATTAGTAGGAAAAACAAAAAGGAGCACACCTCGAATTGGGAGAGAAGCTCGGCCATAAAACTCGTCAGAGTTATAATAGCGCCATTGTATTATTATTATTAGTTAATAAAGCAAATTATAAGGGTTTTTTTAATTTCGCGTTAGTAAATTTTCACATATTTTCCTAACTCCAGGTGAGTTAAAAAAAAAAGGGGAACGTGAGTAAGGAGTACTCATGAACATTGATGTGTAATCAGTTTCGAAATAGGACTTTTATTCCCTTTCCATTATTCCTTTTTTCACTGGTTTTCTATCGATTAAAATGCGACTATCGTTTTTATAATTTTTTGTTGCCATTGTCACTGCTACATTTTGTTGTTTTTGTTTGTTTTGTTTGTTTCGGTGTTTGGTTTTTGATTTTTAATTTTTGATTTTTATTTCTGATTTTGATTTGTTTTGTTTTGCCCAGAAACACACAAGATCATTCGGATCCACGTTTAAGCCATATCTCGGGGCTCCGTGTAGAAGTCCTACACAAAACCTTTCATTTGATACCAACATTGCTCAGAAATATTCAAGGAACATCCGGGTCCTCATTTTGACCCATATGTGGAGACCCGATCTAGAATAGAGCTCTATACGAAAGCCCCGCTCAACATCTTTCATTTGATACCAATATTGTAGAAGGCCAGCTCAAAACCTTTCATTAGATACCAATATTACTCAGAAACACACAAGATCATCCGGGTCCTCGTTTTGACCCATATCTCGCGACCCGACCTAGGAATCATAAAGAATAGGGCTCCCTGTAGAAGCCCTGCCCAAAACTTTTCATTAGATACGCGTAAACTTTACCTGTTTTTCGAAATTACTCGTAGCTACAGCAAAGATGTTTGCACATCAAAATGCCACAGGTATACATATATTATATACCTAAAAATAAAAAGTCCATCCTAATGTACGGCAAATAGTATTATAATAATTTTTATAGTTTTGCCACTGAGAAACAAAATTAATTTCGTTTCTGGTTTTGTTTTTGTTGCAAGGAACAAAATTAATTTTGTTTCTGAGACTGAGAAACGAAATTAATTTTGTTTCTGAGAAACAAAATAAATTTAGTTTCGTTACGGATTTTGTTACAAGGAACAAAATTAATTTAGTTTCGTTACAGGTTTTGTTTCTGCTGGAAACGTTTCGGATTTTTGTTACGACTTTTGTTACAAAGGAGTTTTGTTTCTGTTTCTGTTTCTGTTTCTGTTTCTGTTACAAGGAACAAAATTAATTTAGTTTCGTTACAGGTTTTGTTACTTATTGAAACGTTACAATCTTTTGGTTTCGAATTTAGTTTCTATCCTTTAATGTTTCTTGGAACAGAAACGCCAGAAACGAGAGTTTCGTTTCGTTACGAGTTTTGTTACAAGTCCCTGGTTTTCATGTTGTATTAACACTAAAATTGGGACGTCATTTTTCTAACATTTTTTTTAGTTTATATTGACACTATCAACATGTTAAATAAACCAAATTCCAAATGACATGTAGGAATAAAATTTTATATTTGAATCATCTTGTATATTTTAAAATTTCTTCATGTTGTATCAACAATAAAATTTGGTTGAATTTACCAAATTTTCAGATGACAGTTACAAAGCCAAAATCTTGTTTCAAACATCGTGTAATTTGAAAAAATTGTTGCTGTTCTATGTGTAAAGATCGATCGTGTTAATTCTACATGAATCGTGTTGATGATTTTTTTCTGAGTGTAGGCGCATGGTGGAGTTGTTAAGTGGGTGAGATGGGTATTTGAAGAGCTGAAGAGTTTAGCATTGTCTGAGTTTGTATGTTTAGATGTGTGTTTTTAGCTTTGAGTCAAAGATAAGCTTTGCTCACATTCTGGAAAAAGTGCTTTGTGCTAAAAGATAGCACAAATATTTTATTTATACATATGTATTGCAGATAAACTCAAGTAAAATACTATTCTGGAATGCAGTCCGCCAGGACGATGCTTAAGATTTCAAAGACTAACCAAGAGAAGCGGCAAGCAAATGATCCACAAATCCTACGTCATGCGCATATTATAGTGGTCAAGTAGCAGCAAGAGACGTCCGAGAGAGTGCCGACACTTAAATATCAACTCAAGTTTAGTATTGGGCGTGCGAGAGAGGTTTGGACAATTGAGAGAATCGCCAATGGTGCAAAATCACAATCGAGTCAAAAGTTGATCTCCTCCTCAATACAAAATTGTGATGTTTTTGGCGATTGTTCCGAGTCAGAGGTTGTTTCGATTAGTGATGGGCGAGTCTGAGATGTTTTAGGGCGAAGATAGCACATCGTCGAAAATGGTTTATAAACAAATCAAGATTGACAAGGCATGACGGAAATTCGTTCCACATACATACTTCATTTTAGGCTTGCCTTTGAACGCGAATGGAATCGCTGGTGAGTTGGGGATGCTTTCGCGACTGCTTCGATTGACGACTATCTTCAACTGAACTCAAGTACGAATAAGAATGGCAATGACTGAGAGTATTCAAGATACATATTTGAACAAGCGAGGCAATCGGGAAGCGCGGTCATAAAATCTATATTATTAATACGCTAACATAAATTTTGTTCCATCTTCTCCGTCGAAACTACTGAGCTAAGAACAATATTAGAAAAGTATTGCTCTCAAATAGAACTGCGCCAATTTTCATTAAAATTGGTTGGAAAATGTGCCCCAATGTGGTTGTTGTTGCATACTTTTTAATACAACAGAGCTGTGCCAATGCGCATGCATAGGTGAGTTTGTGCGTGCTCATCAAACGTACCATGCAATTGTGAACATGTTTGGCTGGAAGTGGTCTGTAGTTCCAAATAAGTAGAAACAATAAAAAGTAGTAAGGCAAGTAATAAGAAGGATAAGAAAGAATAAGTAGGAAAGAAATTGGGGAAAGAAAAGAGCGGAAATAGAAAGAAAGAAGTAGGTAGGAGAATTGTGAAGACGAGTAACGACAAGACCCCGAACAACAACAACAACAACAACAAAATAGTAGCAGTGACAGTAGCGAAAAAAGGAACAGCATCAACAGGAGCAACAACAAAATAGTAACAGTGACAAAAACAACAAACAATTAAGACGGAATCGCAATTTGGCGTTCGGTCGGTCGCGCTTCTGACAAGTGTGTAGAAATGAATGGAAATATATGGAGCAAATCGCATTGTGAGCTCAAGCGTTTGATCGTAAAATTTTTGTAATATCGTATATTCATTGCAACCTTGTATAACGCCCGAGTTGAACATTTCTCTACTAAGTCAGGCGTTTGACATTAAATAAATTCAAATTGTTTTCTTTCGATTAAAAGTTATGAAATTTATGAAAAAATTCAACAAAATATATTACTGCAAGTGAGCATGTTTCCAATCCAACATCTAATATCGAATGTCAGTGTGAAGCGGCTTTGAGGTACAATCAACGCGCGACCGACCTAACGACAAATTGCGATTCCGGCATTATACAAAAACTATTGCTGCACCTTAGTCATAAGAAAACATCTAGAAAAACTGTCGAGTTTCGACAGTAGGCAGCATTCTAGTTATTATTATTATTATAATGGAAACGGTGCTAATAAGTACCATGAAGGCCCAAATGTACTACAATCATCAATACTTTCCTCATTACATTTCCTTTAGGGAATATAACAACTTCCATGACTATGCCCCATAACTATCGCACAGCGATGGCCGCCTTCCCATTAAGGACTTTGTATAGTAATAAAGGCACTGAAGCGAAAGCTTCGGGTTTTCATTCCAAACCGCATGCTTTTTTCATTTGGTCGTTATTAAGTATAATCATGTTAGGTATTCAGCTTGAATGGTAGCCGTATTGTAGTGCTGAATATACAGCTGTCTACGATATAACTTTGTTATGTATTTCTTTCGTATAAATTTTTCTGTTTCAGCTTACTCTTCTTAACACAGTGAAGAAATGATCTGTGCTGAATTTGTACGTGCCACTCAATATGCTTTAGGAGTACCTGCGGTATATCTACACTCAAATAAATTTTGGTATAAATTTTAAACTTTTTTGGTCGATATATAGGACACGACCGAAAAATTATTAAAATTTAAACTTTGAAAAGTTTAAAAGATTTTTAAACTTTTAGGGTTTAGATTTTATTCCAAATTGAATTTTATTTTAAGACTTTCAAAAGTTTAAAATTTAAACCTTTTTTTGGTTTAAATTTAAAAAAAATTTCTGCTCCCAAATCCTCTTCATGCTTTTCCCTATTGTATCTTCTTTCCTATACTTTTTTCTCCTTTTCTACCATATTTTTCTCCCCCAACATCCCCTTAATCCTTTTCCATATTTCATCTTTTTCCTATCCTCTTTTTCTCCTTTTCTTCCTTCTTCATTTTATCTGTTTTCATAATTATTTTGTGTTTGTTTCTCATTCAAACAACCCCACACAGTCATTCATTCAAAAAAGCTTTTTTTATTGTTCATTTCTCGAAAAAGCAAGTTGGAATTTCAAATCAAAAATTAAAATTTTTTTTGTTGAAACCAAATTTTACGACCAATGAAAGTTTAAAATTTAAACCTTAAAAGTTTAAATGAGAAATAGTGTAAGATTTAAACCGAAAAAGTATGAAATTTATTCCAAAAAATACTTTGAAGTATTTGAACTTTTGTAAGTTTGAATTTTAAACCAAAAAGGAATAAGAAACTTTTAAATTTTCGAATGTTCAAAATTTAACCCAACAAAGTTTTAAATTTCTTTCAAACCAAATCAAAGTTTAAAAAAGATTCCAATATTTATAACAGAGATGTAGAATAATTATTATTTCATTTTCAAATTATAAAAAAGTCTCACAAATTTCCTTCCGAATCATAAAAGTCTTTTGTCAATATTTTTTTTCTGATGAAAATGATAAAAATCTTCTATAATTATTATTCAGAAACTTATATTTTAAAAATCTTTCCATAATAGTTATTTCAAATATATTTTTTTAAGTCTTCAAAGACTTTTATATTGAGACAAATTTGAAAAAAGTCTTTGCGTAATTATTATCAGTAACAAATTGTTTTTTATATCTTCAAAGACTTTTTCATTGAGACAAAGTTCAAAAATTTTCAATAACTTTCATGTAAGTATAAAATAAGAATCACTTTCATATAAGTACTTCAAAATTCAAGCAAATTTCCAATTTGAAATTGTATGAAAGATTTTTATCGAAGATATAAAAAATAAATTTGTCACTCAAAATAATTACTTAAAGATATTTTTGAAATTCGTCTCAATGAAAAAGTCTTTGAAGACTCAAAAAACAATTTGTTACGGATAATAATTACTCAAAGACTTTTTTCAAATATGTCTCAATATAAAAGTCTTTGAAGCAGGGACTTGTAACGCGTTTCGGTTTCGGTTTCTGTTACACAGCTAAGTAACGAAACAGAAACAGAAACAAAACTCCTTTGTAACAAAAGTCGTAACAAAACTCCGAAACGTTTCCAGCAGAAACAAAACCTGTACCGAAACTAAATTAATTTTGTTCCTTGTAACAAAATCCGTAACGAAACTAAATTAATTTTGTTTCTCAGTATCAGAAACAAAATTAATTTTGTTCCTTGCAACAAAAACAAAACCAGAAACAAAATTAATTTTGTTCCTTGCAACAAAAACAAAACCAGAAACAAAATTAATTTTGTTTCTCAGTAGAAAAACTATATTTGCAGAACATTAGGATGGACTTGTTATTTTTAGGTATATAATATACATACATATATATGTATGTCTGTGGAAACCAACTAAAGTATGGAATAAGACACTTTTATTTTTTAAATATTATCGTAAAGGACATTTATTCAAATACGCTCATAAAAAATTGAGAGCGAAATTATCGTAAGGGACAAAATTATGATTTTTTCGCAAACTGCAAATTTTTTCAAGAAAAAAGATATCAGGTTCAATATATTAATTAACCATCTAAACGCGTGTTCAATTTCATTTGAATATACCAGTAAAAAACAGTGAAAAAAACAAAAAAAAATGCTCTCCTGTAAAATTTGCTTTTGTCCCTTACGATAAAGTCGCACAAAGGGGTCGATATGAAGAAAAATATAAGTGGGTGACTATTAGGGTTGTCTTTTTTAATTTTTTTAAATGATATATAAAAACGCTTCATATGCATAGAACAACGGATTGTGAAAAGTATACATTAATTGTTATCAAGATATATTTAATTTCCTAATAATAGCTCATTCAGACTACTTTGTAGTGCAATTTCTACATCATCATGATTTTTATAAGACGTCGAAGCAGTACAGGATGCTTTGGCGGGTGTAATATCGTTTCGTATGGATAATGGGATATCCGACTTGCGTTTTTTTTATACTCAGCTGTACTAGTACACAGAGTATTATAGTTTTGATTTCCTAACGGTGGATTGTAACAGAATGAAATAATCGAGATAGATATAGACTTATATATATCAAAATGATCAGGGTGAAAAGAGAAATCGATTGAGCCATGTCCGTCCGTCTGTCCGTCTGTCCGTCTGTCCGTCTGTCCGTCTGTCCGTCTGTCCGTCTGTGAGCACGATAACTCGCGCAAAAATTGAGATATTTTGATGAAATTTGAAATGTAAGTTGGTATCAAGACAGGAACGGATGGTATTGAAAATGGGTGAAATCGGACCATGACCACGCCCACCTCCCCTATATAGTAAAAATCGGAAATTTTTTATCTCGGTCACTAATAGAGCTAGAGTGATAAAATTTCACACACGTATTGAGCTCAGGCCCTTATGAAGAAATATGGTGAAATTTTGGAAAATGGGCGGTGCCACGCCCACTTATTAAGGGGCAAACATTGAAAGTTTTATGAGTCATAACTCAGAAACCGTTGAAGATATATCGATGAAATTTGATAGGCGTGATATACTTACTTAGGCAAATGTTTGGACGAAAAATTGCCAAAATCGGTTGACGACCACGCCCACTTTTATATATGGGTATTATAAAGTGACCTAATAAAAGCATTTTAAGCGATATCTCTGTCAAATATAAAGATATATCATTGAAATTTTATGGAAGGTGTCCAATTATGGACATAAAACAAAAAATACAAAAATTTTAGAAAATGGGCGTGGCACCGCCTCCTTTTAGAAGCAGGAATATACGAGATTTCTGAGCCCATAACTCGACAAATAATCGATATATTATGACGAAACTTGGTCTATACACTTTCACTACTTGTAGTAATACATGTTCGAAATTTTAGCGAAATCGGTTGACGACCACGCCCACTTTTATATATGGGTATCATAAAGTGGCCTAATAAAAACATTTTAAGCGATATCTTTGTCAAATATAAAGATAATTCATTGAAATTTTGTGGCATGAGTTCTACAATAGATCGGAAACAAAAAATAGAAAAATTTCGGAAAATGGGCGTGGCACCGCCTCTTTTCAGACAAAGGAATCAACGAGATTTCAGAGCCCACAACTCGACAAATAATTGAGATATTATGACGAAACTTGGTTTATACACTTTTATAACTTGTGTTAATAGACACGCAAAAATTTATTGAAATCGGTTTATGACCACGCCTACTTTTTAACAAAGATATTTCTGGAACACCCTTTGGGAATTTGTAACAAGACTTCTTTGTAACTAGAAGTCATAAAGGAATGAAATTTTGCACAAAGAATAATATTCATATGCTTAGTTGGATGACTGATAAAAATGTTGAAAATGGGCGTGGCTACGCCCACTTTATGCAGCACTCGCTTTATATAAAATACAACGTGTTTTCATCAAACGCAAACAAACAATGAAAGCATACAGCTGAGTATCTAATGTTCGATTCCACTCGAACTTAGGCTTCCTTACTTGTTTTTTTGTGTATTTGCTTAATTAATCAAGCTTTATTACATTTCTGTCAATTTATCATTTCTCGCAGCCAATTATAGTCCGAAACAAGTTTCTAATAGGTATTAGTTAATAAGTGGCCGCTGTGGTGCAGTGGGTAGAGTGCTCGCCTGCTATGCCAGAGGTCTCGGGTTCAAACCACGGTCCGAGCCAAACAAATTTTTCTAATTAGTAAAAATCCAATTATTGGGTTTTTTAAGAGCAGCGGTCACCTCTCGGCAGTGGGCGGCATACCCTCCGAGAGTATTTCTGCCATGAAAAAGCTTCTCACAAAAAATGCATTCGCCGTTCGGAGCCGGCATAAAACTGTAGGTCCACCCAATTAGTAGGAAAAACAAAAAGGAGCACACCTCGAATTGGGAGAGAAGCTCGGCCATAAAACTCGTCAGAGTTATAATAGCGCCATTGTATTATTATTATTAGTTAATAAAGCAAATTATAAGGGGTTTTTTAATTTCGCGTTAGTAAATTTTCACATATTTTCCTAACTCCAGTTGAGTTAAAAAAAAAGGGGAACGTGAGTAAGGAGTACTCATGAACATTGATGTGTAATCAGTTTCGAAATAGGACTTTTATTCTCTTTCCATTATTCCTTTTTTCACTGGTTTTCTATCGATTAAAATGCGACTATCGTTTTTATAATTTTTTGTTGCCATTGTCACTGCTACATTTTGTTGTTTTTGTTTGTTTTGTTTGTTTCGGTGTTTGGTTTTTGGTTTTTGATTTTTAATTTTTGATTTTTATTTCTGATTTTGATTTGTTTTGTTTTGCCCAGAAACACACAAGATCATTCGGATCCACGTTTAACCCATATCTCGGGGCTCCGTGTAGAAGTCCTACTCAAAACCTTTCATTTGATACCAACATTGCTCAGAAATATTCAAGGAACATCCGGGTCCTCATTTTGACCCATATGTGGAGACCCGATCTAGAATAGAGCTCTATACGAAAGCCCCGCTCAACATCTTTCATTTGATACCAATATTGTAGAAGGCCAGCTCAAAACCTTTCATTAGATACCAATATTACTCAGAAACACACAAGATCATCCGGGTCCTCATTTTGACCCATATCTCGCGACCCGACCTAGGAATCATAAAGAATAGGGCTCCCTCTAGAAGCCCTGCCCAAAACTTTTCATTAGATACGCGTAAAGTTTACCTGTTTTTCGAAATTACTCGTAGCTACAGCAAAGATGTTTGCACATCAAAATGCCACAGGTATACATATATATATTATATACCTAAAAATAAAAAGTCCATCCTAATGTACGGCAAATAGTATTATAATAATTTTTGTAGTTTTGCCACTGAGAAACAAAATTAATTTCGTTTCTGGTTTTGTTTTTGTTGCAAGGAACAAAATTAATTTTTTTAATTTTTTTTCTTTGTTTCTGACACTGAGAAACGAAATTAATTTTGTTTCTGAGAAACAGAATTAATTTAGTTTCGTTACGGATTTTGTTACAAGGAACAAAATTAATTTAGTTTCGTTACAGGTTTTGTTTCTGCTGGAAACGTTTCGGAGTTTTGTTACGACTTTTGTTACAAAGGAGTTTTGTTTCTGTTTCTGTTTCTGTTTCTGTTACAAGGAACAAAATTAATTTAGTTTCGTTACAGGTTTTGTTACTTATTGAAACGTTACAATCTTTTGGTTTCGAATTTAGTTTCTATCCTTTAATGTTTCTTGGAACAGAAACGCCAGAAACGAGAGTTTCGTTTCGTTACGAGTTTTGTTACAAGTCCCTGCTTTGTAGATATAAAACAATATTTCTCATTTATAATAATTACAAAAAGACTTAAAAGAAATATCTCAGAAATAACTATTATGGAAAGACTTTTACAATATGTTTCTTTCAATAATAATTATTTTTCGATTTTTATTTTTTTTCTTATAATAATTACAACTCTGATTTATAACAAAAGCAGGTATTCCGGCATGAAAAAAGAAAATCGCATCACCTCACAAATGGGCCTAGTGGGTAATCATAGAATAATACATATTTATTTTCACTGATAGTTCTCAATTTCTACTTGAACACAATTTTTAATTACTGTCAGTTTTGATAATTTACGAGTAATCATTCACTCTCATAAACAAAGCATTTGTCAAACTTTTTTGCTCATTTCACATACTATTCCACACATTCAATTGCCTATCGCAAATTTGAATTTGAAATTCCTAATAAAAATGCAAAATAGGTAATTGCATACACGTACTTAATACCTGTTGGCTACACACCTTGATCGGAGTTTGTATCATTTTACCGCATTCAACTGCATCTGCATGTAATTTATATGTATGTATGTATGTAGTTATGTGTGGTAGCAACCTGCAACAACTAGTTGTATAACAACGCCTCAAACAACTATTTATGTATATGTATCTACATATGTATGTACAATAACAATGATGAAAATCACACAAATTCATCGAAAATTCAACACATAAATCAAACTGAAAACCGTAAACTGACATGAATGACAATTACATTACATTATCGTTGGTGTAATTAGATATGCAGTAGTTAGTATGTAGGCAGTAGTTATGTAGTGTGTGTGATAGCTCTTGTATAGATGGACAGCCATGAGAGCTATACCATAAACTTCATCATCACCCTCAGCTAACGCTAATAACAGTTTCGCAGAAAATTGCATGAAATGCGAATAATTTGACGCATGGGCTCTACATGAACTGAGTAGGTATCATTTAAGTTCGGTGGAAAAATAGAATTATGTAACTCAAACAGTGTTAGTGGCGTAGAGGTGAGAGGGCGAATTTTGTGTACACTCATGCTACTCAGAATTTCATTTGGTAGCACTTGAATTACGCAGGGTTGCATTTTTTTAGCACTGGATTTTAGTCAGGGAAGCTTTAAATAACATTGGTTTTACTCACAGCTGTCACTGCACTAGTCTTAGCACTAGTTTTAATCAGTAATGCCTTTTGTGGTACTGAAGTTACTCAAAGAGAGATCTAATAGGAGTTATTTTATACTCAAATATATGCACTTTTGGTTGCTGAGAGATACAACGCTTCTTACTTTACACAGAGCTACATATGTTTGGTAGCACTGGTGCCTTTAGTAGCAGTGGTTTTACTTACAAATGCATTTGGTAGCACTTGAGTTACTCAGAAATGCGTTTTGTAGCACTGGTCTTATACGCAGATGCATTGGGTAGCCACTAGCTGCAGTAAGATCTAAATTTAGCAGCATTTGAATTGCCCAGAGATTGGCTTGGTTTATTTCGAGTTAAATTTGGCAGCATTGTTTGAAATCAGAGTTGCTTTTGGTACGCCTGGAGGCGTTGACGTCGTTGCTCTTTTAAGCATTTGGTAGCCCCAAATTTACACAGAGTTGCATTTGTTAGCCTTAACTTTACGCGGAGCTGCATTTCGTAGCACTTTTCTTTACTTATTTTCGTCAATTGATATTTCAGAAAATTTGCAAATAATTTGCTATGACCTTCTACTCAAATCTATGGTCAGCTTTGTAAAATTAGCTACAGTATGCGTGTAAATCGTAGATACTCTCATCATGTGTGTTTATTTGCAATGAACTGTGCAAAGAAAACATTAAAAGCCTAGCTCCGGTAGCATAATATAAGAAAATGTTTTCGTGTGTAATCGATATTGCTTGTAGCTTGAAAATTGTTTTCCCGAAATTTTCTTGTTACATGAATTACTATTTAATCAACAAGTGGATGGATTTTTGTTGTTAATTCAAATCTTTTGGTTTGTTTTTAATTCATTACTGAGTTTAGTAAGCATTTGGAAATCTTGTCATGTCTCATGCCGTCAATGCCAAGTTTCTTATGTTTTTCTGAAAAACTGCAATCAGTGTTGTTGCGGTTGTTATTGTTATAGACAGCTTGTTGCTGCTTTTGTGATGTATTTGAAACAAGTCTGATGAGAGGATGTGGTGGTCTCCGAAATGGATCCATGACTTCTACCAAAAAAAATTTTTTCAATTTTTCTTAATTAAAAACTGGCCAATAGCTCTATAAAATTCACATAAAAAAATAATTCTTAGAATTAAACGGCCATGTAAAAACATACGTAATGCATTTATTTAGTGAGTAGAATGGATTGCCGTCTCATGTCGACTCCTTGAAATATGTACATCTTTTAGCTGGAAGTTTTGGCAGCGACCGTTGGGTGGTAGGTAGTCAGTTATTAGAGCGACATAAAGAGAAAACGAGCTGCAATCGTAAACGCTGAGTAAATATGCAGTACAACATATCGACGGCTGAGAATAAGATCGCCCTATTTCAAGAATTGTTTCAAAAACGCCCTATTCCAAAAATTGTTTGAATAACGTCCTATTTCAGATTTTGCTTCAAGAACGCCCTATTTGAAAAATTGTTTCAATAACGTCCTATTTCAGATTTTACTTCAAAAACGCCCTATTTCAGACAAAATTCCATACACATTTCTCTGAAATAGGGCGTTTTTGAATAATTGTCTGAAATAGGACGTTATTGAAAAAAATTTTCAAATAGGGCGTTTTGAAGCAAAATCTGAAATAGGACGTTATTCAAACAATTTTTGGAATAGGACGTTTTTGAAATAATTTTTGAAATAGGGCGATCTTATTCTCAGCCGTCGATATACAGTCATGTAAAATATCGTAGCAACACAAATTTTATTTAAAAATACTAAATGAAATAAAATTGCAAGGGAATAAAATGAAAAAAAAAAAAAAAAAAATCAAAGCGTGAGTAACGAGTACTCATGAACATTGAGGTGAAAACACTGCCGAAATCGGATTTTTATTCCCTTTCTGGTTTTCTTTTGACTAAAATGTTAATATAGTTTTTTATAATGTTTTTGTGGTTATTGTTACTGCTACTATTTTTTTTTTGTTTTTCCTTTTTGGTTTTGTTTTTGTTTGTTTTTTTTTTGTTTTTTTATTCTTTTTGTTTTTTCTTTGTTTTTTATAGTTTTTTCTGTTATTGCTTTCTTCATTTTTTGTTTTTTTGTTGTCTGATTTTTTGTTGTTCTTGTTATCTGTACATATACATATGTATGTAGGTATTTATTTGTATGTTTTCATGTTAAAACATGTTGCTCCTTTTGGTTTTGTCTATTTGTCACGTTGTTGCAGAAATTCCTTCTGAACTTCAATTGTAACTTTCTGAACTTAAACTAGAAAAGGTGTAGTAAAGTAAGAAACAGCCAAAGTTTTTGTTAATAACTTTTAACGGGCAAAAAATAAATCATTCCTGCATTCAGGTTCGTCGATTGGTTTCTTGTTTTTTTAATTTTTAAGAACTTTAGCAGTTAGCAAAACTAGGAAATTATGTACAAATTTCGCTCCATATGGGTATACCGCGCCGATACGCCGATTTTACGGATTATCTATATATATAAAAATGATTTGGTATTTAATTGTAACGCTAAAACTTGAAAACGGCTGAACCAAATCAAATACTTCCTTAGGGGGGTTTGTTTGTTGTCATCCCGCGAAGGTTTAGTCGAAGAAAAATTTAAAAAATGTTAGGGGGGCGTGGCACCTGCCATACAACCTTAATTTTTAAAACTGATTATCTCTAAAACAGTTCAAGGTAGGGAGCTGAAAATTGGTATAGAGCGAAATGATATCAAAACCATTCCCACGCATAAAAGTGGGGGTTATCGGTAAAAGGGGCATGGCACCTCCCATACAAACTTAATTTTTCATGCTGAATATCTCTATTTTGTTTACGCTAGGGGCTTGGAAATTGGTGTGGAGATAAACGATAACAATTCCATATTAACGCAAAATAATAGGAGTTGTACGAAAAGGGGGCGTGGCACTTCCCTACAACACTTAATTTTTTAAGCTGAATATCTTTAAAAGGATTTAAGTCAGGGACCTGGAAATTGGTACAGAGATATATGATATCAAAACAATTTTTGCGCACCTCTAACTAAGTATGAGGGCACCCTTACCCACAAATTCAGTCATTTTATAGAAAGTCAGGATACGTAATTCGGTAATTGGGATATAGGAGGGCAACATTTTTTCGTAGAAAAAAAAAAACGCCATTAGGCTGCCCTTTCGGCGACTTTTGGAGAGACTCCGCCAAAATTATAAGAGAGATTATGCGAGAGAGCGCAGAGCGATTTGTGTTATATTAGTTAGAATGTGTGTGATACCTCTCATTTGTCCGTGCGGGCCACTTTTGCCGTTATATGTTTTAGAATTTAACCCTCTAACGCCCACGTAAATGTGTATTTTTAAACCTTTTCCAAAAAATCGTTTTTGCAGGAAATTCGCCACGAAAATTTGCAGCACACAATTATAGCGGTGGAGGTCAGATGAAATGATGAAAAAATTGTGCGGTCTACAGTTAAGTTAATGCCAACACATCCTGACACATTTAAAGATTCTTACGTCATACGGCAATAAAGAGAACATGCTCATTTGGATAATAATAAGATCAGTGTATATAGCACAATAAATAGTACAATTTCATGATTTCCTCATGCAATTAAGTATTATTTTTTGAAACACAGGTGTATCTGATTACATACAAATACAAGCTCATAATGCGTGTGTTACATACGTACATTCATGCTGAATCTACAACTGCTGCTGCTGATCCAGTGAAGCAGCAACATTTTGCGGCTAAAGCACATACCGGGCAGCAGCACAGGAACACAAAGCACAAAGAAACAGAAACACACACGCAGGCGCAGTGAGTTATGATGATGCCACCATATCCGATTGTCAACCAATGCAGCGCTAATCAACTTCCGGCAGCGCAGTGGAAAGCAGTGATGTGATACGTAGGGAAAATTCCCTACATGTAGGGATTTTAGTCGGAAAAAAGTGACCGTAGGGAAAGAAGGACAGATTTTTATAAAATAGCTAAATGTAGGGATTTTTTGGCAAAGTCAAATCAAAATTTCAATTCAACTTTTTTTCACTTCAACACTGGCAGTCGATCTGAATAATGAAAATGCTGCGAAGACGAGTTAAATCGCGAACCCTTCAATGACGTAATTGGAGAGGGAATACCGTATAGTGAACTATCTAATAACACGATACTTTTAATCAGGGCATCGGAGCAAAAGATTTTTTTACTCTGGCTACGCTCTTAGCTCCGAATTTTTTTTTCCGTTACGACCAACTAGATGGTATTTTGTTGGTATTTCGTTTGGCTTTTTCAATATAGCTTGCTCGCTTACACCAACGCAAAACTGTATTTGACCATCTCTTTCACACAAAAAACCTTGTAGAATACCAGAAAAAAACGTAGTGTCATATGGGCTAAAGCAAAGTATTTGACGCAATAAATTTTTTTTATTATTTTTTAGAGAAATGCTGTACCTATGATAGTATCAATGAAATGTTTCGTTCCCTTACATATTTATATGCCTACGTCAACCTACCTATATATCGCACGTTTTATTCAATAGGGATTTAACTTTTTTTTCGGATATATTTTTTATTGTATCATTCTTTGAGAATATAACAATTTTTATAAAATCTTAACCTAAAATACAACTCGTTATTCGTTGCCACTGCTTCAAATAACATTTGGATGAAGAGCAATTTTATTTAATATAAAATAAATACTTGTGAAGACATACATATCTGTAGTAGTATACTTATGTGAGTATTTTTTGGATTTACTTATAGTATTTATGTACGTTATTTCATTTTATATTCGGCTTGATGTTCTTCATTTTCATTATAAAGTATGTATTTATGCTGTCGGAATGGAGTGGAATTCCAATCAGCTGGTTGTATAGTATTAAAAGTTCGACCGACTTGAGGACAGGATCCTCGAGGAAACAATTGTGTGTTGCAAAAGTAAATGCTGTTGCAGTTTACGGATTGGAAGGAATTCCAATAAGCTGCATGTATGAAATTGGGGGTTTTTACGGCTTAATGGGATAGGATCGTACGGAACACTCATGTATTAGTAAAGGCTGTTGCAGCTTTTGGAATGGAAGGAATTGCAGTAAGTTGCATTTTTTTAAATTTGGAGGTTGTACGACCTAATAGGATAGGCTCCTCGAAGTTTTAATTTTAGTGGCTCTAGCCTTGGTCACAATTAAGCAGAATATCCTTTCTTTTTAACCGCTTAGGATACCTCTGTTCTAATAGATTCTTAGCCAATATGTTTGGATGGTTGACTAGCCTGCTTGTGTAATTAGATTGTATTTTTGTTATTTCTTCACTCACAGTGTTTATCTTTAGGTCGCTATGGATAGCGGAATTTTTCATATACCAAGGCGCTCTACATATTGACCTTAACGTTTTTGATTGCAGTCATTGGATTCTTTCTAAGGTGGATTTGGATGCAGAACCCCAAAGTTGCATCCCATATATCCAAGATGGTTTAATCACCATGTTAAATAATAGTAATTTGTTCTCCAAGCTCAATTTGGATTTTGGACCAATTATCCATTGTAATTTGTTTATTTTCAACTTAGATTGAACTATTTTGTTATCAATGTGATTCCATGTCAATCTTCTATCCAGTGTGATACCAAGGTATGTTACGAAGTCTTTCTGGGGTATCGTTTCTCCATTTATTGTAACTGAAGGGCATGTGTCTCTTTTTAGCGTAAAAGTTACTTGGATGCATTTGGACTCATTGACTTTAATTCTCCAGGTCGAAAGCCACTCCTCTAGTGTTTTTAGATGGTGCTGTAGTCGACTTGTAGCCACGATGGGATTTGAATGGACGCTTAGAATTGCTGTGTCATCCGCAAAAAGTTGATGTTAGAAGATTTTCGTTTGTTGGCAGATCACTTGTAAAAATTAAGTATAGAATGGGACCTAAAACGCTTCCTTGTGGGACTCCTGCAGATATATAGTAACTTCCTGTGGTATAGCTTTTTTGCCTTACTCGGAATTTTCTTTCAGTTAGAAAGCATTCTAAAATCGCGCAAATGTTATATGGAAGTGTGCGTCTTAGTTTGTAGAATAGCCCTTCCAGCCATACTTTGTCGAAGGCCTGTGCCACATCTAATAATCCTGCTGTGCAATATCGTTTGGTTTCAAAAGCGGGCCGTATGTTTGATACGATTCTATGCACTTGCTCTATCGTACCATGTTTCTCTCTAAAGCCAAATTGGTGACTTGGTATGGTCCCATGCAATTCCAAGATGGGCTGCATTTTTCTCAGCAACAATTTTTCAAATATTTTGGAAAAAATTGAGATTAGGCTTATTGGTCTTTAAGAGCTCACCACTGTCGGGTTTTTGCCTGGTTTGGGAATCATTATTATTTCGGATAGTTTCCACGTTTCAGGAAAGTGGCATAGGTTTAGGAGACTGTTGAAAATATATAGTAATAACTTAGTTCCAACTGGAGGGAGCTGTTTTATAATTTCGCCCGTTATCCTGTCATACCCAGGTGCCTTGTTTTTCTGAATGTCATTAGAAATAACATTGATCAAGTCGTTTATATGGAATCGAAGCGCAACTGCTGGTAAGTGCGAAACAGTTTCAAGGGGGATGTTGTTGCCTTGATGAGATGTAAATACAGTTGAAAGATGACTTGCAAATGCGGTTCCTTTCTCTTGGTCGCTTCGAGCAAAGTCGCCATTATGCAACCGTAATGGAGGGTCCTGCAGGACTGGCCTTTTGAAATTTTTAAGTGCGCGCCACAGGGAGTATTCTGTTGCAGGTGTGGCTGATAGTGACATCAATCTATTTTGAAAATCTGTTTCCCTGCTAGTCTCCAATAGTTATTGAAGTTCTTTCGTGCATTTGTTTAATTCGTATTTCAGAAATGGAGAACGGAGCCTTTGCCAGTCTCTCCTAAGTTTTCTTTTATTCAATACCAAGTTCGTGATGGCTTCCCCCTTCAGGAAACTGGGATTTTGGGCACATGTTCTTTTAATCCGTGAGTTGGTTGCTACTCTTGCTGCCATTTGGAGAGCGTTAGTGAAACCGATAATCGCACTGTCCATCTCGCCAGGTGACTTGAGGCTTGCATTTAAGTTAATATGGGAAATTATGTATTTTTTGTACTTAAGCCAGTTAGTATATTTATTAGTTAAGCCAGGATTTAGTTCGTAAAAAGTTGGGGATGTGTTATTAGTTATAAGGCTAGGTGAGTGATCGGATGATAGATCGAAAAGTGGTTTTATCTGAACTCTTCCTCGCTCTAAGCCGCGAGTAACACCAAAGTCGATGAGGTCGGGTGTTTTTCTTCTATCAGCAGGCCAATATGTTGGTTGACCGGTGGAAATTATATCTAAACTATTGATTTGAATAGCTTTGAACAGGTTTCTTCCCTTTGGTGATATTAATCTAGATCCCCAAAAATTATGTTTTGCGTTATAATCTCCCGCTGCAAGAAATTTTGTGCCTAACTTGGAGAAGAATTCAGTGAATTGGGATTCTGTTATATTGTAGCGGGGGGGACAATATATTGCAGTTATGGTCATCCCACCAGAACTATAATCTATATGAACGGATGTTGAGTGGATGTAATCTTTGCAATATTCTTCCAGAACATGATGTCTAATTCTTTTTTTATAAGTATACCGGTTCCACCTCTAGCTTTTCCTTCCGGGTGTTTAGTGTCGTAGAAAGCAAAGCCATCAATACTAAAATTATTGAAAACTGTCAAGTGAGTTTCGGACAATAGCATTATGTCTATTTGGTGGCTTTCTAGGAAGATCTGGAGTTCATTCCGGTGTTGGCTTACACCGTTCGCATTCCAATAACCTATATTGAGGGAATTCATGGTCTTGTTAAGATTGTTTGTAGTAGGAGGTTTTAGTTCCTAATTAATTCTTGCATCATATTTTGCATTGATTTCATATGATCTTGCATCATTTGCACAAAGCTGTTTAACGTTTTTTCCAAATTTGTAGATGGAGTGGGAATCTCCTGCGTTTCTGGCTCCTTCATACCTTTCAGAGCTTCTGAATATGTCCTGAAACGATTCTGAGGAACGTTGTTATAAGTCGTATTTGGAACATTTTGTGGTTTTGGAACTAGTTAGATCTTTGGGGTCGAGGCGCAACTAGTGGTTTTCTGAGTACTCTTTTCCTTTAAGGAGGTATACACCGGGCAGCCCCTGTAATTTGCCGTGTGATTTTCTCCGCAATTGCTACATTTCTTTCTTGGTTTCACACAATCCTTGGAGGTATGTAAATCCCCACATATAACACAAACACTAGTCAAGGTGCAGTATCGCTTAGTGTGCCCAAACTCCTGACAGTTGTGGCATTGTACAGGTCCCACCCGTTTGTGTAGTTCTTCCACCGAGATACGACGGTGCAGAAGGTACCATAGGTTGTATATGGGATGTACATCTCCCTTCTTTAAGAGTTGGAACTCTGGATCTATTTCTACTCGAAACATTGGCTGTGGTATGTTCGATTTGTTTTTTATGTTATGTACATATCGTACTTTAAACCCTTCTTCTTTTAGAGCATTCTCAATTTCAGTTGGACTTACGGAACTTTCTATTCCTTTCAACACAACAGACAAGCCGCGGCTACTCTTCAGCTGGAATGTATAGAAAGACTTCTTGTTTTTTTCAAAGTCGTTGGTTACTTTACGGAAGTATTCCTAGCCGTACGTTTGGATTTTGACTTCCTGGATATTTCCCTTTTTAATTGGTACAATGTGGAAATTCTTCTCCCCTATCAACGCTATCAATTTGTTTACAAGTAAGCCAGAACTTGGTTCTCTCAGGTAGATTGGTGGAGGTTTGGATTTTTTTTGCGGTATTTCCGGAGTATTATCATCCTTTTGCGCAAGGAGGCTAAATCTGTTATTGGCTAATGCTACTTGGGGTGCATCATTTGATGGTTCTTTCACCGTGGAATTTTTTAAAACTTTATTAGGTTTACCGCTTTTTTCGGGGACCGCTTTCTTTTAACTACTGATATATAGCGGTCCATTCCGGTTTGAACCTTTTCGCCCACTTTTTGCATTTCACTACTCGTTTTTGAGTTAGATGCAGCTGTTGCGTTATTTGAATTCCCTAAGGATTTAGGTAGAGGAAATTGCGGAATATTTCCAGGAATATCGGGTGAGCAGGATCGTGCTCTTTGATCGTCTGTTTTATCTTTACGCACGTTTAGGTTGGTTTCATTGGTACTGCACCTCAATGTGAAATACCCATTGTTCCTCAATATGTTATTGTTAGAGTGAGTGCCTGGAGCACTCATGTATTTTATTTTATTTATTTTATTTTATTTTAATCTGTTTTATTTTTATTTTATTTATTTTATTTAATTTTGCTTATTTATTTCCTTTTATTTGTATTTTATTTATATAAATATATGTATATTATCAATTTGCACTTGTGCAGTGCACTAACTGCCGGCAATGCAATGCACTAACTGCCGGTAATGCAGTTCACCGGAAATGCAGGATTTCAGCTGATCCAACTGTCGAATGGGGTTGGCAGCGTCACCTGCTGGTACAGCACAGCTGATGCAACTCTGCGCAAAGCAAAATGTTGCTTAGTATGTATGTATTTATATGTTTATCTTTATGTATGTATATATGTATATAAATAAGTATTTATTAAAACTACTAAGTTCTTAAATACTTATCTTTTGTAGAACTTTCACGATCCCGGAGAGGAAAATCGCTTCCCAAATTTCTCGGCACAAATTTTAAAAGCCGATTAATAATAAGTAAATACGAAAATTAATAGCAAAATCACGGAGCGATACAATTTGGCTTATGAATCTGCCAGTGTTGCCGCGGAAAACGCAAACAAAATTTTAGAGCCTATACACACTTGCGACTCAATCGATTTGCTTTGATTTGCATGGGAATGTATGGAAGCATTCACACTACCCAGCTAACAATTTTACCCGAAATCTGTTAGATTTCTATCAGATTGTCGGCAAAAAACTCCGAAATCAATAAGTTTTCTGTACGACTTCTTCTAGAGAAATGTATGAAGACGTTGACAGGAATTCTTACAGACATGTCTTGGGAAATTCTGTGTTTTTTACCGACGATTCGGACAGATATCTAACAGATTTCTGAAGGAACAATGAGGGGAAATTCTATTGTTTTCCGACATATCTGATTGATATCGTACAGATATCTGAAGAAAATCGTGCAGAATTCTGCAATATTTGTCGATGAATCTAACGGATATCTTATAGATATCTCAAGAAATTTCGTGAGGATTTCTGATTTAAATGCCGAAGAATCTGATGGATATCTTACAGATATCTAAAGAATTTTCAATTAAAATTCGCATAAATGTAGTGGCAAATTAATTATTAAAGTATTTATTATATGTAAATTAATTTAGATACATATGTACATACATGTATACATGAGGGCTTAGTCTAAGATCTATTATATGTATTTAAAACGTTTTTCATGCATTCCGCCAGAGCCGTTAATAAGCTTCCTTGAGTATGGTAACGAACCAGCGATATACATTACCGGATTATTCGCTCACTTTGGCTTCCAATACATGTTTGTGTGTACATAGGCAGCAATCTGCAAAAGCTGACTATGTCGGAAATAATAAAGAATTGAACCAAGTCCAAATCGGCACAGCTATTATTCCATTGTTTTTTTTAAGGCCTGACGCTACATATCCGGCTATTTTTATGTATATATCAAGTTTGTACATATGTATGCATATTTTATATTGCACATTTTGTTTTATTAATTTTTTTTTAAATTTTGTACTGATTACAAATAGAAATTTTCTTGTACAAATTCAAAAGAATAAATTGAAAATATTTTGACATATGTATCTGCACGAAATCGGTCCGATATCTATAAGATTTGTCGGATGAGAAAAACTCAGAATATTTTCAGAATTGTCTGAATCAGAAATTGTCTGGCAAAATTGTTAGCGGGGTACATTCAATTAGTCGAACAACTGAAACAGTTGGATTTGCATACAAAAGCCCAATTCGACTAAATCGATTGAGTCGCAAGTGTGTATAGGCTCTTATAATTTCAAAGAGTTTCCTTCTACGGCTAACTACAAAATCACTTTTATTTCCGCCATTTTTATCGTTTTGAGTATTTTATAAGACTAGACTCAAAGGCATGACCCAGTTATTGAATTATATGGCAAAACCCCAGAAATCGAAAATTTCGAGTTAAATCCCTATTGCATAAAACGTGCGATATATATGTTACATACAACGCATTAATACATATATTTTTTTATTATAATAACACTGTAGGTAAATTTTTAACTTTTGAAATATCACAGAGAAACGCCGAAACACGTCAACTTAATTTTTGGCTGTAGAATACGATGGCATTTACAGAAAGTCAAAGTTAGCTCTTGTTTTCGAGATATTTAGGAAAGAAGTTTCAGAGCTCTGAAGGTAATTTTTTTTCCATCTATAAACTTTACTCAGGCTTGGAACCCTTTACGCGCATAATAATTTTGACAGTTGCTCTTACTTAATTGGGGTATTCTAAATTCAATGCCGCCTTTAGTTTTCCCAAATTGGCTCCGGTTTTCGAGATAACGGTATTTAAAAATTACCATCAATTTGGACTTTTTTGTTAATAACTCAGTCAGTTTATGAGATAGATTGCCAAAACTTTGCACGTGACAATATTTTAGTATTTCCTTAACTATTTCTGAAAATAATTGAAATCGGGTGACTATAACATATAGCTGCCATACAACCGATTTTTCAGATGTGGACATTTTGGGGTATAGCTTCGCTATTCAAACAGCTAAGGACATGAAACTTAGGAGAATTTCTACCTGTATTGACCTTAATCTATTCTCTGAAAATTGTCAAGATCGGGTCACTATAACATATAGCTCCCATACAACTGATTGTTCAGATATATGGTTTTGCACATTTATTTCCTTATAACTCCGAAAATAGTCATTCTGCGTGAAAAAGCAACATAAACACTTTCATTCAAAATTAATAGGTGAAAAATTTTCTCATATACGATTTCCACGTAACTGCATCAGTTATTGCACTTTTGTGCAACCAAAGTTGAAATTTCACCATAGGCATTTTTTCAAGCCCAATAACTCATATATCGTATTAAATGAATTAGATGATCTTTATATCGTCTTACAGAGAGTTAAAAGAACTATTATACAGTTTTTAAATGAAGAAAATATATGCATATTTGAGGATTTTATACGCATTTGAATAATTTTTTTGTTAATTTTTCATAAAATTTTATTCCAAATAATGCCTAAAAGTATGCTTCAATAGTTTTCAAACAATAGTTTTGTAGGAAAATTTTACTATAAATGCATATAAAATCCTTAAACATGCATATATTTTCTTCATTCTGCGTAATAGTTCTTTTAATTCCCTGTAAGACGATGTAAATATCATCTAATTCATTTAATACGATATATGAGTTATTGGGCTTGAAAAAAATGCCTATGGTGAAATTTCAACTTTGGTTGCATAAAAGTGCAATAACTGATGCAGATATGTGGAAATCGTATATGAGAAAAATTTTCACCTATTAATTTTGAATGAAAGTATTTATATTGCCTTTTCACGCAGAATGACTATTTTCGGAGTTATAAGGAAATAAATGTGCAAAACCATATATCTGAACAATCAGTTGTATGGGAGCTATATGTTATAGTGACCCGATCTTGGCAATTTTCAGGGAATAGATTAAGGCCAATACGAGTACAAATTCTCCAAAGTTGCATGTCCTTAGCTGTTTAAATAGCAAAGTTATACCCATAAATGTCCACATCTGAAACATCGGTTGTATGGCAGCTATATGTTATAGTCACCCGATTTTAATTATTTTCAGAAATAGTTAAGGAAATACTAAAATATTGTCACGTGCAAAGTTTTGGCAATCTATCTCATAAACTGACTGAGTTATTAACAAAAAAGTCCAAATTGATGGTAATTTTTAAATACCGTTATCTCGAAAACCGGAGCCAATTTGGGAAAACTAAAGGCGGCATTGAATTTAGAATACCCCAATTAAGTAAGAGCAACTGTCAAAATTATTATGCGCGTAAAGGGTTCCAAGCCTGAGTAAAGTTTATAGATGGAAAAAAATTACCTTCAGAGCTCTGAAACTTCTTTCCTCAATATCTCGAAAACAAGAGCTAACTTTGACTTTCTGTAAATGCCATCGTATTCTACAGCCAAAAATTTAGTTGGGGTGTCTCGGCGTTTCGCTGTGATATTTTGACCTCCCTACAGTGTAATTGTTCAAAACAGTAAATCATCAGTATTTTATTGTAATTTTTTTGATTTCTTTGAGAGCCAGTGTGTATGCAGTATGCATTAGAACAGCCGATTTTCATTATTTAGTAAAAGAAAAAACGTTCATCTACTGCCGTGCGGTTTCTTCATTGTTCTAGCATGGAAATAACTAAAAAAAAGTGTAGGGAATTACGTAGGGAAAATTTGAAACAAGCGTAGGGAAAAGTAGGGATTTTTTTCTTGCTCTGTAGGGAATTTCCAAAAAAGTATCTACCATCACTGGTGGAAAGGCATACAGAGGAGGATGTGTGTATATCCAGCAATTTTACTCTTTTATATGTGCAGCTAATGTGTGTGTGCATATTTGTGCTTATTGCATGTAATTTCGCATTCAGCATTAATTTGTATACAACAACAACAACAACCACAACAACAACAACAACACCACATAAGCCACAACAATAGCAAGAACAAAATGTTGCCAGCAAAATTAGTTTGCACAAACCAAGAGCCAAGCATGTGACTGGATTTTGAATAGCAACAGATTTGCTAATTGTGAATATGTATGTGTGAGTGTATGCGTATGCTCAATGTGTGAGCTGGAGTGTGTTTTGTGTAGCAAAAAGCGGATACATTTTCTAGTACAAAAGCATAAAGAGCGGTGGCATTAATAACTTTAGCAGAGCAATGGCAATGGCAATAGCATGTGTAACAAAAGTATAAAAGAAAAACAAAAAAACACTAGAAGCAAAGTAAATGCAAAACATAACAAAACCGGATAAATTAGAGTGCTTTAGAAACAACAAAAACAGCAACAGCAACGGTAATAACAACAACAACAACAGTAAAAACAACTACATTTATTATTGCCATCAGTGTTGCCACTTTAGCTATTTTGTAGCTAGATTCAGCTATAACTTTTGGCGTTTAGCTACAGATATTTGCGTTTAGCTATTAGCTATTTTTGTTAGCTTTTTTTTTAATAGCTTAGCTATTTTTAGCTATTTTTCTTAATTTCTTTATTTTGCACATCAGTTTATCATTTTAAGCTAATGAGTCATCTGCGAGTTTATGAAAACTTGAAAGTGTATACTTATCCTTATGATTATCAAACTATACAAAAGTTGATAGTCTGGCATGCCTTCCTTATTTTATCGATTATTGGTGCATTCATATGCAAGGTTGATAATTCGCCTTAGTTAAAATCTGAATTCGCTTGAGACTCGCCCATTCCTATTGGTCATGATGTGAATTCGCTTTGATTTTGACATTACACTCTACCTTTGTAAATAAAAAAGTAGTTTCTGAATTCGCCACCGAGCCTACCTTCCTAGATCTGCCTTGGATGCAATAAGGTTTTCGCAGTGCCGCTGTGGTGCAGTGGGTAGAGTGCTCGCCTGCTATGCCAGAGGTCTCGGGTTCAAACCACGGTCCGAGCCAAACACCAAAACAATTTTTCTAATTAGTAAAAATCCAATTATTGGGTTTTTTAAGAGCAGCGGTCACCTCTCGGCAGTGGGCGGCATACCCTCCGAGTGTATTTCTGCCATGAAAAAGCTTCTCACAAAAAATGCATTCGCCGTTCGGAGCCGGCATAAAACTGTAGGTCCACCCAGAGGCGGTTTATCCCTAAGGCAAACTAGGCACTTGCCTAGGGGCGCGTAGTTACAAGGGGCGCGCGAGCTCAGAATTTTTAAACAAATAAAGAAAATAACATATCGACGATTAAGAATTAAAGCTGATCTATAATAGATCGATAATAGATAAATCGATTATATTGCACAAGCATCGATATATTGTGCAATATTGCGCATTTGTTGCGTCGTCAGGCTTGCCAGTACTGGCGATTTGTCGCCAAATTGGCGATTTTTTACAAACTTTGGCGACCAATTTATGAAAATTGGCAATGGCGACTTTTTTGGCGATTATCAAAATATTAGATTATATTAATAAAAAAAAGCAATTAATTTTTCAAGCTTTTTCTCAAATTTTGAAAGTTTCTTCATACAAATTTTTGTCAAATTACAAAAAAATTGAGAAATAGCAATTGCTTTTTGTTTATTAATACGACCCATTATCTCCACTTTGCCAATAAATCTTACGATATGTAGAGATCTATTGAGAAAATAAATATATATGTACTACATACTCTGGCAACCATTTTCTGCACATTGAGTGCAAACCAAAATTTTGGTCTGCACACTCGCCTATCTAAAGCTCACAGCCGATGAATCTGCTGAATATATAACTACTTCATTATCGGGTCGGGAAACATTCCGAGTGACAGTATATCTAGTAATTATAGACCGAATTGTCGTTGAACTTTAAAAGAGACGAAAAGCGTACAATAATTTTTGCAATAAATTTTAATTTTTATGCAATTTGACGAATTTAAACACCGAAGAAGTTCAAAATAGAGCAAGTTCGTTGGTAACAATGTATTCCAATGATTTAGAAAAATGCTTTGTTGGCGAATGTATCCATCTACGTTCTTATTTAACAACGATAGCTCGAGACAGAGAACTGCCCCGAACAACGAACGCGGTATTACAGGCAGCGTTGCCGTTGGAAAATTTTTGTGGTGGCTAGATTTCATTTAATTTGTGGCTAAAAATGGCTAAAAAATTTGTTTCGTGGCTAAAAATGGTGGCTAAAAAAATTTTGTTTCAAATTAACATGTTTTAAATTTATTTTTCAAATTCAGGCACAAAAGTATTGCATACAATATAAGGAAAAAATCATAAATTTGTGTAAAAATAAAATATTCATACATAAATATTATGTACTTAACTATATCAAAAAAAATTAGATATCACATTCAATATATATCATTATGTCGTCATCACTAATTGGCTCTTTCTCTTCATAAATTAATTCTCTCTTCATTAATTTAATGAGATCTTCTGTTTCATTTCAAATTCATTGCAACATTGTTTTACATTCTTTAAGCCATATCTTATTCATTAGGGAAAAGGTTCTTTCCACTTCGGCGTTGCTAAGTGGTAGAAGTAGCAAACAAAATACAAGGTCAGTTATGCCTCAGACACGCATGTGGTAGAAATATTATAATATCAATACTATCATTTGGCTTTACTATGAAAATTTTCAATTAAACTACAATATGAGAGTGACACATATGTGGTATAGATCGCAATATTTCTACTATACTACGATGTGTGTCTCTAGCATTAGATCCTTATACGGACTTTCATCGACAGCCTACTATTCCACTAGTATCAACAGGCATTTATCGATAGTTGCGTTACTTGTTTTTTTTTGTTGAACACTTAAATCGATTTGTGATAATCGCTGAATTGAATTAGCGTTACCACATCTTTCCTATGTGCAAAATTATGGTTCATTACAAGCGGTGGCTAAAAACGTGGCTAGTGGCAAAACCCAAATTTTGGTGGCTAAAAAAACACGGCGGTGGCTAAATCTAGCCACCAAATGGCTAAAACGGCAACGCTGCCACAAACATACGGACAGACAGACAGACAGACAAAAATTCTAAAAATGGTTGATTTGGATTCTACTGGCTTAATAATGCTTCCCCCAATCATTTTTTTCTCGATATTTGCAATGTACAGACATCGACCTGTTACAATTTTACTATATGTAGAGATTAACAAATTATCTAAGCTTTTACGTCATCTATATCTACATCTACACTAATATTATAAAGAGGAAAGATTTTGATTGTTAGGGTGTAAAACAACTAGGTAGTTAAAATTTATAGTATTATGATGGCCATTTATGGTCGGTACAGGGGCGCCGAGAAAGTGGCTGCCTAGGGCGCTCTGGACCTTTAATCCGCCACTGGGTCCACCCAATTAGTAGGAAAAACAAAAAGGAGCACACCTCACATTGGGAGAGAAGCTCGGCCATAAAACTCGTCAGAGTTATAATAGCGCCAATTTATTATTATTATTAAAAGCAACTCTGCCATACATTTTGTTGTTGCCCATTTTGCTATTTGAATTCGTAAATGACCATTGGCATACGCGATATTTGAACCGTCCTTTTCACGGTGTATTCGTAAAATTTTTCAGAACTTTATTATCAAGTTAATTGAGCAACTCCGCCAACGCTTACCGCAGAATATTCAATCTTTAAAAAATATTGAATTTTTTTCTGTAAATAAGCTAAAAATATTTGACACTTTCAAGGATGAAAAGGATCACTTTAACACAGAGGAAATCACTATTTTAGAAATGCAATGGAAAACTACACGCATACCCATGGAAGGGAACTACCTCTACAATAAAGTTTTGGGTAGACGTAAGAAAGCTTAGAAATGCTCTTAACGAAAATCCGTTTGAAGAACTACAATCTTTTGTGTTTAATTTTCTAATCCTACCGCTTAGTAATACAGAAATAGAACGTAGATTTTCTGTTATGAACGTAATAAAAACAAAGCAAAGAAATAGAATGCTATTATTTATGTTAAACTCTCTATTGACTGTTAGGTATGGTCTAAAAAGGTTTGAAAAATGTTGTAATAACTTTAAAATTCCTAACGATATTATTAAAGCAATGACTTCAATTAATATATGTGATTCAACCTGTGAATTAAATGAAGGAGATATGATTTTTGAAATGTTATTGAATCAAATTTTTAACTAAACTTTAAATATTAATTAGTCGCTATTATAATTTATTTTAATACTGCAATTGAATGTACATACATACATACATACATATGTAATGAATTGATTTTTTTCATTGTAATAATCTTATTATGCGACGTACATATATAAGTACATACAAACAAATATATGTATGGCTACAATATATAATATATGTATATATAAATATTCATATATGTGAAGTTGTTTTATATCACGTCTTTTTAAATAAATCATTATTTGGCTATTTTTGAAAAAAAAAAAAAAATTGGCTATTTATTTTAGCTATGAAAAAAATTATTTAGCTATTTTTAGCAATTTTTTTTATTTAATTTAGCTATAAGCTTCAAAATATTCTGGCAACACTGATTGCCATTCAACGCAGCCATGACAGCCAACTTTGTGTGTGTGTAAAATAACGTAAAATCGTAACTCTCTCATTTCGCTTTGTTGTTTTTGTTGTTGTTGTTGTTCGCATAACAATGCATTAACATAATTTTCCAACAGCATACATCCGTTCACGAGCCACTAAAACCAGTTAAAACTGCACATATTACGTTCATACGTACACATGCTGCGCTTAAAATGCATGTGAGCATAGATTTGTATGCAAATCTTTTTTTTGCTCATAATTCACTTTGCATCGAATATGTTCTGTTGAATGTCAATTTACATATATGTACATTAGATGCGTTTTTTTCGGCAAAGTTTCACAGATCTTCCCTCCGGCCACAGAATATGAAAATAGGATGTTGTACAGGGATGGGCATTATTCAAAATTTGAATAATTCAATAACGAAAAAATAAAAATAAATTTTTATTCTTCATTCCGGCGCCCTTGAATAAAGAATAATTTTTTATTCCTTATTCTGATACCCTTGAATAAAAAATAAATTTTTATTCTTCATTTTGGTGCCCTTGAATAAAGAATAATTTTGTATTCTTCATTTTGATACCCTTGAATAAAGAATAAAAATTTATTCTTCATTCTGATACCCTTGAATAAAAAATAAATTTTTATTCTTCATTCTGATGCCCTTGAATAAAGAATAATTTTTTATTCTTCATCCGAAATTGGTTGAATAAAAAATAAAATTTTATTTTTCATTCAGATAATTTTGAATAAAGAATAAATTTTTATTCACGTTATTCAAATTATTCTTGCAGGTCACACAAGTAAATGATTTTGCGAATATTTTTCTGAATACGAACCAAGTATTTTCCCGAGCCCCAACCGAATATATTTCCGAATACTTTCCCGAATCCGAACCCAAATACTCAACCGAATATTTTTCTGAATCCGAACCGAATATTTTACCGAATACTTTCCCGAATCCGAACCGAATATTCTCCCAAATGCGAAACCGAATACTTTCCCGAATCCGAACCGAATACTTTCCCGAGTCTGAACCGAATACTTTTCCGGGTCCGAACCGAATACTTTTCCGGGTTCGAACCGAATACTTTTCCGAGTTCGAACCGAATACTTTTCCGGGTCCGAACTGAATACTTTTCCAAAACCGAACCGATTACTATACCGAGTCCGGGACCCGCTGGCTCTGTAATTAACGAAGTTATGGTAAAAATGAAAATGTCCTCGTATTTGAATAGAACGGCGCCAAATTTCATTAAAAACCGATGACCAGAACATAATGACAACAAGAAACTACATACTTCTTTTGCTTATACACACATATGTCCCGGACTCGGTACAGTAATCGGTTCGGACTCTGAAAAGTATTCGGTTCGGTTTTGGAAAAGTATTCGGTTCGGACCCGGAAAAGTATTCGGTTCGAACTCGGAAAAGTATTTGGTTCGGACCCGGAAAAGTATTCGGTTCGAACTCAGAAAAGTATTCGGTTCGAACCCGGAAAAGTATTCGGTTCGAACTCGTAAAAGTATTCGGTTCGGACCCGGAAAAGTAATCGGTTCAGACCCGGGAGAGTATTCGGTTCGGAATCGGGAAAGTATTCGGTTTCGGATTTGGGAGAATATTCGGTTCGGATTCGGGAAAGTATTCGGTAAAATATTCGGTTCGGATTCAGAAAAATATTCGGTTGAATATTTGGGTTCGGATTCGGGAAAGTATTCGGAAAAATATTCGGTTGGGGCTCGGGAAAATACTTGGTTCGTATTCAGAAAAATATTCGCAAAATCATTTACTTGTGTGACCTGCAAGAATAATTTGAATAACGTGAATAAAAATTTATTCTTTATTCAAAATTATCTGAATGAAAAATAAAATTTTATTTTTTATTCAACCAATTTCGGATGAAGAATAAAAAATTAATCTTTATTCAAGGGGATCAGAATGAAGAATAAAAATTTATTTTTTATTCAAGGGTATCAGAATGAAGAATAAATTTTTATTCTTTATTCAAGGGTATCAAAATGAAGAATAAAAAATTATTCTTTATTCAAGGGCACCAAAATGAAGAATAAAAATTTATTTTTTATTCAAGGGTATCAGAATGAAGAATACATTTTTATTCTTTATTCAAGGGTATCAGAATAAAGAATTCAAGCGCGCCGGAATGAAGAATAAAAATTTATTCTTTATTCAAGGATATGAGAATGAAGAATAAAAATTTATTTTTTATTTGAATAAAAATTTATTCAAAACCGCCCATCCCTGATGTTGTAGGATAACTAAGCTGATTTTTATTATAATCAGCTGTACTAGTACACAGAGTATTATAGTTTTAATCACATAACGGTGGATTGTAACAAAATGAAATAATCGAGATAGATATGGACTTATATATATCAAAATGATCAGGGTGAAAAGAGAAATCAATTGAGCCATGTCCGTCCGTCCGTCCGTCTGTCAACACTCTAACTCGCGCAAAAATTGAGATATTTTGATGAAATTTGGAATGCAAGTTGGTATCGACACGGGACGGTTGGTATTGAAAATGGGCGAAATCGGACCATGACCACGCCCACTTTTCCTATATAGAAAAAATCGGAAATTTGGTATCTCAGTCACTAATAGAGCTGGAGTGATGAAATTTTACCCACGTGTTGAGCTCAGGCCCCTAAGAAGAAATTTGATAAAATTTTGGAAAATGGGCGGTTCCACGCCCACTTATTAAGGGTCAAACCTTGAAAGGTTTATATGTCATAACTCAGAAACCATTGAAGATATGTCGATGAAATTTGGTACGCATGATTTACTTACTTAGGCAAACGTTTGGACGGAAAATAGTTAAAATCGGTTGACGGTCACGCCCACTTTTGTATATGTGTATTATAAAGTGACCTTTTAAAAACATTTTAAGCCATATCTCTGTCAAATATAAAGATCTATCATTGAACTTTTGTCGCATGAGTCAAACTATGGACATAAAACAAAAAACACAAAAATTTTGGAAAATGGGCGGTGCCACGCCCACTTATTAAGCAGCAAAACATTTTAAGCGATATCTTTGTCAAATATAGAGATAATTCATAGAAATTTTGTGGCATGAGTTCCACAATAGACCGGAAACAAAAAGTAGAAAAATTTGGAAAATGGGCGTGGCACCGCCTCTTTTTAGACAAAGGAATATACGAGATTTCTTAGCCTATAACTCGACAAATAATTGAGATATTATAACGAAACTTGGTTTATACACTTTTATAACTTGTGTTAATAGACACGCAAGAATTTATTGAAATCGGTTTATGACCACGCCTACTTTTTAACAAAGATATTTCTGGAACACCCTTTGGGAATTTGTAACGTGACATCTTTGTAACTAGAAGTCAAAAAGGAATGAAATTTTGCACAAAGAATAATATTCATATGCTTAGTTGGATGACTGATAAAAATGTTGAAAATGGCCGTGGCTACGCCCACTTTATGCGGCACTCGCTTTATGTAAAATACGCCGTGTTTCCATCAAACGCAAACAAACAATGAAAGCATACAGCTGAGTATCTAATGTTCGATTCCACTCGAACTTAGGCTTCCTTACTTGTTTTTTTTTTTAGAAACACAACTGAATGGGCTACTCCAAAAACAGCGATTTTTTTTTAAATTCCATGATAAGTTTAGATTCATATATGAAAAAAACCGCAAAATTAAAAATAAAAAAACAAAAGATATATACTCTCATGTAAAATTAATGGCTTAATCGAATGGTGTAATCAGTTTTTTAGTGCGAGCCATAGGGAAGGTACCAAGATCGCCTAAAGTGGAATTTTATTTTTTTAGTCACGGATTTTCAAGTTTAGACCCTAGGATTTTCAAGATGGCTTAAATTTCTTTTTAATCAAAATATACAGGAATCTGCGCAAATTGATGCAGTTTTCAGAAAAGTTTGTTTGATGGAAAGCGAGCTTTTTTTGTCCAAGCTACTTTGGTTCAAATGAAACATGCCAAAATCATTTTCATATTGAACAGCATTTTTTTGTTACTTATGTAAATAATAAATTTTCGAATTTTGTACTTGCAACAAAAAAAAATGTTGTTCAATATGAAAGTGCTTTTGGAATATTTCATTTAAACCAAAGTAGCTTGGGTAAAAAAAATTCGATTTCGATCAAATAAACTTTTCTGAAAACTGCATTAATTTGCGCAGATTCCTGTATATTTTGATTAAAAGAAATTTAAGCTATCTTGAAATCCATATGTACATATGCTCATCTACAGTGAGTAGTGATGTTGTGGAAAATTTTTAAAGAGCTTCCTATCAACTGTTATGCGATAAGAGTTAAAGTAATTGATTAAAGTGGGCGTTAGGGGGTTAAAGTGTGTCAAAGCGAAATTTTGCATTTAATTCTACTGCAGAAGTTCAGTTTTGGAAATCTCATTTGTGGTCGTTTTATGCACAATTTTTTTGATAAAGTTATTGCACTTCTCCCAAGAGATGGCCAAACAGAATTGCTTGCACCTCATATGTGTACCGGGACAAAGGGAAATCAATGGTAATTCTATGGCAGTTGTGATAGATGGCAACAAAACCAAGTTTGTAGCATATCAAAGCATATGTGGCCAAAATGGTATCTATCATAAGAGATCTCGTCAACTATGCTCTCTATGAAGGTAAGATATCTCTGATATCGTGCGAGTACTCACGGGACACCAGCCGCATAGGAAAACACGCGGAGAGGGTATGTACGCTGCAGAAGCTGTAAAGAGGATGATGAGGAGGAAACGGTTGAGCACCTCATCTGCAACTGTCCGCCGCTTTGCGGCGCTAGACAACGCTGCCTAAGAACCCCCTTCCTAGATGGCTAACACAAAGCTGCAAATATTGACGTAAAGAACTTGGTCAAATTCAGCAGGAGTTCAAATTGGCTGAGTTAGGGGGTGTAATATGTTCCCGTGGTATCAAAATTGGCCTATACATGGGCATAAGTGTACACAACAACAACAAAAAGAAAACCCAAAAACAAAAACAAAAAAAACACTAAAAAGCAAAACGAAAAAAAACAAAAGGCAAAAAAAATAAAATGCAAAAAAAAAACAAAAAACAAAAAAACAAAAAAGCAAAAACAAAAAGAAAAAACATAAAAAGAAAAAAAAACACAAAAACAAAAAAAAAAACAAAAACAAAAAAATAAAAAAGCCAAAAAAAAATAAAAAGAAAAGAAAAAACAAAAAAGAAAAAACAAAAAGACAAAAAAACGAAAAAAGCAAAACAAAACGAAAAGAAATAAACAAGAAAATAAAAATAAAAACAAAAAGAAAAAACAGAAACAAAAAAATAAAAACTAAAAACAACAAAATAGTAGCAGTCACAATAACAAAAAAAGTAAAAAAAATGAATAAAAAAGCAAAAAAAGAAAAAAAGCACAAAAAACAAAAAAGCAAAAACAAAAAGAAAAACAAAAAAAAAAAAAAAAAAAAAAGTAAAGTAAAAAGAAAAAATACCAAAAGAAAAAAACAAGAAATAAAAATTAAAACAAAAAGAATACGAAAAAACAGAAACAAATTAGAAAAAAAAAACAAAAACCAAAAACCAAAAACAACAAAATAGTAGCAGCCATAATAACAAAAAAATGTAAAAAACTTTAGTCGCATTTTAATCCCAAGAAAACCACAAAGGGAATAAAAACTCGACTTCGGAACTATTTACAATTCAATGTACTCGTTACTGACGCATTAATTTTTTGATTGAAAAGATGGTAATACTTTCAAAAAGTTTAATGAATTCAACTTTCGTAATATAATAATAAAATAATATAATACAATGGCGCTATTATAACTCTGACGAGTTTTATGGCCGAGCTTCTCTCCCAATTCGAGGTGTGCTCCTTTTTGTGTTTCCTACTAATTGGGCGGACCTACAGTTTTATGTCCGCTCCGAACGGCGATTGCATTTTTTGTGAGAAGCTTTTTCATGGCAGAAATACACTCGGAGTATATGCCGCCCACTGCCGAGAGGTGACCGCTGCTTTTAAAAAACCCCAATAATTGGATTTTTACTAATCAGAAAATTTTTTTTGGTGTTTGCCCGGACTGCGGTTTGAACCCAAGACCCCTGGCATAGCAGGCGAGCACTCTACCCACTGCACCACAGGAGGCCACAATTCAACTTTCGTAATGCTGATTTAATACTCCAATAAAACAAAAAAAAAACTTTTTTTAAATTTAAATTTAATAAAAAAGGTGGCAACATCTTTTCAAATAATTTAAGTATTAAACCTTTTTAAAGCGCTTTTAATTAATTGCTCTCCAAAGCTCGTTGCTTTGCAAAATTCAATTTAGTAGCTAAATTGTTGTTTATTTATAAACAAAAATAATGGTTTCTTAAATTTTTAAACAGGTGGCAATAATTTTCTTATACGATTTTTAATGTAGATCGTTTTTGAAGCACCTTTTTTTGCTATGCCTCTAGCTAAATTTAATTTAATGTATAAGTTAGATTGAATTGTTACTTTAAGCAGCTTGCAATTGTGTGAGTTCGGTGACAGGTGGCAACCCTCTATGGAATAACTTTACTTTGAAGCCTCATCAATCAACAACAAAACGAACAGAGCAGATTTTGACTTATTACTTTTATGAGATAGGCTGTGTGCCAATTGGTAGAAAAAATGAAATTTTGACATAAGGAAGTAAAATTTTGGCAGTATTCGTGGTGAATTCTAGTGTCATAATTTTACCTAGCTCAATGGGCTAGGTAAAATTTTGACATTTTGTAATTACATACATATACAAGTAACATAAATATTTAAAAACAAAATAACATGAGATAATTACATGAATACATTTCTTCTGTTTACAGCAATATTGCCATCAACAATTATATTCATTTTACGTTTTAAAATTGTATCGTTGTCCGTTTTCGCCCAAAAGTTTATCTTTATAGAGAGATAAAATAAAAAATTGATAGTTAACTATCGAATGCCAGTTAACTCGTCACTGTGAAAATGGCCCTAACTGTCAAAATTTTCTATTCCGTTTGGCATAGCAAAATTGTGTTTTTTTTTTCTCAATATGGTAAAATTTTCTACCTCATTTTCCCATAGAGAAAAATGTTACCGATTGGCACACAGCCTTATTATATTTTTGTTTTGAAAAAAAAAAAACAAGTAAGGAAGCCTAAGTTCGAGTGGAATCGAACATTAGATACTCAGCTGTATGCTTTCATTGTTTGTCTACGTTTGATGGATTTTATAAAAAGCGAGTGCTGCATAAAGTGGGCGTAGCCACGCCCATTTTCAAAATTTTTATCAGCCATCCAACTAAGCATATGAATATTATTCTTTGCTCAAAATTTCATTCCTTTATGACTTCTAGTTACAAAGATGTCACGTTACAAATTTCCAAAGCTTGTTCCAGAAATATCTTTGCTAAAAAGTAGGCGTGGTCATAAACCGATTTCAATAAATTTTTGCGTGTCTATTAATACAAGTTATAAAAGTGTATAAACCAAGTTTCGTCATAATATCTCAATTATTTGTCGAGTTATGGGCTCCGAAATCTCGTATATGCCTTTGTCTAAAAAGAGGCGGTGCCACGCCCATTTTCCAAAATTTTTCTATTTTTTGTTTCCGGTCTATTGTAGAAATCATACCACAAAATTTCAATGAATTATCTTTACATTTGACAAAGATATCGCTTAAAATGTTTTTATTAGGCCACTTTATAAGACCCATATATAAAAGTGGGCGTGGTCGTCAAACCGATTTCTCTAAAATTTTGAACATGTATTACCACCAGTAATAAAAGTGTACACACCAAGTTTCGTCATTATATATAAATTATTTGTCGAGTTATAGGCTAAGAAATCTCATATATTCCTGCTTCTAAAAAGAGGCGGTGCCACGCCCATTTTCCAAAATTTTTACGGCTTTTGTCTTATGTTCGTGGTTAGACTCCTGCCATAAAATTTTAATGATATATCTTTATATTTGACAGAGATATCGCTTAAAATGTTTTTATTTGGTCACTTTATAGTTCCCATATATAAAAGTGGGCGTGGCCGTCAACCGATTTTAACAATTTTTCGTCCAAACAATTGTCTAAGTAATTATATCACGCGTACCAAATTTCATCGATATATCTTCAATGGTTTCTGAGTTATGGTTTATAAAACCGTCAATGTTTGACCCTTAATAAGTGGACGTGGCACCGCCCATTTTCCAAAATTTTTGTGGTTTTTGTTTTATGTCCGTAGTTGAACTCGTGCCATAAAATTTCAATGATATATCTTTATATTTGACAGAGATATCGCATAAAATGTTTTTATTAGGCCCCTTTATAGTTCCCATATATAAAAGTGGACGTGGCCGTCAACCGATTTTGACAATTTTCCTTCAAAACATTTATCTAAGTAAGTAAATCACGCGTACCAAATATCATCGATATATCTTCGACGGTTTCTGAGTTATGACATATAAAACTTTCAAGGTTTGACCCTTAATAAGTGGGCGTGGCACCGCCCATTTTCCAAAATGTCATCAAATTTCTTCCTAGGGGCCTGAGCTCAACACGTGGGTAAAATTTCATCGCTCCAGCTATATTAGTGACTGAGATACCAAATTTCCGATTTTTTCTATATAGGAAAAGTGGGCGTAGTCATGGCCCGATTTCGCCCATTTTCAATACCTACCGTCCCAGTGTCGATACCAACTTGCATTTCAAATTTCATCAAAATATCTTAATTTTTGCGCGAGTTAGAGTATTTACAGACGGACAGACGGACGGACGGACATGGCTCAATCGATTTCTCTTTTCACCCTGATCATTTTGATATATATAAGTCTATATCTATCTCGATTATTTCATTCTGTTACAATCCACCGTTATGTGATTAAAACTATAATACTCTGTGTACTAGTACAGCTGAGTATAACAAAAAATAGATAAACGTAGAAAAATTCCGATCTGAGCGGATTTTATTGCTTATGTGCTAAGGAGCTTAAAACAAAAATCAGATAGAAGCTTATGTACATATGTATATTGCACATAAGTGGTTAAGGAACATAGCAACATACATATTAAGCGAATGAATGAGCAAAACAAAAAGAAGAAGAAAAAATAGAACTATAAAAAGGAGTCGAAAGAGGGAGAAGCATTTAAAGCAGCTAGCGAAAGCATTGGCAATAGTAATGGATTTAAACGCGAAGTGGAGAATGTTCAAAGCAGCTTAAATTACGAGGAATTTGCTCGTTATGAGTAACATGGAGGAGAATGAGGTTAAGAGAATATTTTACTGATATCGCTTTATATGTAGGTCAAGGGGAGAATGAGCTTAAGTGACTATTTCATTGGCATTGTCTTATAGGTCAATGGTCGATGGCACTTAATAGAAAATAGCAGCAAGATAATTTTATTATCGCCTTTATTAGATATGCATGTTATGCTCACTATGTGCAATTAAAACCTATGCTGGGCATTGCAATATAATACCACTAATTGGTAGATTCTTATGGCAAAATAAATTTAAAGTAAAAGAAAACGACGCGACAAAGCATTAGAATTGGAAGGAAAAGGAAATGAGCTCTTGTGTGTTCCTTTCCGGAATGCAATAAACACAAGAACGAAGATAATATCGTGGCGAATTCGAGATGAATTCGCGTTGGTGAATGTCATTTCTCAGACTCGTATCGAATTCGAGATGCACCCGAGAAAATTCAATTATAGCAATAGCATTTCTTTGTTTTGTTAAACCTTGCTTTACACGAAGAAATTCGCTGTTGGGCTTTAATTTACCATTTAATTACCATTTAGTTTACTCTACTTAAGAAACTCAAAAGCTCGGATAATATCTTGGCGAATTCGAGGCTGATTCACAGAAGAAGATTTTCTAGAAAGTACTCGCCAAGTCTCGAATCGCCAACGAAATAATAATGCGTGAATCGCTAATGATAGGTGACTGGCCAGGGAATTCGGATTTGCCCATCGATCGCCGCGATTATATAATCAGAGAAGCGAACTCGCCTCGAATTCGAGTCGAATACGTTGTGTTTATTGGGAGTCGATTAAAAACCTATACCCATATTCATTGTCGAAAGAAATGGATACGTTTTCCCAGTCGTTTTCGAGTGGTTAGCTAAGCCTTATTTTTATAGAGCTATTGGCCAGTTTTTGTTCAAGAAATATTAAAAAAAATTGTTTGGTAGAAGTTATAGATCTATTTCGGAGATCACCACAACTCCTCATCAGACCTTTTTTTGCAAGGCGGCCTCATCGGCAATCGATTTCGGGTCGTTGAATTGGTAATCTAAGGGCCTTAAGTTATTTGGTGCTGCTCATTCTGTAAAACAATTACATATTTATCTTAAGACTACAGATTTCCTTTTCCTAAACCAAAAGAATTCTTCAGAAACCAATGCGTGAAGTTAATGAATATACATATGGTCAAGATCGCGAAAAATGTAACCAGAAAAAAAATTTTTTTTGTCGAAATATTATATAAAACGGTGTTTAATATGAAACGTTATTCCGCAAAATACCTGATAAAAGTAAATTTCAGGAAGTTAAAGATGTTTTTATACGATATTTCTTCATCTTTGCAAACTTATCTCAGAATTTTAAAATTTTTAAGAAGTTCATCATCAGAGAAAATGGCAATAAAATTCTGTCCTGTTGGTTTATTTCGTATTATATCCACTTTGAGGCCTAGGAAATGATTGTTATTATTTAAATCCAAACAGATAAAGAGCGAAATGTCTTTGGTTTGCATGTTTGGCTGAAAAGATTAGGGTAGCAAATTTTGTGTAACGTTCCAGTCAAAAATTCATATTTTTCTTTTTTTAGCGGAATTCATTTATATAATGCAATGTACTATATATTTCTTAAACAGGCTTCCTCCCGTGTTGGTGCCGGTAGAAAAAAAGCCTGGAAAAGGCCGGTAATATGGAATAAAAAATGACCAAACATGTGTAACGTGGCAGTCTTTTTACAGGAAAAATTAAAAATTTTATTAACTAAATTTAAATTTTGTTGAATATGCAACTTTGTTTCGCGAAGCACCCGGCACCTCTCATGGCAAGGGGTGCCAAATATTGGTAGTTCACATATTTATTGTCCATTTTAAGAAATTCGATTCAGAACTGAAAATATATGGTCAAAAAATCGACTCCGGGTAAAATGGTAAATTATGTTATAATTTCGTATTTATTTTACTTTGATTGGGAAAGTTTATATCTTAATAAATAACTAAAGTAATTATAAAATTGTTCCCAAAGTGCCAGATTATGAAAACGGGTTTGTAATACAATTTTTATGTGATGCATCTTCAATGAGCTGTTGGTATAGGGAGTGTAATACATGCGCTGGAATAGCTGTTTCGAAGGTGACTGATTTGGTGGGTGACGTTAGTCTCGATACGCAAGTATCGTGGATGAAATGGAAAAAAAAATTGTTGTGTGAGTCGAACTGAAATACGAGAGCGAAACGGACTATTGACGGATTTAATTTTTCACATATCTGCGTAGGAAGTGCAATTTTTGGTACATAGCTTTAATAAACGTGAGCAGTCTCAAGTATTTAACTTTTACGTTCGCCCAAAGACGAGGTGCAGAAAGCCCATTGGAATCAGCGACAACTTTCCCTTTTCACAACGAAACTTTTAAAGCAAAAGTATTCGTATCAAACAACTTATCGCATACAAAAGAAACTATTGTAACATATTTGTATCATCTGTTAAAAATTTTACCCATCCTCGCAATTTAAAAACAAATTTATAGCAAGTTTAATCATTCACTTTGAAGAAATATTCGCAATTAAAATTGTGTGCAACATCACATGGAAAAGGATGTGTGGATGGAATAGGTGCCACCGTAAAAAATATTGTTTCAAAACACATTACTGTTATTGTAAATAATGCATGTGATTTTGTACTTGCATTTCATATGACTGCATCCAAAATTTCTGTTGAGAAAATTACGGAAAAACAAATTGACTGTGTTAATGATGAGTTTTTAAGTTGGTGAGCTTTTCTCAAAAACAAAGTCAATAAGAAATATATCCAGTGCTCACCAAATACAAACGATTAGCAAAAAGATCATTACTTTTCCTAAATCCAAACAAGGCTATTTGTAAACTTCAAATGAAGACTTAAAAATGTTCTTTTCTAATAAATTGAATTTTTATTTACTGCTTTGTTCATACAATGTATCGAAAATTCGTACGTGTAACTTGGCAGACAAATTCTTGTAACGTGGCAGTCCGCACCTTATTGCTCATAAATCATCTTAAAATGTATTTTTTAGGTACACTGAACCACTCTCTCTATGGGTTTACCTCTTATATGGGACATATAAGAAAAGCAAAAAAATCTGTTGGTTATATTCGCAGATTTTTCGCAAAATGTACAGTAACATCGGAATACACTTCCAAAATTATGTAACGTTCCAGTCCGATGAAATTTGGCTTAACATTTTAGTTACGAAAGCTACAGAGAAATGGTAATATTCAATATGATGCCTCTAGGGAGACTCACGATATGCGCTTACAAGATCTCATTTTAAAAATATGGTTCCGGAGATATGAGGTTAAACAGTGTACGATTGTAACGTGGCAGTCAAAAATCTTGACCATATGTACATATGTACAATCTTGTCATTTGTTTGTTAACAAGCTAAGCTTAAACACAAAAAACTGTTTGATTTGACTTTACACAGTAAAAATTTTAGTTTAATTTTAATACCATTTTGGTATTTATATAAAACAATGCCAAAAGGCATAAAATTAAAACCATTCTGGTTTAAAAAAAAGAAGAGAATATTGAGAGACAGAAATTATTCTTGGTGTCAAATTAATACTTTCTTGGAATTAAATCAAAAACAAATTTTCATTATTTTTAGAATATTTCTGGTATTAAAAATAATTGAAATGGTATAAGATCAATCCAAAATTGGAATAAATTCTATACTTTTATGGAATTAAATCAAAAACAAATTTTGATTATTTTTATAATATTTTTGGTAATAAAAATATTTTAAATGGTACTAAGTCTATCCGAAAATTGGAATAAATTTTATACTTTTTTGGTTTAAAAATAAACCCCCATAAAATTTCCAGTGGATATACTGCAAATAACCCATTATCCCAAAGATTAATGAGAAATTGACGTTAACATAGTTTATTTACATAAAAATCCAAAACAGTAGTAGCAAACACTAAAGTACCTTATATATCGAGCCCTAATCCTCATAAAAGTGTATCCAACAAAAAGTAAATTTTACAGGACACAGTTTTTTAATTTGTTTTGCATACAGTTTGTATGCAGCCTTGAAACTTATTTAGTCTCTAACTTCGAAACTGCACATTTCACAGCCATGAAATTTTGGGAGTTGATGCATGTGATAGTAAATTTTTGATTTCCATAAAAAAGCTGAAATGGATAATTTTGTTGGATACACTTTTATGGCAGTTAGTACTCGATATATGTATATACATATTGTCAACTTCTACACCAATATTTTGGAGATGTCCAGGGAAATTTCGGCACCGTCGCGGTTCTTGCAGTGATACTGCCTTATGAGTGAAACTGCTTTATGACTGAAACTGCCTTATGACTGAAAAAATAAAGCAAAATTTACCCTCATAATGTTTAATTAATCTCCTGCATTACTTACTTGATACAATTATTAGATTCGGGCCATTTATTTGAGTATATTTGATTACTCCTCCGGATTGCAGTTTTATAAACATTTTGTTTGATTTTATTTTTACTTTTTTCTGATAATTTTTTTTAATATTTTTTTTTGGTTTTGATTTCAAGCCAAAGATATTTTGATGGTAATATAATTGAGAAAGAGAAAGTTTTTTATACTTTTCAGGATTTGTTTTTAAACCATAAATGAATAAACTTCTTTAGAGAGGATTTTAATACTTTTCAAGACTTTATTTTGAAACTATTTTGGAATAAATAAAATTGTAAAACTTCTCATAGTTTAAAAATAAGACTTTTTGGCATTAAAATTCAAAATTAATTCCGAGAATGATTAAATTAAGTACCAAATTATATTACAAATAAACTATAATTTTTTACTGTGTAGTACCAACTTAAAAGGAATAAAACTACTAACTGATAAGTAAGATCTGAACATACGATTGAGTTAGGTGTTGTGCGCGAATAATTGACATCATAAGTCTTAAGGCATAAATCGATGAGAAAACAACCGGAAAATGTCAATGATAAAGAGTTTGGATTTATTTGTTTTTTGTTTGTTTGTTTGTTTGCTTGCTTTTTTTTTCTCTAAGCTTTTTCAAACTGGCTATGTATTTGTTAATACTACCTAACGCAAGCAATTATAATCCTAAGCGGCTTTGTTTTAGAAAATAGAAAAACAAAAAAAAAAAATAGAGAAAAGGAAAGGTGTAAAAAAAAACAAAAAAAAAATAAAAACTTATAATAAAGATTTGGAACATTAAACAAGGATGTGGTGGAAATATTAATCTATAAAAAGTGCTTGTAAGCTTATGATGGACTACTAAATATTAAAAAAAAAAAACAGTAAGGAAAAGGGTTAAGTGAGGTCTTCGACAGTGAAGGTTAAATTAGGTTAGGTTGGCCGGATACAGTGGTGCTTCACCTGGACCACATATGGTCCTTGGTGTTCGTATTGGAGGCTTTATACTAAAATTGGAATGCAAAACTTCGTAAGTCTGGGTATTTGGGTATTTATTGGGAGTATTTTTGACCACTACATTCCTCAACAGGGGTGAGAGAACTTCCCCTCGTGGGTGCCCCTATGGGCCCCGCTTGATATCGTCGAAAGGCCCCACCCATCCGCCACCGTCCGACAACTTCAAAGGTCCTCGATCCAGCGACGAATGATTGTGGGGGTATTCCAATCCATTCGAGCCCCTCCAACAGCGCCGCAGCGGAGACGTTGCTAAAGCCACCCGAAATATTAAGAAAGACAGCTATCGCTCTCCCTGTAGTGAAGAGCATTTTCGATATGTTGTTGTTGTTGTTGCTGTTGTGATTCCTTATCCCGTCCATTTTCCATCACGGCAAGATAATTGCATTTTATGACTTCCGCCAGGCACCTCGAATCATGACTGAGGCCGTCTCGCCCCTCCCCTCCCTGGCTCGCGCCTTGAAGGGATCTACTCGACCGGGCAACAGCCTTTGCTAGTCCTCCGCGGTCTAATTCCAAAATTTCACTTATTCACTTGTACCTACTTGCTATTTGCTTAACTTTGTCACTTAAATAGTACATAGATTGAATGACATTCATTTTATGCTACAACTCGCAAAATTTGTAACACTTAACGCTCCTAAAAAATTCGCAAATGGGAATAAGCTAAATTGTATTATTTAAAATTTTCTTCGAATGTCCGTAAAGTGCTACCATTTGTACTACCTTTTCTATTACCTTGACTTTTTCACGCTGCTATAAATAGATGCTTAGTATCCACAAAAGCTACTTAACTCAAATTGTACATCCAAACACATAACATAAACCAGAGGCGGTCGCTTCATACAAGCCGAGAAGCCCGGCTTGCGTACACATTTTCGTTCATTTCATACGAAATTCTTTAATATCTGGTTATTTTACGTTTTAAATGTGTTTACTATTTCAGTTCTCAATAATATAGCCCCCACTGTAACATGCCCATAAAAGCCTGCTAAGAAAATAGCGCAAATACACCACCAATCTACCTCAAAATGTGTATTTTGTTTGTACAGCCAATCACAGCACAGTGAGCATGCTTCAACGTTTCCACACATTAGCTTTTACGTGGCTTTCAAAACAGAATAATATAGCTTGTTTTCTCGCTTTCGATAAGGAGAAACCAGTTGCTTATTTTCAGACTTAAATTGAAAAAAAAACTAGCAAAGCACTTTTTTTATTTTTCACATCAAATTTGTATGCGAATATGAGCTGGCTTCGGCATTCAAAAGTTCAGTATTCACAGCCATATGCATATTTGATTTGATTTTCGTTTGCATGTTGATCAGTGATGCACACCGCCGACTGCGCTACTTACACAAGCGCAACATATTTTTGCGTATAAGCAGATGTCGCATACCTATTGCTCAGAAAAAAGAAAAAAATTCTTTGCGCGATCGATATACACAACATGAAATTCAAGCGCAGACTAATTGGTTGTAGGCGTCGCAATTGCTTGCTAGCAGCACACACACGACTCGTATGTGTAGCCGAGCAGCTCCGTTTTGCTCCGTATTGCTCTTTCGTTCAACACTGATGTAGGTACATACTTATGCACATAATTTCTTACATCTGCATGTGCATGCAAACATAAATATCAAATACCATAAAAGGGTTGATTGTAATTTTTGGCGACTATAGGCACAATATCAAGATAATTTTAAAAAGCGGTGGAAATCAAGGGTTGATTGTAATTTTTGGCGAATATAGGCACAATATCAAGATAATTTTAAAAAGCGGTGGAAATCAAATTCGACCTCAGTTTTTCAAACACTAAAGCACCCATTTTTTAGGCAATAAGCAAATACACTTGCTACTGCTGAAATTTCGATATAAGGAAACTAAAAATACCTCTGCGCATTCGTGTAAGATTTTCCTAGCGCACGTTTTTATATTTAAGCATTATGTAAATACGAATTTTTTTATTTTAAAAATGTTCAGAGTAAAATTGCAAAATCAAGAAAAAACAATTTTAATTTAAAAATGTTTATTTTTATTTTAAGCACTATGAGATTTTGAAGGAAAAACTTTCGTTTTTATTCCATTAATTTTAATTTTTAATTTAAACATGTTTCTTTTTAAATCCTAAATACATTTTAATTTAAAAAAATTAATTTTTAATTTAAAAATTTTCATTTATAAAATAAACCGCGCATTATAAAAATAAAAATATTATTTTTGATTCCTTTTCTGAGTATACAAACAAAAAAATGTGTATCAGGAAAACAAAAATAAAAAATACATATGAAAAAAAAACAAAAAAATAAATAAACGAGAAAAAACGATCTTCAAATACCCGAACTGTTCAAATGCCCGTACAAGCATACGCGTAATAAACAAACAAACGAGCGTTCGAGCATTGAAAAGCATTTGTTCGGGCCACTCGAAAATGTTAAAAAGAAATCGAGAACTCTCAATCAAAGTCAATGACGGACCGCAATCAGACTTTTAAATAATACAGCAAAGGAAATTACATAAATGGCTAATGGTTATGCTTCACACATAGGCTTGCCCAGGCAATTTATGCTAGGTCCGCCACTGATACAAACATATGTATTTAAAATACTATTTTTACTTCTTATTTGTTATGCAAATTTGCCTGTAAATATATGTAAGTCAAATGCAATATAATTTTATAACTTTTCAATTTTTTTTAATGAGCCTAATAGAAATTTTTTATTCACCAACTTAAGTGCCTTTTCCGCTCGTGCTTTTGGGCGTATTTTCGATAGGCAAATTGAATATTTTTTCTTGTTACTTTTATGCAGTTGACCTCAATTTGTGGCTGAACCTTCTTCTTATTGTCAATTTCTTTGCTTCGTGTACGAAGTTGCTAAGTAGGCTTTGTTCAGAAACTCAGTTTGAAGCGCAATCTGTTTTTGTAGTACAAGCAGAGCGTTCATAAACGTAAATTTTGCATGAAGCGTCGCTCATCACAATCATCAAAAAAATAATTACTGCCGCTGTTGCGTTTCATGCTGCGTTTCTGAACATAGCCGTATTATAATGCCTAATAAATTTTTGTGACTTAAAAGGTTGTTTATGCGTTTAATAAGAGCTAGATATACATACAAAATAAGTATGACATTCATGCGACCCTATCGCTTATATATATACATACATATTAGGGTGGTCCTCAAATGCATGGAGACAAATTTTATATCAATATTTCTTCAACCTCACGTTCTAGCTCAATGCTAGTATAGTCGGGAATATCATGTATAAATGTTTGTTCCGATCGAAGACTATTAAGTGGTGTCGCACTGGTGTCACATATGGTAATATGAACTTGGACAACAGTGCGACACTACTTAACCGTCTGCGATCGGTACCAAAATTGATATTCAATATCATTGAGGACACGACTATCGATTTAGATATAAAAAAATTAATTAAATTTGTTATATGTCCATAGAGTTTTCAGAACTTTTACCCCTGTGCGACACACCTTAACCACCGATCGGGACGAACAAAATGTAATTGTGATATCATTGACGGTGCTGTGACCGATGTAGGGGATGAGACTGAAGAAAATCGCTAATTTGATTTTAAGGGCCACCCCAATATATATTATATATATATATATTATATGTTATATATATTTTATATATTATGTATACACTTATGATGTATTACCCATGTACTTACATACATACATACTCAAACAACTCAAACAATGGAAAGCACATATTTTTCTAAGCTTAAAGACCATCTCCACATAACTTCATTCGTCAGCGAAACATCTAGCGAAACACCTCGCTAAATAACCCGTCTCCACGTGGATGATCGTTATTCAGCTTAACATTCTTCTTTCCTGTTCTTCTTAAATGTTTGTATGTTTCCTTATTTTTGCGCATATGTTTTGGTCTGTGTGAGATTTCGATAGATTTTCGATACAAAATTAGAGAACGCATCGATATCATCGGGTTTGGCAAGAGGATTGAGAACGAAACGAGTGTTTCAATCTTCATTCGCTCTCAGAAATTTGTATGAAAATTAACGAGTTTCGGCAATGGTTTCGAGGTCGAACGAAGATTGAGAGAGCGAATGCAGAAGAAAGAGCGAAACACGTTCTCCACAGTGAGCCAAAGCGTAGCTCTTGTATTCCATGGTTAGCCAAAAAAGCCATTGGTTGGCCTGATAGTTTTATTCTACTCAATTCAATCTTTTATTTACCACTGTACTCATATTGGAAAGTTACCGTTAGTGAGATAAGAATACGCATAACTCAATTATTTATGAATTATTTTAAATACTTTATGAGTATACATACATACTTATGGCGTTTTCTTTTCTACCAAAAAATGTTGCCCTCCTATATCCTAATTATCGAATTACGTAACGTGAATTTCTATAAAATGGCTAATTTTGTAGATAATGTTGCTCTCTTACTTAGTTAGAAGTAAATATTCGGTAAAATTACCAGACAGACATATAAAATGGCTAAGAAAGTCAAACAGGGCAACATTATTTCGAGAAAAGAAAACGCCATTAGTCTTTTTATTCTACTAAGAACAATTATGCCCCCAAGTTTCCACTGTGCACTGTTTACTTAATTTTAAATTAACTCATGAAATTTACTGCATCGATTTTACATATATTTCCGATTGACTTCCATATTCATCGCCTAAACTTAAATACCAAGTCTTTTGATTTGTACATTTTATGTCTCTCTGTTCCACTTTTTGCATGCATGCACAGTCGCCCTCTACTACCCAGCAAACATTGTCACTGACATTAGTGAATTTGTTGATACAAATTTGATAACTAGTTTAACTAAACTAACAATTCTGCAATTGAGAGCGAGCATAGAAAACTAAACTAGATATTTATTGGAAATTGATTAGTGAAATGGAGACAAATCTCGATGTCTATGCATAGTGAGGATTTACACGAGTCAACTATTGCTTTCAAATTTGCCGAGTCATAAAAGAGAGAAGGTAAGGAGACATGTTCCGCATAATTCAATCCAGGAGCGAACGCAGGGGGGGTTTTGGGGTGTTAAACCCCCCCCACCCCCCCAAAGTAATTGAATTTTTAAATATTAGAATTTAATTCTACATAGTCATTTGAAAAATTGTAATTTGTTGTTATCAAAGCAATCTTTCTGCCGATGATGTATGAATATGTAAAATAAATGAATACATTAGTCACTAACAGCGTTGCCATTTTGATACAATTGTATCTTTTTTGATACTTTTTTTTTCTAAATTTTGTGATTTGATACTTTTTTGTTCACAAACGGCCAATTTTGATACTTTTCTGCTGATAGAATTTAATTTTTTGAAACTATGAAAATGTTAAACTAAAAACAAACCTATTGTATCTGGATAGTATTAAAAAGTTGTGGGAATGTAGGCCAATTGAAAAACCCAGAAAAATATAAACTGGACAGATACAGTTTTTTAATTTGCTTCAAGGTAATGAGTTTGCCTTATAACTCTGTGGCTGCTGAACTGGATTTTTTTTAGATTTAAGGGGAATTGTGAGTCGAAAATGGACATGGAACATTGAAAGTTTTATAAGCCATAACTCAGAAACCGTAGCAGATATATCGATGAAATTTGGTATGCGTGATTTACTTTCCTAAGCATATGTTTTGACGAAAAATTGCCAAAATCGGTTAAGGCCACGCCTATTTTTATATATGGGAATTATAAAGTGGCCTAATAGAAACATTTTAAGCGAAATCTCTGTCAATTACAAAGATATATCATTGAAATTTTGTGGTAGAAATCCAGCTATAGACATAAAACAAAAACCAGGAAAATTGAGGAAAATGGGCGTGGCACTGCGTCTTTTTAGAAGCTGGAATATACGAGATGTCTGAGTCTATAACTCGACAAATAATTTATATATTATGACGAAAATCAGTTTGTACACTTTAATAACTTGTGGTAATACATGCTCAAAAATTTAGCGAAATCGGTTTATGACCACGCCTACTTTGTAACAAAGATATTTCTGGAAACCCTTGGGAATTTGTAACGTGATTAGAAGTTGCAAATTTCCACTAATAATAATATTTATATGCTTAGTTGGATTGATTGATAAAAATTTTGAAAATAGGCGTGTCTGCGCCCACTTTATGCGGCACTCGATTCATATAATCGAAGAAACGCAAACAAACAATGAAAGCATACAGCTGAGTATCTCGAACTTAGGCTTCCTTACTTGTTAGTTTTAGTTTAAATACAGAGAAAATGCAATGAATTGAGATTTAAAAGGTGCCTTTGTTTAATCTGTGCATATGTAGGTCCACTCATAAATTTAAGTAAAAATTGTCTGGACGAGTTTTAAGTATTTTTTTTTTTTTTTAATTTTCCGTTGGATATTGAAAACCCCCCGCAAAATATTTTTCTGTGTGCGCCACTGATTCAATCGATTATATGGTTTGGCTACTTGAAGTCGGTCTTCTTCTTCCCGATAAGAGTCAAAATATTTATCATCTGTTTGTTTCTTTTTACATTGGTTTACTTGTTTTCGGTGAAGAAAGTGAGTTAGGATGCGCTTTTAAATTGAAACAAAAGCTAAACAGCTGATTGTGACATATATAGGGATGTCAACTATAACCGGAAAAACGATTATAATCGGTTAATTTCTTTCGGTTAACGGTTCGAGTCCGAATTCGGTTACCTACGGTTTTGTGAGTATATCCAAAAAACCGCAATAAACGTTCCCTCCAGCCAGCGTTGCCGAAATGACGATTTTATCGTCATTTTGACGATTTCTCCCAATAAATGACGATTTTTTCGTTTATTATATAGTTTTTTTTGAGGAAAGTGGCATTATTAAAAATTTAAACCATCTCAGTACAATAATTAAATGGTTATCTTCATGAAATAAATCCTTATATTTTGTAAACCATTTTTCAAGCAAAATGTTATGAATTAGTATTAATGAATGATTGATGATGTTATTTATTTATTTTATTATATAAGTAAGCGCAATGTGTAGATAATTGTGCACAGCTTTTTTAAATATGATTTCATTTATATACGAATTTGTATGAATTCGTATCTCTTTAAAATAGTTTTTGGGAAAAATTTCCATTAAGGAACAACGCCCCGAAATAAATGACTATTTCAGGGGGTAGAGGGGCTCTCACAGGTCTTGGAACTGAAATCAAAAATTTTCGGAGGCTTGTAGTTTACAAGATATTTGTTGTTAAAATTTTAAAATTTACCAAACAAAACACGAAAACTGCGATCTATTGCCTAGAATAAAGCACGTAGTACAACATTTTGCAGGTGACAGGTAACAAGGTCAATGGAAATAAGGTCAATTGACCTTATTTCCCACCCGTTTGGGAAATAAGGTCAATTGACATTATTGCGTTTTTGGAAAACGCAATAAAGTCAATTGACTTTATTGCGTTTTCGAGCATTTAGCTTCTCATCGGTCCGTGTCGGTTCGCGTCGCTGCTGTTATTAGAAAAGTTAAGCGCCGCAGGCGAAAATTTGCAATAAAAAATCGCGCGATTTTTAATTCCAAATTTTCATTTTTCTAAACTGCTTTTTATGAGAAAAGAAAAGCGCCGCAGGCGAAAATTTGGAATGAAAAATCGCGCGATTTTTAATTCCAAATTGTCATTTTCCTAAACTGCTTTTTATGAGAAAAGAAAAGCGTCGTAGGCCAAAATTTGGAATAAAAAATCGCGCAATTTTTAATTCCAAATTTTCGTTTTCCAAAACTGGTTTTTATGAGAAAAGAAATGCGCAACAGGCGAAAATTTGGAATAAAAAATCGCGCGATTTTTAATTCCAAATTTTCATTTTCCTACTTTTTTGCCATGCCGCAGGATAAGGCAAGTAGACATAGTTTTTATATACATTTTTATTTAAATTTTAGTATAACTAGATATTTAACATACTTTACATTATTATATAATTTATTGAAATATTTTTGCTGTGTTGGCAACTCTTTTTCGACGACCACACTTCACTAAATTCACTTATCATCTAATTTGTAGTAACATAAGAGCGAGTAAAATTGCATTTTCATTCGTTAACAAACGGTACTCATAACGGGTTTGCAGAAGAACTCAGCAAATATTTTCATGAATGAACAAATTTTAAGCATAGTTGACATTATTTCCATTTGGATTGGGAAATAAGGTCAATTATTTTATTTCCAAATTTTCGTTGACCTTATTGCGTTTTCCAAAAACGCAATAATGTCAATTGACCTTATTTCCCAACCGGGTGGGAAATAAGGTCAATTGACATTATTTCCGTTGACCTTGTTACCTGTCACCATTTTGCATTGGCGGCCTTCAGCCGCGCTTTAAAAAACTTAATCCTCAGCCGACATAATTCTCTTTCTGGGGTAATATCTATGGACCCATCCAACCTTAACGACAATTATCTCGTAAACTGTAAACTTTCCGCAAGTTTTGATTTCAGTTTTGAGATATCTGAGAGCCCCTGAAAAATTAATTTTTTTTCGTGGTGCGCTTTCTTAGTGGAAAGCCGACACTTTTTTAACACGCTTTTATTAGCTTCACCTGTATGTATGTATGTATGTATGTATGTATGTATGTATGTATGTATGTATGTATGTATGTAACTTCATCCCATCCTAAAAGTTGTAACATTTAACTAAATTATTATATCTTTCAAACATTCACTTTTATTGTGTTCTCTCTATTATTTCTATTCTCCTCCGGATTCGAAACATGACATCAACAGCCCAACGGCATCATATAGTAGGACATTCAACATTATACTTCATGCTTCATTGCGGCTTTTAAGTTACCTTTCCTCAAAATAGCCTCTATGAATTTCAATTCACTCCCGTATATAAGCCAATAAGTAACAAGCTTTCAGGGTATGGAAAAACTCACTCACGAACGCTCAAAAATACATTCTTCTCAAATCACAAACAAATGTTCAAAGAAAAACGTATAACCACTCAAATAGCGAGCGAACTAACGCACAACAGCCAGCGATCGCTCATAGCGATGGCGATAAACTCAATGCATAAATTCACTCAAAAAAAAATGAAGCTTGTAGCTTTCTGTTTTGGGTTTGTTGTATTTGCAATGAAATCAGCCGCATGTACATACATACGTATGCAAAGCAAGAACTGGTAAGTGCTGAATCAACGAAAAGGAACCCTAATTCTATAATTGCATTTCACGTTTGGAAAGCAATTTTTATACAATGTTTTGTAAACGTGAGGTGAAAAAAATTTCTCTAAAAAAAAAAAAATAAAAATAAATAAAAAAAAAAAAAAAAAATGCGCCACTCGGGACTCGAACCTGAGCTCCTTGGTCCGTTGGCAGCATACCTCACCATTACGCTACAAACGTATTCGGAACTTTGTTGTCTAAATTCGAATTTATTCAATCAGGTTTCTTTTTGTTGTTCTTTTCAAATGCTTCACCTCAACTTCTCTTCACTTTCTGATTGTAAAATATAACAAAACGTTTGGGAAATTTTGTATTTCCAAACTAGTTTGGAAAACCTTGAATAAAAGGGTTTGGAAATTATTGCATAATAAGCTAGTTTACTTCACTGCATATAGGGATTTTTGGTAGAAGTTATAAATACATATGTATGTAGATCTATTTCGGAGAACACCACATCCCATCAGACTTCTTTTTACTTTTATTCTTGCGTCCGCATAAAACATCCTTTAATGAAAAATTTCACTAAAAGGTTAAAAATAAATAATAGCTTAAAAAAACTAAAAAACACGCTTTAATCTTAAAAATCGTACTAAAAATTGAGAAATAATTTAATTAGAAACAAAATGATGAACGAAAATATAAGTATTTAAGGAAAAGCGTGGGGGTGCTCAATAATATTTGAACATGAAAATATTCGATTCGTACAACTAGTACAAAAATATACCTAGTTCCGAAATTAAAGAGTACGATATATGAAATCTCAAAAAAGTCAAAATAAAATTATTAGTAAAAAAACACCGATTTTAAATATTTTTTGACATACTGAGCACCCCACGGTTTTCCTTAAATACTTATATTTTCGTTCATCATTTTGTTTCTAATTAAATTATTTCTCAATTTTTAGTACGATTTTTAAGATTAAAGCGTGTTTTTTAGTTTTTTTAAGCTATTATTTATTTTTTGTTTATAACGTGTTTTTAGTAAAGATGAGATAGCAACAAAATATTGACGATTTTTTCGCTGAAATTACGTTTTTTTATTATTATAATAAAAACGAACACACATACATAGTATCTATAAAAAATTAGCTTGTTTGTCCTCTTGGGGTACTACGTATTAATTTATCAATAATTGTAATCGAAAAACTGTTATAATCGGTTAGTTCCCTACGATTATTCGCGATTAATAATCGAACCCTTTCGATTAATCTACAAAACGGTTAATCGATTATTAGATTTTTTTTGCCATCCCTACATGTACGCGCATTTTTGCCTATTCTCCATAATTTGTTCAGTCAAATTCGGTAGCATTTGCAAATTCGCATTAACGAAGCTGCATACATTACATTTCGATTTGAGAATTATGTTGTTTATTTTTTTTTTTTGAATCTTTACCAATTACTCAAGAACGAGTAATTTAGCTTAAGGTGGTACTGCAAAGGGCCTCTATTTTTGACCCAAGTGTAGCGGTACTGATGCAGCCAGCTTGATGTCACTCTACCACGTTCAATAGAACTAAACCGCAGAGAGGTTAGTAATAGGGATTCTTCGTAGAGATTTCGAAAAAGTAACAAATGCAATGAAGTGGAAGAAATCTTTGTGTTTCTAAGCTGAAACCACCAACTTATTGAATGGCACGTGATTGCGACATATGCAGGATAGCCTGTTTTGGCTAGTCTGGAAGTTATGTATATAGGCATACCAGTGGCGGACCTAGCATAAATTGCCTGGGCAAGCCTATGTGTGAAGCATAACCATTAGCCATTTATGTAATTTACTTTGCTGTATTATTTAAAAGTCTGATTGCGGTCCGTCATTGACTTTGATTGAGAGTTCTCGATTTCTTTTTAACATTTTCGAGTGGCCCGAATAAATGCTTTTTAATGCTCGAACGCTCGTTTGTTTGTTTATTACGCGTATGTTTGTACGGGCATTTGAACAGTTCGGGTATTTGAAGATCGTTTTTTCTCGTTTATTTTTTTTTGTTTTTTTCATATGTATTTTTTATTTTTGTTTTCCTGATACACATTTTTTTGTTTGTATACTCAGAGAAAAGGAATCAAAAATAAAATTTTTATTTTTATAATGCACGTTTTAAACCAAATCATTTTTATTTTATAAATGAAAATTTTATAATTAAAAATTAAATTTTTTAAATTAAAATGTATTTAGGATTTAAATAAAAAGAAACATGTTTAAATTAAAAATTAAAATTAATGGAATAAAAACGAAAGTTTTTCCTTCAAAATCTCATAGTGCTTAAAACAAAAATAAACATTTTTAAATTAAAATTGTTTTTTCTTGATTTTGCAATTATACTCTGAACATTTTTAAAATAAAAAAATTCGTATTTACATAATGCTTAAATATAAAAACGTGCGCTAGGGAAATCTTACACGAATGCGCAGAGGTATTTTTAGTTTCCTTATATCGAAATTTCAGCAGCAGCAAGTGTATTTGCTTATTGCCTAAAAAATGGGTGCTTTAGTGTTTGAAAAACTGAGGTCCAATTTGATTTCCACCGCTTTTTAAAATTATCTTGATATTGTGCCTATAGTCGCCAAAAATCACAATCAACCCTTTTATAATCTGGTATTTGATATTTATGTTTGCATGCACATGCAGATGTAAGAAATTATGTGCATAAGTATGTACCTACATGCAAACGAAAATCAAATCAAATATGCATATGGCTGTGAATACTGAACTTTTGAATGCCGAAGCCAGCTTCATATTCGCATACAAATTTGATGTGAAAAATAAAAAAAGTGCTTTGCTAGTTTTTTTTTTCAATTTAAGTCTGAAAATAAGCAATTGGTTTCTTCTTAGCGAAAGCGGGAAAACAAGCTATGTTATTCTGTTTTGAAAGCCACGTAAAAGCTAATGTGTGGAAACGTTGAAGAATGCTCACTGTGCTGTGATTGGCTGTACAAACAAAATACACATTGTGAGGTGGATTGGTGGTGTATTTGCGCTATTTTCTTAGCAGGCTTTTAGGGGCATGTTACAGTGGGGGCTATATTATTGAGAACTTAAATAGTAAACACATTTAAAACGTAAAATAACCAGATTTTAAAGAATTTCGTATGAAATGAACGAAAATGTGTACGCAAGCCGGGCTTCTCGGCTTGTATGAAGCGACCGCCTCTGAGGCATACCTACGTTAAGGACTTCATAATCGTCAAAAGGCTCTGAAAATGCTTCATTAAAGTTTAAAAAAAAGCTATTTAGATAGTTCTTGAATCACTCTCTAATCGTTATCGCATTGCTTGTTGGGTTACATCACTTGTCATTCACTCTCAACTATTTTGTTTTGTTAATTTTGCACTAATTTACGCTCTTGCTCATCATCATCATAATAATGATGGCTGCTTAGCCAACTCTTCAGGCTCATGCTCATGCTCTTGATGCTGCTGTTGTTATTTTTAGTTTGTTCCATTTTGCTTCTTTATTGCAATTTTATGCTCCATTCAACCATCTGCATTTTCATCCAACAACGAATGTTTATTTAATGACCAAGAGATTTTCAAAACCAAGCATGCTTAAGTGTGCTATGCGACAAACTCTCAAACGAAACAAATAGAAGACACACTAAATTAATGATGAACAGACATAGAGGCAAACAGTCGGATAGGTGGACAGGCGAACAGGTAGGCCAAAGTGTAACAAAAAAGTAGTAATAATAATAAAAAGGAAAAATCAAAAACAAAAACATAGTGCGCAGCATATTGCGCAAAATTGCGTGGTCGGTGCTTTTCAGTCATTTGACATTATTTCAATATGAATCGAGAGTTTTACCATCTCACCTACAACCTAACGCTACACTAGCAATCACTTGCTGCTCGATATTGGAAAACTAAAACCCAGTGAGCACAGCTCCAACAGCGTTCATGGGTTCTTGTTGTTGAAAATTCATTATATTGCAAAATCAACAAACAGCAATATTTACAACAACAACAACAACAACATTAATTTACCATTAAGTCCAAAGGTATTGACAACGCTCCATCGTATGTAAGCTAAAACGTATTTGAAAAGAAATATAAACTTCAAGTGAGTATCTAGTAGCTGGTGCCTTGCAGGCAAAAAGTGAAGCTAATCTGCAGCTCAAGTCAAGCGCGAGAGATTTGCTGCAATGCATGTTTTTTTTTTAACTTTTTTTAATTTTTTACTTTTTTTTGTAAATTTACACTATTGCAGTTAGTTGTTGCTTTATCAATAATGTGACACACACATTTTTTTATGTTTTTTTAGTGTCAGTTCGCAGCAGCGATAACTTGTAACAAGTGTACGCAAGTGGAAATTATTTTTTTATATTTACTATTTGTTGTTGTAATTCTTCTCGCTTAGCTTATGCTAACTCAGCGTTTCTTCAAGTGTGCAATTTATTGCTGCTACAACATTAAATCGCAGAAATAGAAGGTAAAAAAAGAGGTGAACTTGAGATAATATGAAAAAAAAAAAAAATACAAACATAAAACCTGGAGCTTATATTATATAGCCCGTTGCAAGTTCTTGGCATAAGAAGAACTACCAATTTGGACGGTGAATAATAAATATATTGGCGACAATACAACGACCAGCCATGGCAGATGTACTGCTGTAATGGCAAAGCACTTGCTACAAAAAAGGAACTGAGGAGTCCAAGTGGCAGCTCTAGGCTGAATATCGGAGTGTTTTTAGACCTGGCTAGTGTGGCAACGTTGGCGGAGGCATTCCGAGGATATTTACATACAACGAAAGAGAAAATCCAGAATGTGAAAGAGAGAGAGAAAAAGAGGAAATACAATTCTCTCTTAAAAGGGCATACATACTTATAAACAGCGTTGCCGCTGGGGCCACTAAAGTGGCAATTTGAACCTTTTTAAGAGCCAGGCCACCTGAACTCAACTTTTTGAAAATATGCAAAGATTCAAAACCTTTTTAAAAATTCGGGCCACTTTTGGTCCTTTTTTACTTTCAAAACTATAATGTAATAAATAGTTTTTAGTTTTTTTCTTAAATATAAAAAGAAGCCTCTCCGCTGCGAAGGAAAATCCCGAAAGAGTTATTTAGGAGTATACATTTTTAGAATGCAAGAAAATTGTTTGAACAAACCGAAATAGAAGCATTTTGGCACAGTGTGGGTAATACGAAAAACAATTTAAATGAGAACTTGTTGTGAATTTGTTGCAAATATATTAAAGCTGCCACATAGCAGTGCATGAGCAGAAGGATTATTTTCAAAACTTTCGCTATTCAAGACCAAGGTTACAAACCGCTTGCAAAATTGATACGTGCACTTCAATGATCTCAGCGCTCAATTTAACTAATGGAAATGATTTAGATTCTTGGATAACGGAAGAAGATTTGGTTGTCAAATATTTGAGAACTAAATTTTAAATCCATTAAACTATAACTTATGCATACACTTGAATTAAATATATGTTTGCTCTAGTATTACTTTGTTTTAGTAAAACACTGTTCCTGTGAATTGCTTTAAACCCGGTCTCCACATAACTTGATTCGCCAGCGAAACATCTAGCAAAACATCTCGCTAAATAACCCGTCTCCACGTGACTGATCCTTATTCAGTTTAACATTTCTCTTTCCCTTTTCTTCTTAAATGTTTGTATATTTCCTTATTTTTGCGTTCTTGTTTTGGTCTGTGTAAGATTTCGATAGATTTTCGATACCAAATTAGAGAAGGCATCGATATCATCGCGTTTAGCAAGAGGATTGAGAACGAAACAAGTGTTTCATTCTTCACTCGCTCTCAGAAATCTGTATGGAAATTGGCGAATTTCGGCACTCGTTTCGAGGTCGAAACAAGATTGAGAGAGCGAGTGTAGAAAAAAAGAGCGAAACACGTTATGTGGAGACATGGTATAAAGTATTAAACAAACCACAAAAATATGTATATAAAAATGTGTTTCTAGCTAAAAAAAAATTTGGGGAACACTTTTTTTCCTTTTTTGGGCCACTTTTTGAAGTTTTTGAGCGGCAAAACTGCTTACAATGCACTGACTGAATTTGGAAATATGCAGTGAGAGAGAGGGAGAGAGGGAGAGAGAGAGAGAGAGAGAAAGAGAGAGAGAGAGAGAGGGAGGGATCTTTCGAGAGGAAAGACAGTTGCAAAAATGGCCCTGTTAGAGTCATTTACCCTCAAGAAAGCTAATGTTAATTTGACCATTCAGAGCGAATTTCACTTATGAAAATACTTTCTACACAGAGAAAAAAGTACTATTTTCACATGTAAAAAGAATCAACCAGATTTTTGGTAAATATTACAACGCTGATTTTTTTTATATTAAAATCAAAATATTGCAAAAATGAACTATGAAATATTTATCTGAACTTTAACTTATTCCAAATGAACCAATTTTGGATTATTTTTTTGTTTCTAAAACGAAATCTATATATATAAAAGGAAGTGGCGTTAGTACAAACGCGTATAACTCAAGAACGCCTGCACCGATTTCGATGATTGACACCAATTCAGAATAGGAGAATATCCAATAAAATTCCCGAAAAATGCAAAAAAAAAATATTTTCCCATACATTTTGAGATAGTGATAGGAATGGGAATAGGGATAGAGATAGAAAAGAAAAAAATAGAGATAAAGATAGAGATAGCAATAGAGATAGAAATAAAGATAGAGATAAAGATAGAGATAGAAATAGGGATAGAAATAGAGATAGAGATAGAAATAGAGATAGAGACAGAGATAGAAATAGAGATAGAGACAGAGATAGAGATAGAGGTAGAGATAGAGATACAGATAGAGATAGAGATAGAGATAGAGATAAAGATAGTGATAGAGATACAGATAGAGATAGAGATAAAGATAGAGATAGAGATAGAGATAGAGATAGAGATAGAGATAGAGATAGAGATAGAGATAAAGATAGTGATAGAGATACAGATAGAGATAGAGATAAAGATAGCGATAGAGATAGAGATAGAGATAAAGATAGAGATAGAGATAGAGATAGAGATAAAGATAGAGACAGAGATAGAAATAGAGATAGAGATAGAGACAGAGATAGAGATAGAGATAGAGATAAAGGTAAAGATAGAGATAAAGATAGAGATAGAGATAGAGATAGAAATAGAGATAAAAATAGAGATAGAGATAGAAATAGAGATAGAGATAAAGATAGAGATAGAGATAGAGATGGGGATAGGAGAAATTAGGTTTGTCGCGGCGAATATATGTACATATATCTCTTTTGTTCAGAGAATTTACAGTTTTATAGCTTTATAGGAATAAATTTTAGGCAGAACAACGTCTGCCGGGCCAGCTAGTATTGCATAAAATCAGAAATTTTGTTTTAACCAAAACTCTGGTTGATTTCATTTTTAACATAAAAATAGTACTATTAACCAATTTTTGGTTGATTCTTTTCTCAGTGTAAGTACAACTGGTTATAACAAATGTGTGTGTGTGTGTATATATATTTCAAAAGCCACTTCAAAAATGACTAATGATTTTGCTGCTATTGCGACAGCGCACACCTTTCTTGCTTCCTATTAGCGATCGCCCACCGCCAACAAGCATATCAATACAACTCAACCCCTTGAGGGTGTGAGTAAAAACTAGCGAGCAAGAGCAATAAAAACGCACCTAAGATGCACTCGAAGAAAGCAATCAAGCAATAATAACTGGAACTCATCTTACACTTTGCTTTAGAAAATTTATAACAACTTTCGAAAAAAAAATTAAAATAAAAACTTTGAAAGTAATGAATGCTGACTGACTGCAGTGCACTCCGCTGCGCAATAATAACTTGTGTAAAAAAAATCGATTAAAATGGAATCAACAGAATATTTTGTATTGCATGATACTAACTGTTTGTGTAGTTGTTGCTGTTGTTGTTGTTGCTGTTGTTGTAACGGCAAGGTGTGCTATTATGAAAGTGTCTACGATTGTGAGTGACTTTTTTCTGGCTGAAGGTACTTCTTAATAAAAAAAAGAGAGTACGAAGGATATTGCCGATAGTAATAATTGTTCACTTGAGTTCTAAGATCGTTAAAGTGGCGTTTTTTGCATAATTTTGCATAATTATCTATTAAGTTGCTGCTAAATTGATTTTAATTGAGTTTTTAATTTAATTTTAAATTTAATTTTAATTTAATATGAAGTCTAGAAAATTTAATGTTTTTTCTTTTCAATTTAGGTCTGGGGGATATATATTCAGTAATACAATTATAACACTTGGGGATAGTTTTGAAGAGATTTTGCTCAAAATGGTAACTTTTCGGTACAGTTAAGGTACTATTTCGGTACAGTTTCGGTAAAATTTCCATGCTTTTTGTATAGCGCATCTTCTAAAATATTGCATATAAAGTTTGTCGAGATCATGTAGGCTCAAATTTGGCATACCGTAATTATTCACATCAAATCGGGTACTTTCTCAGTCCTTTTCAGTACTTTTTCGGTACTTTTTCAATTTAATGTGAACATTTAATTAGTTTTTTTTTTAAATTAGTTTTGGTGTAATATGTATGCAATAATAAAAACATATTGCTTCGGTATAGTTTTGAAGAAATTTTGTTCAAAACGGTACCTTTTCGGTACAAATCAGGTACTGTTTGTGTACAATTTCGGTAAAATTTGAATGCTTTTTGCATAGTGTATATTCTAAGCTATTGCATATAGAGTTTGTCGATATCATGTAGGCTCAAATTTCGCATAAGGTAAAAATTCATAGCAAATCAGGTACTTTTTCGGTACTTTTCCAATTTTATGTGAAAATTAAATTTACAGTTTTTTTTGCTTTGAAATTAGATTTGGCGTAAGAGGTATGCTATAATGAAAACATATTGCTTGGCTCAATGTAACACATTTTCGGTATAAATCAGATACCCTTGTAATGTTTGGGTACAATTTCGGTAAAATTAAAAATTTTCATTTGTTTGTACAGAATATTTCAAAATAATTGGGATATGATGTGGGTTGAGATCATGCAGGCTCGAATTTAGCATACGATAAAATTGCATAACAAATCAGGTACTTTTTAGCGACTTTTTAGGTACCTAGTTTTTTCAAATGTATTTATCAAGTTTATGATTTTGATTAAGTTTTTCGGTAATATGTTGTCGATTATGTTGCTTTAGGATAGTTTTGGAAAAATTTCGGTACAGATCAGATACTCTTTCGGTTTTAATTCCTTTAGTCTACTTTCTCATATGTATGAATTGAAGTTGGTTGATTGAAATTGGTACGATTTACATGCAAATGAGGTAATATTTCGGTATGCTTTTCGAGTTTCTTTTTTGCATATTTTCTAAAATATTGGAACAATTGTTGACCGAGATCACGTAGGATGGAATTTCAGTAAACATAAGATACTGATTCGGTACAATTTAGGTACAATTTAGCTACAATTTAGGTGAATTTTCAGGTTTATTTTCTTGCACATTTTATAAGCTATCGGATCATGTAGGATTGTATTTGAAACGCGGTACAATTTCGGTAAAAAATCAGGTACTATTTCAATACAAATTGCAAGTTTTTTTTTTTACATATTTGCTAAAATTTGGATATAGTGTTGGTCGAGATCATGTGGGATTAAATTTGGAATGCGCTACAGTTTCGGTACAAATCAGGTACTATTTCGGCACACTTTTCATTTTTTTGTATATCTTCAAAATTATTGGATATATCGTTGGTCGAGATCATTTACGATTGAATTTGGAACATGGTGAAATTTTGGAACAAATAAGGTACTATTTCGGTACCAATTTCGGAATACTCTTCAAGTATATTTTTTGCATATTTTCAAAATTTATTGGATATACCGTTGGTCGGGATAGTGTAGGATTGAATTTTGAACACGGTACAATTTATGTACAAATCAGGTACTATATCGGTACAAATTTCGGTATACTCTTCAAGTATATTTTTTTGCATATTTTCAAAATTTATTGGATATAACGTTGGTCGGGATCATGTAAGATTAAATTAGGAATACAGTACGGTTTCGGTACAAATCGGGTATCATTTCGGTACAATTTTCATGTTTGTTTTTGCATATCTTCTAAAATATTTGATATACCGTTGTTCCAGATCATGTAAGATTAAATTTGCAACACTGTACAATTTCGGTACAAATCAGGTACTATTTAGGTAAAAATTTCGGTACACTTATGAAGTCTATTTTTGGTGCAATATTATTCGGAGCCAACTTCGTAGTTTGCTACTTTTTCTGTGCTTTTTGTTGTAGTTCTTATTTTCTGCTCACTTCTGGTTGAAAATCTATAAATAAACACGTAATATGATTGCAGACACAGACAGCCATTCGAATTTAATTTAATCGAAATGTGATTTGATTTGCAGAAAAAACTGTCAGCTGCATATTACTGATGTATGCGGTATGATTGATTAAATTCACTGCTTATAGGCTGTTTCACACTCACTACACTACAAGCACATCCCAGCAAAAATTTTGTAATCGCTGCTACATGGATTGCATGAGAGAAGGAATTGCCATAGAACGCCTGGAGATTGTCTCCCTTCTCTTACGCATTACCAGTAATGCATAGTAGAATAAGATTCCAATCAGCGCGTGGATTTACAAGTTCAATTTTGTTTCGCTGCCGTGAGCCATTCCGGGTAATGCAAAGTGTAATGGATTACATACAATCTATTAATCAAGTCATTCTTTCTTCGCTTCTCTGTAAGGCATTGGAGATTCGTTTACTTTCAATCAATAGATCAAGGCATTCCTCCTCCGCTTCCACGTAAGGCAATAGCGAGACCTTACCGCCAATGACATGCCCGTGTTAAAATAATGAATTCCGTAAGCGAGTGGGGAAGCGATTGCTGGCGTTTATTTCCATTCTACTTTCATTTCCGAGGTAATCATGTTTTTTGCTGGGATGTTCTGCTTCACGCACTTCCACATCAACAGCGCGATTCGCTACTTGCCGCGACACGGTCGTACGTGGCGTATGAGTAATGTCTAAAAATGTCTTTATCGTTATCTTTTTATGCTTGTTTGTCTATTTTTTGCTGTTGCTTTGTTTGTTGTTGTTTTTCTTTTTGGCTCTTTAAGTTGTATACATAAAATTTTTATGACATTGAATTTTTCATAGTCTTTTCCTTCTACTTCATCAGTTTTTATTATCTTTTATGTTGTTGCAAAAGCATATGACTTTTATATGTATTTTTTTTTTGTTGTGTATTTTTTATTTTTGTTAAGTACTTGTGCCAGCTTGTGCGCCTCAATTTAATGTTTTATTAATATTACCTTAATAAAGTGCTCAGCTGTGCTTAATTAAAAATAATTAATTAAAAAAGTAGAGCGTTAATCTACAAGTGAATGAAGAATAAAAATAGGAATTTTTAGAGTGTGATTAAAATGAGTGATGGATTTGCGGAAAGTTTTAAATTTCGGTGTACATATACATACATATGTAGGTACGCCACTGTGGATTTAAATATATTTTCTTTTTTTAGTCTCGTATATCCGACTAAAAATTTGATTCGTAGTTCTATATTTGAACAGGAGCACAAGCGTATGTATGACTAAATTTGCGTTTGGATCATTTTGGTACAATTTCGGTACTAATACGATACTATTTAGGTCGAATTTGAAACTCTTCGGGTACTATTTAGATACACGCTTGAACTTCGTTTTTTTTTTTCGAAGACAAAACAAAATTCCACACACTAATTACTGAGCAATTTCGGTACTAATTCAGCACAAATTCGGTACCAATACGGCAAAAATCTGTACTATTAAGGTACTATTTAATTACTAACTTGAACCTTACTTTTAGTCGGAGAACTGTTTAATATTTTTGAGTCGCTAAATTGATATGCGCGGGAAAAGCAAGGCTTCCAATAGGCTAATTTTGGTACAACTTCGGTACGGATCGGTTCATAATTTCATTACTTCGATACTATTTCGATCTGAATCAGTTTCGATATTCGTTTTGTGCATCATTTCCCAATATTTGTTTAATACTAAAAAATGGGTTTGATTGTTGGTAGGATATTTCGGTAAGATTTCGGTAAAAATTCGGTACAATTTCAAAACCAATTTGACACCATTTCGGTACTATTTAGGTGTAGATATATATTAGCAAAATATTTAATTTATCCGTCAAACTGACAATGGCTCCGATTCGTATCAATTTCGGTACCTCTTTGGTATAAATCTGGTACTATTTTGGTAGCATTTAGTTATAGAAAAGTTGTAAGCTCCATTTAGGATCACTTCGAATATATTCAGGTACTAAGCTAGTACGAATTCGGTAATACTTCAGCACTAATACGGTACTAATTCGGTATAATTTTGGTACTATTTAGGTGTAAATTTTAGCTTAGATGTTTATTTATTCTATCACAATGACACTGGCTCCGATTCGAATAATTTCAATACCGCTTTGGTACAAATTTGGTACTATTTTGTTAGCACTTAGTTTCAGAAAAGTTATAGGCCCCATTTCCCATCACTTTGAGAACATCTAAGTACGAATGCGGTAAGAACGCGGTAATCATTTGGTACTAACTCGGTACAAATACGGTACAAATACTGTACAAATACGGTACTAATCCGGTACAATTTCGACACTATTTCGGTACTTTTCAGCAGTTTTATTTTTTATTTATTGCCTGTTACATTGGCACTTTCTTCGATTAAAGATTGGTCCAAATCAAATATAATTTTTGGCAATGTCTTTGAGAGTAAATCCGAATCAACTCTGACAATAAATATCTTTTTACTAAATTAAGGCAAATTTTGTTTTTTTTATATGCCTATACACTGCCCATATGTATGTATGTATGTATGTATATGTATTCGTTTGTTTGTGCGTTTGTGTGCCGTGCAAACTCTTGCGTGCGTAAATTTAATTTTTAAAAGTGCTTCAGGAGCAATCAAGGAAATCAGAAAATCAGTAACGGCGTCAGCAACTTCAAATAAGAGATCTTATTTATTTATATGGGCACATACAGCATGTACGGCAATCCATATGCACATATGTATGTATATATGTATATGCACTTAGTTTAAAATGTATTAAAAAAACATATACTCGTATGAAATATATCTGCATATGTACATAAATATATTGCCAAAATGACTTTAAGTTTCACCCCTGTAGGGAAAATCTCTAGTTCCGAACTAGGTCGCTTCTAGTGCATTTTTCGACACTACTAGTGCGAGCTAAATCTCTTTTGCATGTTACCAACTGGCGAATTTAACACGGCGATGTCCTAGGCGGTGTCAATTGTCTCTCTCTGCACTACATTTTCGATAGTTCCGAACTAGTACTAAATTCTACAGTTTACACTAGTTCGTTTATTGGCACAATTTCGATAGTTCTGAACTAGCTACCAGTACCTAAAAATTCTACAGTTTTACATCTGCAGCTTAAGAGCAGCATTTGACACACTTCATGCAAGTGGCGCGATGGCCGACTGGCTAAGGCATGTGCCTTATAATCTGAGGGACGCGGGTTCGAATCCTGTCGGTGTCAAGGTATGATAATTTTTTTTTATATTTTTTTTAACTAATATTTTTTTTATTTATTTATTTAATAAAAATTTACAATAATATTTAAAAAGTAATAAAATCAAAATAAGCATAAGGGATCGGAAAAGCATAATTAGGGGAACATTTCATTTCATACAAGATGCAAATAGAAAACTCTTTATATAAAATGCTTCACTAAGCATCTGAGAATTGCAGAAATATACAAAGCCGACGGCAATTGAACCAACAAAAAATTTTCATAGAATTTTTGTCACTTCGAAATTGCATACAATCAAAGTGTGTTTTATAATGGTCACTCAATTCTCTCCTTCTGAACTGGTGAGGGTCTAACTACAATTGATCTAGTTCCCCTTTGACACCTTTTCTCTAGTTCGGAACTAGAAATTTTGCTCACTAGTTATTGAGTTCCCTGCAGGGACGCAACTCATACGTACATATATACAAACACACATATGTATGTATGTATATACTAAAGCATGCAGATTGACTTTCGTGCTTCTGTAAATATTTGATTGCAATTCGAAAGTTTTGCTGCTGCCAAAATCAAGAGCAACGCAAGCGCAACCAGAGCAACAAAAACAACATGGGAACGAGTCAAGCAGGAGCCTTTCAGTTTCAATTTAAAGACATTCTTTAAAGTACTTTGATTGAAAGTCAATATTGGAAAAGTTGAAAGAAAAAGTGCCTGCACCTGAGAAATGAAGTCGTATGTACATATGCATATTTAATGCTGCTTGAATAGGTACTCGTAAATAGAAAATTCAAGAAAATTAAAAAAAAAGAAAAGTTTGGTAAAGGTCTCGTTTCATTAACACTTCTTTTGAGCTTAGTGCGTTTAAGGGCATAATGCAGTGCCCAATCAACTTATGTACATATTGGCTCTCCGCTGGTATCAATTAGGTAAATTTTCATAATAAATTCGGCATTACTGAGGTACAATTTCGGTACTAGTCCGGCACTATTCAATGCAATAATATCGCAGAATATTTTCGAAAAAATTTAATTTTTAATTGAAACATTACGGTAACCATTTCGGTAGAAATTCGGTACGATTTAGGTAAAAATTCGGTATATCTAGGTAATTAAAAATTTTTTTTTCGAAAGTACCGTACGACGGCTTTGGCACGCTTTGCGGGAAAATTTATTTCACAAAGTACAATTTCGGTACATTTTCGGTATAGCTTCGGAAATTTTCGGAACAAATTCGGTAAATTTTTTCATTTTATTTTCTATAGATCCCGTACTATACTGATAACAGACCAATTTTTCAAGCAATTGGGTATTGATTTCGTTATAACTCGTAATAATTTGTGGAGTAAACTTGAATCAACTTCTGTACGATTTGGTTACAAACTCAGTACATCGCGGTACGCTTGCCACAAAAATTTGTGTAAAATTTCTGTACATTTCGGATTTTCGGTATATTTTCAGTACAGCTTCGGTAAAATTTTCCGTTTTATGTTCTATAAATCCTGTTAATATTTTAAATTGTTGTTAACAGAGCTGTTCGAATTATTTCGCAAGCGATTGGGTACTGACTGCGGAATAATTCGTACTAATTTGAGCGGTAAACTTGCATCATCTTCGGTACGATTTGGGTACCAATTCACTACATCATGGCACGCTTGCCGTAAAAACTGTGTTCCACGTACTACAATTTCGGTACATTTTCGGTACAGCTTCGGTAGACTTTTTCTTTTCATTGGATACTGATTGCGGTATAATGCATAATAATCTTAGGAGTAGGTATAATTTCATCACTTCAGAAAATGGTTCTTTTCTTGCTAGTAAAAAAGCTTTTGCGACCAATTTTTCATTAAGATACACTTCAGGTATAAATTAGATACAATTTCGGTACACTTTTTTTTATCTATTCTATATTACATCAGCGTTTATATATAGATATGCTATCGCGTATCTAAGGCGTGGCTAAAACAGTCAATTGATATTACGGTACATTTTCGGTACAATTTCGGTACACCTTTTTCACTTTATTTTCGACTAACAGCCAACATGAACTGCAAGGTCTTTGACACAAATACTTCTGCCTTCTTTACTGTCATCCATTGCACTAAATGTCTTATTCTCTTTTACAATCTATTCTCCTTAACTTTGATCCCAACCAATTTACTATTTATTGCCTAGTCTGTGCTTATATTAAGTGTACTCACCTGGTGCCGTTGACTGCGTGTGTCGCATTGCCGATGCCGCCGACGCCGCCGTCGCTGCACCAGCTGTACTCAAATTCCTTGGCAGAGTCATACAATCGCCCATAGTGACTCCAGTGCTAATACTGCTAAGCAATAAATTGCCGCGTGCATCGAGCAAAGTCATACCCGTTCCAGCACCGCCTCCGCCGCCACCAACACCTGGAGCGCCACCGCCTGCTGGATTACGTCCATAGTTAATTGAGCCTGTGTGATGTAATGTGCCCGCTTTTGGCAATGTCATCATGCCGGGATTATAGGTCATGTTTATGTTGGCCGACGACGTGGTGCCATTGTTGATGTTGTTGTTGTTGCTGCTATTGCCACTTGACACTACAGCAACACCACGACCAAAAGTTTGCGTTGTCATGCCTTTGATTTGCATGTGTTCACGCTGTTGTTGTTGTTGTTGTTGTTGCTGCTGATGTTGTTGCAAATGTTGCTGTTGTTGTTGTTGCTTAGTTGTTATGCTATAAGTCACATTGCTGCCCATAAGACCAGCAGCAGCAGCAGCCGCCATTTCTGGTGATCCAATGAGCGCATTGCCTTGTTGTTGTTGTTGCTGCTGCTTGCTAGCCGATGATATGCCACAGAGATCAACACTACTACCACCTGCAACACCCAGCAGTTGCTGCTGATGTTGTTGTTGCAATTGCATGCCACTATTCGAGCAAATATGCGGTGGCGGTGGCTTTATATCGCCCATATTTCCTGCTGCCGCTGCCGCTGCTGCCGCCGCAGCCAACAGCATAGCACTCTGATCCCCGCCACCCATGCCACCACCACCGCCACCGCCATGATTTTCCACATCCACTATCACGTTGCCGCTCTGCGAATGACCCATGTGGTAGTGGGCGTGTTTGATGGGCTCCGGCGCATACGAGGGCACTTGCTGGTGCATGCCACGCTGTTGATATTGCTTCTGTAGCGTTTTCACCTCCAGCCGAGTTTTGTCGCGTTGATAGTAGACGCCAGCAAATATGAGTACATTGAGTATGAGTAGACTGCACCCAATGGCGATGGTGACGCTCAGCGCTGTGGAATAGGCCGCATAGCCGGCTGCCTCAAATCCGGAGGACAGTGAATCGCTGGACGAGTTGTTGGCGGCTAGCGTGTTGGGCGCAAAGGCGCCACTTGTGGCTGCACCAGCGCCGGGTGTGTAATTGCCGCCGCCGACGGGTATGCATGTGGTGAATATATTGGGTTCGATGGTACTCACTGCAATGAAATAGAGAGAGGGAGGGAGAAAATATGAGTCTCAAGTGCATTTAAGTGTTTCAAAATAAAGTTGCTAAAATGTTATTTTGCAGATTATGGTTATGAGGGCTTATTCAATTTTCCAAAATAAAATCGGTGAAAAGGAGATCGGTCTTCTAACAAATAATTCCCAAAACGTGGGAATCTTCTGATGCAAATATGCTCATTGGCTTTTGCCTTATTACTTATATAATATACAGATATTGTGTCCAATTGATGATCTAAGTTAAGTCGTTAAAATCGATTTTAAACACCAGATAGACTCGCGATAGCCCTTTTTTAAGATAGGCAAGCCGCACTACAAGGTTTTATTTCTTATACGATAACATCAATATAGTAACTCTGCCAAGACATAATGTCGCATAGTGTAGTGAGAATTTAGACTTAGCCTCATAGGTAATCACTGGCAACACAAATTCTGGACTAAAATCCTGAATATAGCGTAGAAGCGGAAAACGAACGACTAACCACAAACTTTTCTAGTGATAGGACCACACACTATAAGAGATGATCTCAAGCTAGAAGAACACTGGAGAAAATCGGCTAATATACAACAGCTGAAATTTATGTTGGGGGAGGGCAGAATTTTTAGATTTTAACGACTTAGGCATTTTCTCTTGTTTTTCTCTGTAAAAAATGGACACAATATGTAGCAATTTTGTAGGGTAAAGGCCAATATTGAATTGTTTTGCCTCAAAAAGTAATAATAGCATGTTTTTTGTACTGTAAAACATGGACATGGACAAAAGTGGACTTAATAATTATCTTAAACTGTAAAAAGTGGACATGAAGATTGTATTGTCTTTAAAAAGGGTCAGAACAATTTAGCGTCTTAAAAAATTTTATACAGAACTTTTCTATTTGTAAAAAGTGGCCGTAGCTAATAGTGCTGTAATAAGTGGACAAAAATATTTTTTTACTGTAAAAAGTAGACAAAAATATTTCTTACTGTAAAAAGGGGAACATCTGACGATTTAAAATAATGTATTTTGTTATTTGTAAAAAGTGGACATAGCATTATAGTGCTGTAAAAAGTGGACACAAATATTTCTTACTGTAAAAGGGGGACCATCTGAGGATTTAAAATAATGCATGTAGACATTTTGTTATTTGTAAAAAGTGGACATAGCATTATAGTGCTGTAAAAAGTGGACACAAATATTTCTTACTGTAAAAGGGGGACCATCTGAGGATTTAAAATAATGTGTGTAGACATTTTTTTATTTGTAAAAAGTGGACATAGCATTATAGTGCTGTAAAAAGTGGACACAAATATTCCTTACAGTAAAAAAGGGACCATTTAACGCTTTATAAAAAGTTATGTAGAAATTTTTTTATTTGTATAAACTGGAAAACAATATTTTGTACTGCAAAAAGGGGAGAAAATGTATTTAGAATTTGTTTTATTTGTAAAAAGTCGGCATAGCAATATAGTGCTGTAAGAGGTGAACTAAAGTATTTTGTACTGTAAAAAGTGGACAAAAATATTTTTTACTCTCAAAAGGGGCGTAATTTTTCTTTTACAGATACAGCAATTTTTTAGGTTTTAAATCCACTATTTATTAATAATTAATTTATTAATAATTAATTATAATTTCTTATGTTTTGTAAAAGGGTAAAAGGTGGACATGTCAAATTTGTACTACAATAAGAAATTATATATGTATATGGCGTAGTAATCAATGATATGTCTGGTAATGTTTTGCCAGAGCGAAACAATGGTGGTACACTTTGGTATGAAAACACTTGTTTGATAAAACACAATTTCGTAATGTTCAAGGTAGGCTTGGAAAATAAAATAAATTGAAAATAAAATTATGAAAATGAAAAATAGTTTTTGGAAGATTTTAGAAACGAGAAGTCGTAAAGTTGAATTACGGGTTGTTTAGGAAGTGTTACCACCGGCGCATCGCTACATATCACAATGGAAGATTCGACATACATATATAATATTTTTTGCTCAATAAAATGTAGAAAGAGCACTAATTTAAAGGTGGGAATAACAGTTGAGCGTAAAAAGTGGATATAAATATTTGAAATTGTAAAAAGTGGACACATATATTTTGAACTGTAAAAAGTGGACATAAACGTTTAGCGTAAAAAGTGGATATAAATATTTAAATTTTAAAAATTGGACACATATATGAACTGTAAAAAGTGGACAGAACTGTTTAGCGTAAAAAGTGGATATAAATATTTGAAATAGTAAAAAGTGGACACATATATGAACTGTAAAAAGTGGACATAACAGTTTAGCGTCAAAAGTGGATAAAAGTATTTGAAATTGTTAAAAGTGGACACAAATATGTTGAACTGTAAAAAGTGGACAACAAAAATTTTGCGCTGTAAAAGTCTACATAGAATTATTTGAAGAAACTATCTGTGAGTGATGAAACCTCTCGGTGGGAAAAATTCATAATTAAATTTGGGCATAAGAATTTGTGCGCAGTAATAGTGGACAAATCTGCAAAGAAAGACTTAACCTGCTCTATATTAAGTAGTAAATATAACATGCAAGCAGTAGAAGACTGAAATTAGTTTGAACTAAATTTTTATTGCAAAATTATGGCCTGATAATTAAGCTTTTCTAATGAAACCTTTCTAATTATATTAATGGTATAGTTACTTGGTACTTAAAATCATTAAAAAATATTTACATTATTAAAGCAAAACTTAAAAAAATTCACTTGCATGTATGTGGAAATGTCGCTTCATTGAACTTTCATGCAAAATTTCAACTGTTTTTCAGCATTTTTCAACACAATGAGTGTCGATTTATAGCAACTAATTACTGCTTAGTAAGTAAGTCACAATTCATTAAATAAGCCACTCTGAACATGCCAGTCGCATATCAACAAAACCAAAACCAAAGCAAGAAAAAAAACAAAATTTATAAATTTAATTTAGTAGATAATTAATTACTATACATACATATGTACATAAAATTTACACATACACAGCAAAGCCATCTAGTTTGCTGTTCGTAGAAATTTAAGCCGGACAAGAGGATGTTGCAAAGCCGCAGAACAAAATTTTTCGAAAAACTGCTACTGGCAGCTGGAAATTGGCCAGCAATGTTGTAAAATGAATAAATTAATAAACTAAAAACAGAAGTGGGAAGTGGGCAGTGGATGTGGAGTGTTGTGTGCACGGCAGGCTGAATGATGAGTGTTGCTGAGTGGCAACATTTTCATGTTGATGAATAAATGAGCAAGCAAGCGAAAGAATATTTAGAATGGATAAATAAAACATGTACACACAGAACTATGTACGTTTATTAATAGAAAATAACAATTCAGAAAAATTAAAATGAAAAGAAGAAGAAAATAAAACAAAAAAAGAAATAACAACAAACAACAAATATAAACAAGCCGAAGCTGGAAAAAGCGAAAGAAACAAACAAACTCAGCCCAAAAAAATTTCAGCCGCAGCACTTGTAACTTTTGCTGCATAACTAATAAGCATAAACAGCTGTTGTTGCCATTTTTAAGGCCGAGTAAGACAAGGGCTTTATTATTTTTAAATGCAAAAAAGGGCCTACAGGTTCATTATCTAATGAAAACTCTAAACCCAGTCTGAGTGCGATTAGAACTGAAGTACGCACGCAAATGAGCCCAACAATTACCCATTGCAACAGCAACACAGGCAGTGGCTCGACTGGCTTTGCATTATATCTCCTACACTTGTTTTCCTATCATAGACTGACCAAACAATCAACATTGAAAGGAGTTCATAGTCATGAAATAAAAACAAGAACAACAAGAAGTAGAGGCACTAAAAATTGTTAGTTAGAAGAGAAACCAAATATTATATACTCAGCTGTGGGTTTTAAACACACAAAACCTGCCTATAGTTTGAAGCGAGCAAATTTTTTTTTTTGTAAAAATTGGTTCTAAAAAATTTATTGTAAAAAGTAGACCTTAGTTGAGCAGTAAAAAATGGACATTCAAATTTTGAGCAGACATTGAGATTTTGGGCAGTAAAAAGTAGACATTGAGATTTTGAGCAGTAAAAAGTGGACATTAAGATTTTGAGCAGTAAAAAGTAGACATTGAGATTTTGAGCGGAAAAAAGTGGACACTTAAATTTCGAACAGTAGAAAGTAAACATTGAGATTTTGAGCAGTAAAAAGTGGACACTGAAATTTCGAACAGTAGAAAGTGGACATTGAGATTTTGACCAGTAAAAAGTAGACATTGAAATTTCTAATAGTAGGAAGTGGACATTGAGATTTTGAGCAATGAGAAATTGACATTGAGAATTTGAGCAGTAAAAAGGGGACATTCAGATTACGGACAGTATAAAGTAGACATTGACATTTTTATCTGTAAAAACTGGACATTGAAATTTCGAACAGTAGAAAGTAAACATTGAGATTTTGAGTAGTAAAGAGTGGACACTGAAATTTCGAACAGTAGAAAGTGGACATTGAAATTTTGAGCAGTAGAAAGTAGACATTGGTCTTTTGCGCGGCAAAAAGTGGACACTTAAATTTCGAACAGTAGAAAGTGGAAATTCAGATTTCGAGCGGTAAAAAGTGGACATTCAGATTTTGAGCAGTAATAAGTGTACATTGAAATTTTGAGCAGTAAAAAGTAGGCATTGAAATTTTGAGCAGTAAAAAGTGGACACTGAAATTTCGAACAGTAGAAAGTGGACATTGAGATTTTTAGCAGTAAAAATTGGACATTGAAATTTTGAGCAGTAGAAAGTGGACATTGAGATTTTGAGCAGTAAAAAGTAGACATTGAAATTGCGGACAGTAGAAAGTGGACATTGCGATTTTGAGCAGTAAAAAGTAGACATTGAAATTTCTAATAGTAGGAAGTGGACATTCAGATTTTGAGCAGTGAGAAATTGACATTGAGATTTTGAGCAGTAAAAAGGGGACATTCAGATTACGGACAGTATAAAGTAGACATTGACATTTTGATCTGTAAAAACTGGACATTGAAATTTCGAACAGTAGAAAGTAAACATTGAGATTTTGAGTAGTAAAGAGTGGACACTGAAATTTCGAACAGTAGAAAGTGGACATTGAAATTTTGAGCAGCAGAAAGTAGACATTGGTCTTTTGCGAGGCAAAAAGTGGACACTTAAATTTCGAACAGTAGAAAGTGGAAATTCAGATTTCGAGCGGTAAAAAGTGGACATTCAGATTTTGAGCAGTAATAAGTGGACATTGAAATTTTGAGCAGTAAAAAGTAGGCATTGAGATTTTGAGCAGTAAAAAGTGGACACTGAAATTTCGAACAGTAGAAAGTGGACATTGAGATTTTTAGCAGTAAAAATTGGACATTGAAATTTTGAGCAGTAGAAAGTGGACATTGAGATTTTGAGCAGTAAAAAGTAGACATTGAAATTGCGGACAGTAGAAAGTATACATTGCGATTTTGAGCAGTAGAAAGTGGACACTGAAATTTCGTGTAGTGGAAAATCGACAATTATAGTTTGAGTAGTAAAAAGTGGAGACACTGCGATTTTGGGCAGTAGAAAGTAGATATTGAAATTACGAACAGTAAAACGTGGACATATAAAATGGAAAAGTATTAAAAAGTGGACATTAATAATTTGGCGCTGTAAAAAGTCTACACCGAATTATTCAAAATAAAAAGTTGGATTACTTTTTGGTTTCTTGCTTTTCCGACAGGGTATGAATATGATGTATTGTGGAACGATTTTCCGTCATTCCTTGTCAAGTTTGTTTTGGAGACAAACCGGCTTGGGCTAACACGCGCCATCTTCAGTGCCTTTTTTCGCCGTTCTGCAACGCATATTAGCCGAAACTGGTTTGTTTCCAAAGCAAACTTGACAAGGGATGACGGAAAATCGTCCCAAAATATATCATAAAAAGTGGACCTAAACTACATATTTGCCAATATGGTACTTAATCGTGAGAAGGAAACTTAGAAAGTGGACAATTAAATTTGGACATAAAAATGTTTCGCAGGAAAAGCGGAAAAGTTTATCTAGGGCCATCAGAAAGTTTTTTGTACCGGAATTTATTTAAAAAACAAAGAAAGCGTGAGTAACAAGTACCCATGAACATTGATGTGTAAACAGTTTCGAAATCGAATTTTTATTCCCTTTCCCTTGTTCCTTTAATTAAAATGCGACTGTCGTTTTTAAAATTTTTTGTTGTCATTGTCACTGCTACATTTTGTTGTTTTTCTTTGTTTTGTTGTTTGGTTTTTGATTTTTAATTTTTGATTTTTGATTTCTGATTTTGATTTGTTTTGCTCAGAAACATGCAAACTCATTCGGGTCCACGTTTGACCCATATCTCGGGACTCTGTGTTGAAGTCCTGCTCAAAACCTTTCATTTGATACCAATATTGCTCAGAAATATTCAAGGATCATCCGGAGACCCGGCCTAGGAATCATAAAGAATAGAGCTCTATATGAAAGCCCCACTCAACACCTTTCATTTGATACCAATATTGCTCAGAAACATTCAAGGATCATTCGGGTCCTCGTTGTGAGCCATATCTGGAAACTCGGCCTAGGGGTCACAATTAAAAGAGCTTCATATAGAAGTCCTTCTCAAAACTTTAATTTGATACCAGTATTGCTCAGAAACATGCAAGATCATCCGAGTCCTCGTTTTGACCCATATCTCGGGACCCGACCTAGAAATCATAAAGAATGGAGCTCCCTGTAGAAGGCCAACTCAAAACCTTTCATTAGATACCAATATTGCTCAAAAACATGCAAGATCATCCGCGTCCTCGTTTTGACCCATATCTGGAGACCCGGTCTAGGGGTCATAATGAAAAGAGCTTCATATCGAAGTCCTGCTCAAAAACTTTCATTTGATCCCAATTTTGCTCAGAAACATTCAAGGATCATCCGGGTCCTCGTTTTGACCCATATCTCGGGATCCGACCTAGGACTCACAAAGAGTAGAGCTCCCTGTAGAAGCCTTGCTCAAAACCTTTCATTTGATACCAATATTGCTCAGAAACATGGAAGATCATCCCGGTCCTCGTTTTGACCCATATCTGGAGACCCGGTCTAGGGGTCACAATGAAAAGAGCTTCTTATCGAAGTCCTGCTCAAAAACTTTCATTTGATCCCAATTTTGCTCAGAAACATTCAAGGATCATCCGGGTCCTAGTTTTGACCCATATCTCGGGACCCGACCTAAGACTCATAAAGAGTAGAGCTCCCTGTAGAAGCCTTGCTCAAAACCTTTCATTTGATACCAATATTGCTCAGAAACATTCAAGGATCATCCGGGTCCTCGTGTTGACCTATGTATATCTCGGGACCCGACCTAGGAATCATAAAGAGTAGAGCTCTCTGTAGAAGCCTTCCTCAAAACCTTTCATTTGAGAACAATTTTGCTATGAAATATTCAAGGATCATCCGGGTCCTCGTTTTGACGCATATCTGGAGACCCGGTCTAGGGGTCACAATGAAAAGAGCTTCATATCGAAGTCCTGCTCAAAACCTTTCATTTGATGCCAATATTGCTCAGAAAAATGCAGATCCATACATTTGCATACATGTTCAAACAGGTTGGTCCTTTTTATTTTGCCTATTTGTCGCACTGTTGCAGAAAACAACAACAACAACAACTTCGCTTCGCTTCGTTGCTGTTGTTGCTGATATTTGCATTTGCACGACTATGCATGCAAGCATTTGAAAGTACATGCCTAGCACCTACCCACCACCGACAATGCCAAGGTCATTTACGGTTTACGCATTTACGCATTTACATGTTTACGCGTAAACTTTACCTGTTTTTCGAAATCACTCGTAGCTACAGCAAAGATGTTTACACATCAAAAATTTTCCCAATTTAGGAACCAAAATTTAGCCACGCACAACTACGTAATTCCTTTTATAACAAGTTCACCATTGAGTATAAAAACTTAGAAAAGCAAACAAAAATCCTAGACCCAACCAACCGATCACAAACTAACTAAAAGTAGGTACTTTTATACTCAGTAGTCGTTCGTTCGTTCGTTCATTCGTTCGTTTGTTAGAGCAATTTCATTGTTGTGGCACTTAACAAATAACTAACTCTCTCCAATTTTTGGCTTGCTATTCTAGCTATTCAAGTGCAGAAAAGCAAAGAAATATTTTTAGTGAGTACTAGTGGCTGGAGTGAATTTATAAATTTTCAAGCCAACAACACCAACAACCACCTTGCGTTTTCCTTACGCTTACGTTCGCACTGCTTGCAGCAATTCATTCAGCAAAGCCATTTACAAAATACACTTGAGAGATATTTGGATATTTAATGTGTATGCACGAAAGTAGTCAGTTTTGTATCTAAGCATATATGTATGTATATATCTGCTATGTAAAATGTAAATACAATGTACACAGGGGGTATGCATTTTATCAAAACCCCATTTTGTGGCTGTATTTGACTGTGAGAAATTGAAATGTATGCCGCATAAAATGAAATGTTGTAAACATTGTAAAGGAGTTGCCTAATTTGTTATGCGAGTAGCAAAAAACAAAAACAAAAAAATAGCAAATTTAGAAACAAACAGCAAAAATACATTGATATACATACATAGTTGAAAAAGATATTTACTAAGAACACTTTAAAGTTAAACAGATATACCGCAATATGTAAAATTAGTTCAGAGTACATAATATCCCATTGAGTATGTATTTTGATCTTTTAAAGCTAAGTTTATGTAATATTTAATCATCGATGACGGTCGAAATTTAAAGTTATTTATTTACAAAATATTGAGGAGTCATTTTTGTATGTAAATTTTTTTACCAAAATACCCTTATTATACCTTTTCAATTTCTTGAAATCGGATCATAAATAGAGATTTTCTGCATATGACGAGTCTAGCGCCATCTAGCGGATATAAATTATAGCCTATAGCATGGCCACGTTGCTAAGGAATATTCGGTATGAATATTTTTGAAATCCCTTCATTCGCGTTTAACTCAAGTTGTCACAAATAAAACGGTTACAGACAGATGGCAACTCTCGAAAATTTAGCTCATTTTTAATGCAAGACACTAAAATGCACACACGAATTTTTTTTTTCGCAAATCTGTTCGGTAGTTCTTGTGTGATGCTCTAGCAAACATACCAGCCCTCAAGCATACAAAATTTCAAATACGTGGCTACCCTAATCAAAAATATTTTTGAAATTTTACACTCTGGAATCTTTTTTTCTCTCTTGCGTTATGTTCGAGCAAACCTTCAAATCGACAAGAGTAAAAATTTTCTAAAAAGCGTACAAGCGTTTTAAAAAAGTGGCAACCCTCTTTAAAAATATTTTTGAAATTTTCCTCCCTAACATTTTTTTTGTTCTTGTGTGCGTTTCTGGCAAAATGCTCAAACTCGCGAACATACAAATTTTTAACCAAAGGCAACACTCTTCAAAAATATTTTTGAAATTTTACCTTATGGCATTTGTTTTACACACAATTTTCAGCTAAGTGGCAACCCCAGTTAAAAAATATTTTGCGGATTTTTTCTTGACTCTTGCGTTATATTTCAGCTAGCTTTCAAGTCCACAAAGTCAAATATTTTTTAACAAGCATACAAATTTTTTAACAAATGGCAACCCTCTTCAAAAATATTTTTGAAACTTGACTCTCTGGCACCTTTTTTCACTCTTGTGCAAACCTACAAATCGAAAAGTGTAAACATTTTCAAACAAGCCTACAAATTTTCAAATAATTGGCAACCCCATTCAAAAAAAATTTCGAAATTTGGCTCTCTGACATTTTTCTTTGTTCTTGCGTTATGTTCTAGCAAAATGTTCAACCCCAAAAATTTTCAAATAAATGGCAACCCGCTTCAAAAAATGTTTTTGAAATTTTACACTCTAGCATCTTTTTTCGCCATTACCTCATTACCTAACAAACCTTCACATCCACAAATGTAAAAATTTTCAAACAAGCATACAAATTTTGAAATACAGTTGTGTTCAAAATAATAATAGTGCTATGAAACCAATGTGCAAATTACTCATAAAAAGTTTATTTTAATTTCTTTTTGGTTAAAATTGCGTACAAAAGTAGCATAGAGATTCATTTCACGCGTTACGAAAGTTTTACGGTGTTAAGCTGCAAGATAACCGATTTAGAAAGACAAAGGTAAAATAATTAAAAAATTCATTGTTCAAAAAAATAATAGTATTTTTATTCTAGTTTAGATAAATATTTAAAAAGGGCAAAATCAAAAAATTTAGAATATACAAAATAAGGTAGTGTTAAATATTAGTTGGTGAAACCATCATTGTCTAAAAACACCTTACAGCGACGCGGTATAAAATCGACTAATCCTTCACAGCGATTCTTAGGTATTTTTTCTCAACAATTCTTTCCTACTTCCCAAAGTTCACGATTATTGGCTGGTTTCCCATTTCTTTATGTCGCCCCACACGTTTTCTATAGCATTGAGTTCGGTTGATTGTGCAGGACAGGACATTACCTCAATTCCTTTGAACTCCTTGCCTAGCCGACTCGTAAATTTAATTCTATTTAACTTTTTTAAACAGTTGGCAACCCTTAAAGCAGTTGCATAAATTCCTTTTAAATTATATAATTTTTATTTCTTATCTAAATTTTGACATTTGTTACTTAACTGAAGTGCCACTTTCTTGCAATCTGGATTTCGTCTAATGATTGAATTACTCGTTATTTTTTTGAAAAAATACAGATAAGGTATGACAAGAGACGAGTCACTGTGGCATTTCATTATCGTCTAGTGAAGAAGCATGAGCGCTACACAAGTGCTCAGCCAAGTGCAAAAGTGCACAAGTAGGTACTTAATATGCAATTAATTAATGCAAAATGGTGAGTGGGACAAAAGAAATCGGGAAGGTCAAGAGAAATTGGGAAATCAGGGAGAGGAAAAGAAAAGAAAAAGAAAAGGCGAAACGAAAAAGTTTACAAGAATTGCTGTACTGAAATAACTGATTCTCTAGGTCGCTCAAAAATTTCAAAAGGTGGCCCAAAAAATTAAAAAAAGTGGCCCCAATTTTTTTTTTTAGCTGAAACTCATTTTTTATATATTTTTGTGGTTTATTTAATGCTTAAAGAAAATGGAATTTAAAATATTCTCTACAATAACGTAGCGTTAATATGATTGTTCGTTGAGCAGACGGAATAACCCGAGAAAGGCAAGGAATTAAAAAAAAACTGTTATAGCGTTCGTTGAGCCGTAGGAAAGTGCAAGAACCGTAGGAATTTTACCAAAAAAGAGCGAATATGAGTGCAAAGAATGTAAATTGTGGTAAAATTCCTACGTGTCTTGCACTTTCCTACGGATCAACGAACGCTATATGTGTTTGTGTGTGTCTGGGCTGCTCCGTGCGTTTTCATTATCTTAACGAACAGCCCAAATTTCAAAGTATTCAAGGGTAGTGTTGCCAAACAAATTAAATAAAGAACATTTCGAAACGGAGAGCTGCCTTCAAAGTAAAATAGTAACAAAGAGGTTTTTGTTCTTATATTTAAGAAAAAACTAAAAATTATTTAATAATTATAGTTTCGAAAGTAAAAAAGGACCAAAAGTGGCCCGAATTTTTAAAAAGGTTCAAATATTGCATATTTTCAAAAAGTTGGGTTCAGGTGGCCTGGCTTTAAAAAAGGTTCAAATTGCCACTTTAGTGGCCCAAACGGCAAAGCTGCTCTAGGTATATACATATATGGATGAATTATAATTACACGGAAAGAATTTTTTACTAGAATCAATGCCGAGACAAGAAAAATTAGACTTGATTTTGAACTTAGAAAATAGTTTCTTAATATCAAGAAAATCCAAGAAAATTGGATTTTAAATAAATAAGAAAACATTTTCTTGCTTCAAGTAAAATTGGATTTTAAATAAATAAGAAATAATTTACTTGCGGTAAGTGTTTTTTTCTTGATTTTAGAAATAAATAATTAAGAAATATTTTTTTTTTTGTTGCAAGTAAAACTTTTCTTATACGAGCTTAAGTAAATAAGAAAATATTAAACATTAAATCAAGTAAAAAATTTCTAAAAATATTAAAAACGTAAAAAATAAGGAAAATGAAAACTAATCATAAGGGATTAGAAAACCATAATTAGTCAACTAGTACTTATTTTTCTAGGATTTGTTCACTGAAATGACAACATTTCAATTAATATAAATGAAGATGCAAATAGTGAACTCCTTATACCAAATGCTTCACTAACAATCTGAGAATTGCAGAAATATTCATAAATATGCAAAGCGGATGGCAAATGAAAAAACATACATGTTACTTTGGAAATGCAAATTCAGCAAGAAATATTTTACTTCGCTCAATAAAACGTTTTCTTATTTATTTTCAATTTTTTTTGCTGTAGTTTGCTGATATGTTCAAAGAACTTTGGCGTTCAAATTGAGCAAGAAATATTTTACTTCGGTCAAGAAAACCTTTTCTTATTTATTTTCAATTTTTTTTTGCTGTAGTTTGTTGTTTCAATTCATCGAAACACAATTTTCTTATAATTATAGAATTTTCTTAAATCCTTCTTGATATTAGCAAAAAGATTTTCTTCATTTAAGTAAATTTAAGAAAAGATGTTCTTATTTATTTAAACATTTTTTTTCAACACTGTTTTTCTATAGATTTTGTTACTGTTCTTGAATAAGAAAATAATCGTCTCATTTTTGGAAAACGCAATTTCTTAATTCCAGTAATAATTAAGTCAATTTTTCTTATTTCCCTAAAAATTTTCTAAATTGAGTTCAAGAAAACATTTTTCTTGATTCAAGTATACAAATTTCTTTCCGTGCATTTTGTGCCTCGCATTATAGTCCCGACACATAGCATACGTCAATCCGTCTACGTCGACGTATGTGACTGACAGCTCAGGTACTTGACGGAGAGGTCGGCACATAGGAAACGTTGACGGATATACATAAATCAGCTGTTCGATTAACCTTTAACTACAGAGGTAGTGGCAAAAATTTAACTCTTTAGAATATTTTGTAATTTCTCTTTTAAGTTGCCCTCTTGAAATTTAGTTTTCAGTAACTTCACATCCCTTGGTAATTATTGACCATTTTGGTTTTATGGAGGAATGTTTTACAAATGAGAAAAAACTCGAAAAGCAAATTGCAAAAAAAGTGAACTTCAACAGTAGCTAAAGGTTAACAATCCAAAGCAATCAGCTGATATAGCGACGGATTGACATATATCAAAAGTTGAATGTTTGGCAACTTTGGTACGTTGCGGCGACGGATCCGTCGTACGTGTGACGACGAACATTTAAATGCCGACATTTTACTGAGCTGTCAGTCAAATACGTCGACGTAGACGGATTGACGTATGCTATGTGACGGGCCTCTTATGCTTTTGGCGTTGCTGATATGGCATCACTAATCCGTATCCGAAGACCCCCCTATTCGAACTATCGTGTGGACTCCACAAATCTTACAATTTGCCTGAATTCCATCGTGACTAGATCTCCAAGTTCCTAAGCTCGGTAAACTACTAAATGTTTCAGTCGACTCCTTCCCAGTGCTGGGCAATCGCATAGAAAGTGATTTAGTGTTACGGGCTCCCGGCTCTCCTTCGTCCTCACAAGCTCGCCAGCAATCATTATAGGGAGCAGGCTTCCCAAGCATTACATAGCCTCTTAATAGTCCTGACATTAGTGTTAGCTCAGATCTGACGAGGTCGAGTTGACTCTTTGTCCGACTGACGTTCCAGTTAGGCCAAAAGAGCTTAGTATGGTTGCAAGTACTCAAAAAATGCCACCAGTCATTACCTTCCTTTAAGGAGAACTGCTTCAGTATGAGCTTGTTGGTAGCGAGGCAGTATACATAAACCCTTGCACTAACGTGAAAGTGTAGCAAGTTCATCTGTCATCTCGTTTCCCGGTATGTTACGCATACCAGGTGAATGACACCCACGGTTCTGGAGTTACATATGACAGTCCCAAGCGCTTTCTTTGCAGCCTGTCTGAAACGCTTAGCTTTTCTTGTTTTCAAGCACCTCACTGCCTCCTGTATCGCCGCTACCTCCGCTTGCAGTGATCAGGTTGGTGAAGTGAGATTTTTAGCCCCCCGCCGCACAGTGGTTCAGCCGCGGAAAAAATTCATTTTTTTCAATACCTAATTTTCAGATTCTAATGATGTAGTCTTATAAAAAAAATGTCCAAATATGAACAATTCATGACTACTTAGCAAAAAGTTGATTTTTTTTACAAAATAATGGTATCGGAAGTCAAAATAATTTTATTCAACAAAAACTGCTTGAAATTTTTGCTAACTTTAGCTATAAATTTTGCTTTTAACTATTTTGCTTATAACTATTGTCTATTGTCCCTGTTGTGAGTTTAAAAGAAAATATAGCAATTCCTTGACTAATTAAAGAAAAAATCAGTGCAATCGGCCAAATATTAAAAAAAATATAGGCCAGCAAAAATGGTACTTCATAAATGCTACCTTTTCTAACTTCGATGGACAAAAAGTTTGTGTGCTACAGCGTGCTACACTCGCTAACTGTAATCAAATGAAAGTTTGGAATGTCTTCTATCGATCTCTGTTAAAAAATTTTTCCCATATTTTCCCCAATCGATGTAAACTTGATTTAAATGTCGAAAGTCCCATCAAATTTTGATAAAATTGACAAAATGTAGCATGCTTTTAGGCTCATGCGTATATACATATTAACGTTTACATCTTATGTGACCTTTTTTTGTTTACGAATATGAAGGCACAGAGAGGATTAGATAAAAATGCGGATTAGTAAATTATACACCTAATTTGTTAGAATCAATGGTAATGCAAACAAAAATAACGATAAACACATTCGTCATAACATTGCGGTTTGCAAAAAAACAATAGCAACAAACACATTTGTTTAAACATTTTACCAGCTTATTTTAAGGTATTAGATGAAAAAAAATTTTATCCCGACGAAATTGTAATAACAGAAACATATGCTGCTGTTAATTTGCAAAGTTTACATGATCACACAACAAGAAGACTTATTGATACTTTCTCAGCAGAAAAGTTGAACTCCTTATCATGTTCTGAGTTAACCCTTACTAGTAAATGGGGCTTATGATTTCTAGGCTTATGTCTTCTAGGAAAAGTGATAGAATTTCTACCAATACAGATGTTATTAATCGATTACTGGCAAGTTCTGATCATTATATAAAGTGCATAAGACGACAACCCAAAAAAAAGTGTGTGGAATTGGATCCTGTTGTCAATGATATGCTAAATCATTAAACATTTTTCTTATATTTGTTTTTTTTTCTTTCCATATATACATACATAGTTAAATTTTCGATTATATCTTCTATATATATAAAAATGATTTGGTATTTAATTGTAACGCTAAAACTTGAAAACGGCTGAACCAAATCAAATACTTCCTTAGGGGGGTTTGTTTGTTGTTACCCCGCGAAGGTTTAGTCGAAGAAAAAATTAAAAAATGTTAGGGGGGCGTGGCACCTCCCATACAACCTTAATTTTTAAAGCTGATTATCTCTAAAACAGTTCAAGGTAGGGAGCTGAAAATTGGTATAGAGGTAGGTGATATCAAAACCCTTCTCACTCAGAAAAGTGGGGGTTATCAGAAAAGGGGGCGTGGCACCTCCCATACAACCTTAATTTTTAAAGCTGATTATCTCTAAAACAGTTTAAGGTAGGGAACTGAAAATTGGTATAGAGGTAGGTGATATCAAAGCCCTTCTCACTCAGAAAAGTGGGGGCTATCAGAAAAGGGGGCGTGGCACCTCCCATACAATCTTAATTTTTAAAGCTGATTATCTCTAAAACAGTTCAAGGTAGGGAACTGAAAATTGGTATAGAGGTAGGTGATATCAAAACCCTCCTCACTCAGAAAAGTGGGGGTTATCAGAAAAGGGGGCGTGGCACCTCCCATACAACCTTAATTTTTAAAGCTGATTATCTCTAAAACTGTTTAAGGTAGGGAGCTGAAAATTGGTATAGAGGTAGGTGATATCAAAACCCTCCTCACTCAGAAAAGTGGGGGTTATCAGAAAAGGGGGCGTGGCACCTCCCATACAACCTTAATTTTTAAAGCTGATTATCTCTAAAACAGTTCAAGGTAGGGAGCTGAAAATTGGTATAGAGCTAAATGATATCAAAACCATTCCCACGCATAAAAGTGGGGGTTATCGGAAAAAGGGGCGTGGCGCCTCCCACACAAACTTAATTTTTCATGCTGAATATCTCTAAAATTGTTTACGCTAGGGACTTGGAAATTGGTGTGGAGATAAATGATAACAATTCCGTATTAACGCAAAATAATAGGAATTATACGAAAACGGGGGCGTGGCACCTCCCAACAACACATTTTTTTAAGCTGAATATCTTTAAAAGGATTTAAGTCAGGGACCTGGAAATTGGTACAGAGCTATATGATACCAAAACAATTTTTGCGCATAAAAGAGTAGGTTATCGAAAAAGGGGACGTGGCACCTGCCATATAATCTTAATTTTTCAAGCTGATTATCTCTAAAGGAGTTCAAGGTAGGGAGCTGAAAATTCGTATAGAGCTAAATGATATAAAATGCATTCCCACGCATAAAAGTGAGGGTTATCGGAAAAGGGGGCGTGGCACCTCCCATACAAACTTCATTTTTCAACCTGAATATCTATAAAAGCGTTTAAGGTTGGGACCTGAAAATTGATCAGGAGATTAACGATATCAATAGCATGCTTATGAAGAAAACAGCAGTTTTGGGAAAACCTGGGTGTTACCTCCCATGCGTTCTTAATTTTTAAGGCTAAATGTCCCTAAAAGCGTTCATGGCATGTACATAGAAATCACTATGCAGATATACGATATCAGTACCATGTTCACAAAAAAAAAAAAAAAGATTTATCGAACAAGTAAGGAAGCCTAAGTTCGAGTGGAATCGAACATTGGATACTCAGCTGTATGTTTTCATTGTTTGTTTGCGTTTGATAGATTTTATATAAAGCGAGTGTTGCATAAAGTGGGCGTAGCCACGCCCATTTTCAAAATTTTTATCAGTCATCCAACTAAGCATATGAATATTATTCTTTGTGCAAAATTTCATTCCTTTATGACTTCTAGTTACAAAGATGTCACGTTACAAATTCCCAAAGGGTGTTCCAGAAATATCTTTGTTAAAAAGTAGGCGTGGTCATAAACCGATTTCAATAAATTTTTGCGTGTCTATTAACACACAAGTTATAAAAGTGTATAAACCAAGTTTCGTCATAATATCTCAATTATTTGTCGAGTTATAGGCTAAGAAATCTCGTATATTCCTTTGTCTAAAAAGAGGCGGTGCCACGCCCATTTTCCAAAATTTGTATATTTTTTGTTTCCGGTCTATTGTGGAACTCTTGCCACAAAATTTCAATGAATTATCTTTATATTTGACAAAGATATCGCTTAAAATGTTTTTATTAGGCCACTTTATAATACCCATATATAAAAGTGGGCGTGGTCGTCAACCGATTTCGCTAAAATTTTCAACATGTATTACCACAAGTAATAAAAGTGTACACACCAAGTTTCGTCATTATATATCAATTATTTGTCGAGCTATGGGCTCAGAAATCTCGTATATTCCAGCTTCTAAAAAGAGGCGGTGCCACGCCCATTTTCCAAAATTTTTGTGTTTTTCGTTGTATGTCCGCAGGTGGCCTCCTGGCATAAAATTGCAATGATATATCTTTATATTTGACAGAGATATCGCTTAAAATGTTTTTATTAGGTCACTTTATAATACCCATATATAAAAGTGGGCGTGGCCGTCAACCGATTTTAACAATTTTTCGTCCAAACATTTGCCTAAGTAAGTATATGACGCGTACCAAATTTCATCGATATATCTTCAACAGTTTCTGAGTTATGACTCATAAAGCTTTCAATATTTGCTCCTTAATAAGTGGGCGTGGCACCAATTCCAAAATTCCATCAAATTTCTTCTTAGGGGCCTGAGCTCAACACGTGGGTAAAATTTCATCACTCTAGCTATATTAGTGGCTGAGATACCAAATTTCCGATTTTTTCTATATAGGAAAAGTGGGCGTGGTCATGGTCCGATTTCGCCCATTTTCAATACCAACCGTCCCAGTGTCGATACCAACTTGCATTTCAAATTTCATCAAAATATCTCAATTTTTGCGCGAGTTAGAGTGTTTACAGACGGACGGACGGACAGACGGACAGACGGACGGACGGACGGACGGACGGACGGACATGGCTCAATCGATTTCTCTTTTCACACTGATCATTTTGATATATATAAGTCTATATCTATCTCGATTATTTCATTCTGTTACAATCCACCGTTATGTGATTAAAACTATAATACTCTGTGTACTAGTACAGCTGAGTATAAAAATGCGGCATTGCACCTCCCATACGTACTAAACTTTTGAGGCTGAATATATCTAAAAGGGTTGGAGGAGAGGCCTGAAAACCATTATGGAGGTATAGTATATCAATACTCTTACTTACTTAGTTAAAATAGCCAATACTCAGTATAAATAAAATAAACAGAAAACTAAAAATGTCATGTATCGTGCAGCCTTAAACTGAATACTAAAATTATATATTTTTGAAGTTGTATACACAATGAAGTAGTGAAAAATCGTTAATTTTCTATTAAAAATAATACGAAATATGAAATTAATAAAAAAAAATCTATTTTGGGCAGAACGAAGTTTGCCGGGCCAGCTAGTGTATTATAAATATAATCATTAAGTACATCAAATTTTTACAAGGGCTCTTTTCAGTTACTGAAAATGTATATCTTCATTTGTTAATAAAAGGTGTAGGAAAAGTGGGCGTGTTTGTTTGCCAATCACGCCTATATTTGGTATTGTCGATATCTTTCATGACAGTAACTTATGCGCCAAGTTTCGTGAAGATATCTTAATTTTTTGAGCTGAAATTAAATTTTTTCTTTAAAAATTTTTACTATAGGTACAGGGGAGGTATCCCTAGGGGTTGACCGATTTCAACCATTTTTTTAAAATTTCTTAATTAGCTCACATATAACCTCTGTGCAAAATTTCAATGGCCTAGGACCACTCCTTCTATTTTTTTCCGCATAATGTATGGAGCCGAACCACTGTGCGTCGCGACGGCTGAATCGGAGGATATAAATAAATGACCCAAAATGGCTGCCCACCCCCATAAGTAAGCTATTGGCTTCTTTCGCTTATCTCTTATCTTTAATCTTTTATCTTTCATCCAAAATCAGCACTTATACCGATAACAATACTATCATCACTTCTTCTTCTTCTTCGTTGCACTCAGCCGCTACTAAGACCATTCAAAATGCATGTTTTTGTTATTCTAAATTTTCTATTCGCATTACAAGATAGCAAAAGTCGTTGTAGTAGTACTTAGTAGTAGTAGTAGTAGGTCTTGTTGTTGTTGTTTTTGTAAACGCATAATGAATTCTTGAGTGTGGGAATGCACTTTTCATCGTCGTGGCCGTCCTTGTTGCATTGCCTCGTAACTGCTCATCCTCCGCCTGCCTCTACTGATGGTGAGTAATGGCATTTTCACCAACTGCAAATATACGTAGCTACGTTCATACTTATGCAAGTAACAAGTGAATTAATGATAATTGCGAATTCCAAAGTGCTCCAGAAATACAAGATAAATGAGTGTTCAAACAGAAAAAGCAACAGAAACAAAAAGACGAAAAGTGTGAAGGACAGCATTGTGACTGCTGGCACACGCGTTCTTTTAGGGTCTTATCGAGTGCACTTTGTTGAGAAAGTTTTACGAAATGTTAAGTAAAATGCTAAGCGGTAATGAGAAGTATGTGCTTTAGTTTTAAAATTAGCTAAACCAGAAACACACACTTATACAAACAAACAGTGCGATTGCAATGCATTGCTGGCGAAGAGAGTTAAAGCAGTTAAATTAAATCGATTTTGAATAACGAAACAACGTATAATTTATAGAAGAGTCTTCGTTTTCTTTATAAAATAGTTTTTTCTTTGTGGTTAGAAGTAGAACTTTACTTTTTTTTTTTCAAATTTTTAACAGCAATAGAGTATATCGGATCGTATACTCATCGAGATGAAGGAATGTTGTATTAAAACTGTGAATTTAGAAAAGTTTCACGCATACACAGGCAGCAGCTTATAAAACGCACTCGAAGCAGAGGGAGTTTCAGTTCTACAGACTTTACTCAAGTGTTTAAAATTTTCCTGTTAATAAAACCTCATTAAATTTAATGGTACCTAGTCTGCCTTTTATACTGCGTAACAGTTTGAGTGCCACTGAAACTATATCAAATACTTGATGATCGTGTCCGTTTCCTTCAAGCAGTTAGCGTCGTGTTAAACCCAAATTGTAGCCTACATTTAGGTGCTTATAAAAAATGTTGCCAAAGCGGAAGAGGGAGAGAGAGAGCTAAAGTGTATGTGTGTAAGATTATCGTGAGCAAAAATCAATTTTATGTTCGCCTTTATGCGTTTATTCACGACAAAAAAAAATACTTGACGGCATACACTTTTACTGTTCTCTTAACTTTGCTTCGCGTCATCTTTTTAATTTTTTTAATATGATCTATGTTGTGATTGGCTATTCACTTGTAACATACATATACGCAAATAGGTACATGAACGATACAAGCCGCATACTTACATATGCATATTAGGGTGACCTCCAAAATTAAATTAGCATTTTTCACCGGTCTGACCCCCTCCATAGGCAACAGAACTGTCAAAGTTATCACATGTAAATTTTGGTGCCGATCGGAGATGGCTAAGGGTTGTCTCAGATTATGACCCCTCTGCTGTCTCCGATCGGGACCAAAATTTATATGTGGTATCATCGACTATATTAGCATCGACCCCGGGCGTGAGGTTGAGGAAATATTCTTTTTATATAAGAATATAGGGTTTTTTATATGAGCACAGTTTATGATGTTTCACAGATTATTATTTGGATAAGTCCTCTCGACATAGGCGATTTTTTTCGCTAGATGGCGCTGGGGTCGCCATATTTTCAGAATCCATATTTATTGTCCGATTCTGTTGGGTTTTTGGCACGTATAATGATAATATTTAATTCCAGTAAATCAAGCGCTACCCGAGATATGTATATGTAGGCCAATATATGGACCCAAATGGCACCCATATATAGTACATGCGATACGTATATGTCTCTCAATCGGTTCCTGAGATACCTGAACCAATTCAATTGATAGAGATCGATGTGTGGACCCAGATGTCCACGGAATGTTGTTGGTAGGGAGCGTGAAAGGAGAGAGAGGGAGTAGTATAGGAAGAGATAGAGGGAACGGGAAATGGAGAGTGTAAGGAGATTGAGAGGTAGTGGCATAGTGTGATTTGTCGCAGCGAAGCGGGAAGGGTTTTTGCTTATATAATTTTAAATTTGTCTATATGTATATTTTGGTCACCACCTTAATACACATACATACTTACAACATATTTAAAAATAACATCGTGCCGAAAAAATTAAATACGCTCCTTTTTGCCATTGAAGCACAGCACTGAACTTGATTTAACTTTCATGCTTTGAAATGCAGTTATGACAGTTAATTTTTTTTTTTGTGTGGTGCCTTAATGTCTCAATGCTTGAACTTTCCTGTCACAAAACAGAAGAAAACTATGAAGGTACCTACTTAAAAGTTAAAAAATTGAATCTATTCTTATGTGAAATATCTCTTAGTTATTTTGTGATAAGCATGAGCATGAAAGCTTAAAAGGTACAGAGCGCATTGCATTGGATTGAAAAAATTAAATTTCCCACTGACCAAGGCATTTAATACTTAAAAGTTTACCATAAATAGTTACATAAAAGAATAGCTTGGAGCTAGCATGACATCCAAATTATGAACACATCAAAGAGAGATGTAAAATTAGCATGTAACTATCCGTGATAGGCTGGAACGAAAAAAAGGTTGACCAGAAGAAGCCCAGAAATGAGTGATGAGGTCTTGTTCCTGACGTCCCCAGGAAATTCGCGCAAATTCTTTTTCGCGTTTATCGTTAAAAACGTTTTTATTACTTTTTTTTGTTGAGTTTGGGCTCGACCAAAATCGTTTAAACGGTTAAACGCCAATTAATAAGAAGAAGAATTTACTATCACGCAAAGAATTTTTTACTAGAATAAATGCCGAGGTAAGAAAAATTAGACTTGATTTTGAACTCAGAAAATAATTTCTTAATATCGAAAAAATCCAAGAAAATTGGATTTTAAATAAATAAGAAAAAGTTTTCTCACTTCAAGCAAAAATGGATTTTAACAGAGTTGTAATTGTTATAAGAGAAAAAATAAAAATCAAAAAATAATTATTTGGGCAATTCACTGGCTATTGTAAAGTTGTATGTTGTAAAGGAAAATGTGCATAATAACGCAGTACCTGTGAACAGACTCTCGTATGTGTTTTGTTGTATTTCGTTATTGTTTACAGTTTGTTGTTTACAAAAATTTGAATAAAAAAAATGCTAGGCGAAAGCGAAAAACAGTTATTAGATTTGTTAGCGGCGGATTCAAGTCCTAATTGATATATTATACACACGATGCAAGTAATTTGTTTTTTTTTTCGTCTCACCGCTTCCATATTTTTGTTTAAATTTTTTTTAACAAACTGTCAGAATAAAAAAGAAATCAAATAGCACACTCAATAAACATAGGCTGCCCAGTTGTATTGGTTGTATTGAAATTTGTATGAGAAAAAATTAAAGCGTGAATAACGAGTATTCATGAACGTTGATGTGTAAACAATTTCGAAATAGGATTTCTATTCCCTTTCTGGTTTTCTTTGGATTAGAATGCGACTATTTTTTTAATTTTTTGTTGTAATTGCCACTGCTATCTACTATTTTGTTGTTTTTTATTTTATTTTTTTTTTTGCTCTTGTTTTTGTTTTTGCTTTTATTTTTGTTTTGTTTTTGCTTTCATTTGATACCAATATTTCTCAGAAATATGCAAGATCATCCGAGTCCACGTTTGACCCATATCTGGAGACCCGGGCTAGGGGTCACAATGAAAAGAGTTTCATATCGAAGTCCTGCTCAAAACCTTTCATTTGATATCAATATTGCGCAGAAATATTCAAGGATCATCCGGGTCCTCCTTTTGACCCATATCTGGAGACCCGGCCTAGGGGTCACAATGAAAAGAGCTTCATATCGAAGTCCTGCACAAAACCTTTCATTTAATACCAATATTGCATAGAAAATTAGATAGGTAGATGTAGGTGTGCATACATTTGCACACATGTTCAAACAGGTTGGTCCTTTTTATTTTGCCTATTTGTCGCATTGTTGCAGAAAACTTCGCTTCGCTTCGCTTCGTTGCTGTTGTTGCTGATATTTGCATTTGCACGACTATGCATGCAAGCATTTGAAAGTACATGCCTAACTACCTACCTACCACTGACAATGGCAAGGTCATTTACGGTTTACGCATTTACGCATTTACATGTTTACCCGATTACGCATTTACATGTTTACGCGTAAACTTTACCTGTTTTTCGAAATTACTCGTAGCTACAGCAAAGATGTTTACACATCAAAAATCAACCCTACTGATACACCTATTGTAAACCTTTACCAGTATACAACATTACAATACTTTACAACAGCTTGTGAATTGCCCAATTATTGAAAGAAACATATTTTAAAAGTCTCCATAATAGTTATTTCTGAGATATTTTTTTAGTCTTTTTGTAATTATTATAAATGAGAAATTTTGTTTTATATCTTCAAAGACTTTTATATTGAGACAAATTTGAAAAAAGTCTTTGAGTAATTATTATCCGTAACAAATTTTTTTTTGTGTCTTCAAAAGACTTTTTTATTGAGACGAATTTCAAAAATATCTTTAAGTAATTATTTTGAGTAACAAATCTATTTTTTATATCTTCAATAAAAATCTTTCATACAATTTCAAATTGGAAATTTGCTTGAATTTTGAAGTACCTACTTAAATGAAAATTATTTTTATTTTATACTTATATGAAGGTTATTGAAAATTTTCTGAGACTTTTTTGAACTTTGTCTCAATGAAAAATTCTTTGAAGATATAAAAAACAATTTGTTACTGATAATAATTACGCAAAGACTTTTTTCAAATTTTTCTCAATATAAAAGTCTTTGAAGACGTAAAAAAATATATTTGAAATAACTATTATTTTTAAAATATAAGTTTCTGAATAATAATTATAGAAGATTTGTATCATTTTCATCAGAAAAAAAAATATTGACAAAAGACTTTTATGATTCGGAAGGAAATTTGTGAGACTTTTATAATTTGAAAATGAAATAATAATTATTCTACATCTCTGATTTTAAATAAATAAGAGAACATTTTCTTGCTTCAAGTAAAATTGAAATTTTAATAAATAAGAAATAATTTTTTTGTTTTTAGAAATTAATAATTAAGAAATTATTTTTTTGTTGCAAGTAAAAATTTTATTATACGAGCTTAAGTAAATAAGAAAATATTAAATATTAAATTAAGTAAATATTTTCTAAAAATATTAAAAATGTAAAAAATAAGGAAAATGAAAACTAATCATGAGGGATTAGAAAACCATAATTAGTCAACTAGTATTTTCCTAGTACTTGTTCATTGAAATGACGACATTTCATTAATTTAAATGAAGATGCAAGTAGTGAACTGCTTATACCAACTGCTTCACTAACAATCTGAGAATTGTAGAAATATTCAGAAATATGCAAAGCGTATGGCAATTGAAAAAAAAAATACATGTAACTTTGGAAATGCAAATGCAGGAAGAAATATTTTACTTCGCTCAAGAAAACGTTTTCTTATTTATTTTCAATTTTTTTTTGCTGTAGTTTGTTGTTCCAATTCGTCGAAAGACAATTTTCTTAAATTCTTCTTGATATTAGCAAAAAGATTTTCTTCATTTAAGTAAATTTAAGAAAAGATGTTCTTATTTATTTAAACATTTTTTTCAAACATTGTTTTTCGATAGATTTTGTTAGTGTTCTTGAATAAGAAAATAATTACATATCTCATTTTTGGAAAACTCAATTTCTTAATTCCAGTAATAATTTAAGTCAATTTTTCTTATTTCACTAAAAATTTTCTAAATTGAGTTCAAGAAAGCATTTTTCTTGATTCAAGTATACAAATTTTTTTCCGCGATATTAAGGACCGAATGAATGAAATAAATAACATGGGCAATTAATTAACTAATTTAACTAAACAGATGTTCGGCTGCGAGTTCAAGATGCTTGCCGTTTTAAGGACTTAACATATTTTCGATTTTTTTTGTTTTTGGGAAGAAAAAAAATAAATCTTTAACTCGTTGTTTTATCCGAATTTTTTTTGTAATTATTATTATTTTTTTTTTTTTTGGAAAAATAACTATTTT